>OX442359.1:21999858-22184858 GCA_949357725.1 Hyperoplus immaculatus
TTTTCAAACCACATGTATTGTATGAATGGGAAATAAGCAGGACACACACACACACACACACACACACACACACATCCAATAATGTCAACTGGCACACACACAAGCACGCAGCCCCACATTGACACATATATACAATAGTGGCAATCCAATAATGTCAGCTGTCATGTAAGTAACCACACACAGGCATGAGTGTGTATGCATGCACACACGCACGAGTCGTGGGAGCAACAATCTGATAATGTCAACTGTCACACATAGAGACACACATAATGCATGCACATGGGTGCGCGCACACACACACACACACACACACAGCGAGAACAAAGGAAGTTAGGCTGGTAAACAATACTCCACAATGCTCCCTGGCAGGGACTTGAGTTTATAAAAGAAAAGGTTTCCAATCGAGACATTCATTCAGTGGCACACACACACACACACACACACACACACACACACACACACACACACACACACACACACACACACACACACACACACACACACTCCCGGCTGTGGTGAGAGAAAAGGAGAGAGACCTTTACGACATGCACTAAGGGACACAATGCCAGGCAGACCATTCTGTCACTTACTCTATTCAGTCGTTCAGTTGCTCTTTTTTTCCCCTTTCTCCCTTTATCTCCCCGTTTATCTTTAATGCACTTTAAAAAATAAAAATAAATTCTCTGGATCTCAGTCATATATCACTGAGCTGGTTATATAGGACAGATAGAAGGGATCGGGGCTGCACTCATTGGTATGGCTCAGAACAGCATCGCATACACACACACGTAGGCATCACATCCCATCACAATAGCATGGATCCACACTGCAGGGACGGCTTGAGGTTGAACCAACAGTGATGCAAGCCTTCCAATCCCCTCTCCGTGAACAATGAAGGGCTAGTAACAACTACCCCGGGGCTACAGTATGTATGTGTGTGTGTGTGTGTGTGTGTGTGTGTGTGTGTGTGTGTGTGTGTGTGTGCGCGCGCCAGTGTACTGTATACAAATGTGTGAGCATGTGTGCTGCTGGTGTACTGGGTAGTAAAAACTGCAGTGTGACCAACTATGTTATTTTCTTAACATTTAAGCATATTGCCAATACAAAAGATTAGCAACTGATATTAGATCAATCCTAAACCATATAAAAAATTACATTAAAACAATTTTCTGCTTGCTTTAAATTAGTACAAATTAGGGCTGGGAGATATGGCAAAAAATATTATCACGATTATTCTTTCGATATTGATCGATATGGATATTAATCACGATATACAGTATAGTGTGATACTGCTGAAGCCTGAAGACACCAGAGTGTTCATTAGTTAAACTATACAATGTTGTTTATTAGCATATTGTGATAAGAGAACATTAAATCACATTTAATATACACATTTAACTTCACAAACATGTTTTAACTGCACCTAACTAAACAACATAAGATAGCTTGCCTTGTAACCTATTGAAAATATTGTAAATAAAAATAAAAGCTCTAACTTCTTTCACGTTAAACTCCTTTGGCAGGGCTACAGCAAACATCTTGTAAGATGTAAACATCTTGTAGAGGCACAACCATACATAAAAAGTAAACAATTGGATCAACAAAGGCACTGACACAAGTACTGAACTTTAAGATATAAAATATGAATATGAGAATTACTGGTTTTACATGTCAGCTATTTTAAAAAGTAGAAATGTGCGTAGAAAGTGCAAAATGTAAACATTGTAAAACCAGATAGTATGCTACATAACATAATGTGTTTAAAACTAAAAGATCTGTGAGTGACTACTATCACATCAAACTCCTCGGGCAGGGAGGCAACACTCATAAATGTGTATAGAGCTGTGGCTCAGATGATTCATGAATGTCAAAGCACATCACAGCTACTACTAGTAGGCTACTCACACATACAGGTCCATCTCATATAATTAGCATATTGTGATAAAGTTGATTATTTTCCATAATGTAATGATAATAATTGAACTTTCATATATTTTAGATTCATTGCACACCAACTGAAATATTTCAGGTCTTTTGTTGTTTTAATACTGATGATTTTGGCATACAGCTCATGAAAACCCCAAATTCCAAATCTCAAAAAATTAGCATATCATGAAAAGGTACTCTAAACGAGCTCTTAACCTAATCATCTGAACAACTAATTAACTCTAAACACCTGCAAAAGATTCCTGAGGCTTTTAAAAACTCCCAGCCTGGTTCATTACTCAAAACCGCAATCATGGGTAAGACTGCCGACCTGACTGCTGTCCAGAAGGCCATCATTGACACCCTCAAGCAAGAGGGTAAGACACAGAAATACATTTCTGAGCGAATAGGCTGTTCCCAGAGTGCTGTATCAAGGCACCTCAGTGGGAAGTCTGTGGGAAGGAAAAAGTGTGGCAGAAAACACTGCACAACCAGAAGAGGTGACCGGACCCTGAGGAGGATTGTGGAGAAGGGCCGATTCCAGAACTTGGGGGACCTGCGGAAGCAGTGGACTGAGTCTGGAGTAGAAACATCCAGAGCCACCGTGCACAGGCGTGTGCAGGAAATGGGCTACAGGTGCCGCATTCCCCAGGTCAAGCCACTTTTGAACCAGAAACAGTGGCAGAAGCGAACCTGGGCTACAGAGAAGCAGCACTGGACTGTTGCTCAGTGGTCCAAAGTACTTTTTTCGGATGAAAGCAAATTTTGCATGTCATTCGGAAATCAAGGTGCCAGAGTCTGGAGGAAGACTGGGGAGAAGGAAATGCCAAAATGCCTGAAGTCCAGTGTCAAGTACCCACAGTCAGTGATGATCTGGGGTGCCATGTCAGCTGCTGGTGTTGGTCCACTGTGTTTTATCAAAGGCAGGGTCAATGCAGCTAGCTATCAGGAGATTTTGGAGCACTTCATGCTTCCATCTGCTGAAAAGCTTTATGGAGATGAAGATTTCATTTTTCAACAAGACCTGGCACCTGCTCACAGTGCCAAAACCACTGGTAAATGGTTTACTGACCATGGTATTACTGTGCTCAATTGGCCTGCCAACTCTCCTGACCTGAACCCCATAGAGAATCTGTGGGATATTGTGAAGAGGAAGTTGAGAGACACCAGACCCAACACTGTGGATGAGCTTAAGGCCGCTATCTAAGCATCCTGGGCCTCCATAACACCTCAGCAGTGCCACAGGCTGATTGCCTCCATGCCACGCCGCATTGAAGCAGTCATTTCTGCGAAAGGATTCCCGACCAAGTATTGAGTGCATAACTGAACATAATTATTTGAAGGTTGACTTTTTTGTATTAAAAACACTTTTCTTTTATTGGTCGGATGAAATATGCAAATTTTTTGGAGATTTTTGGTTTTTCTTAACTTTTTTGCCAAAATCATCAATATTAAAACAATAAAAGGCTTGAACTACTTCAGTTCTGTGTAATGAATCTAAAATATATGAAAGTCTAATGTTTATCAGTGCATTACAGAAAATATTGAACTTTATCACAATATGCTAATTATATGAGAAGGACCTGTACAACAACAGCTGTAGGAAGGGGAGATGTTCATGCTGTAGCTACATGGTCATACAGACCAGGCTAATGAGGCTGAACTGAACAGCTTCCTGTATGTTATACTGTAGCTTTGCTTCTTTTTGATAGATTTTAATAAGGTTCAACTACCGCAAAATACGATACGATAGACAGGAGCGCTGCAGCGGTCGGACGGTGGTTAAAACTGTTCACACTTTCGGTGTGGCTGCTCCTATATTTATTCCCCCCGTGTTGCGAGCCAGTGAGCGAACGGCGCTGGCCGCGGCAGCTCATAACAGCGGTCGGACGGCGGTTAAAACTGTTAGCGCATTTTCACACTTTCTGTGTGGCCGCTCCAATATATTCCCCCCGTGCTGTGAACGTACAACTCCGGTAAATGCACCGAGACGGCTCGGGGCGAGTCGACAGAGACAGTGAGCAAACAGCACTGGCTGCGGCAGCTACCTGACTATGGTGTCATCGTAGCAGCGAGACACATAGTTGAGTGTAGCCCACTGATTAATTTAATGAAGAGGAAAAGCACATGCAAAAACTGCAATCTGACTGGCTGTTGAGTTTATTTCTGCTTTGTGATTGGCTGTTAGGTAAATCCATATATATACATATTTTTTTTTCATTTTCATATCGAGGATTTATCGAAGTAGGCTAACCGACGGGAGTTTAATCGCGATTACTAATCGTAATCGAATTATTGCCCAGCCCTAGTACAAATGTATTTGCAGTTGAAAGAAATGCTCAGTAAAGACATAATACAACTCAATTCCTTACTTCCTGGTATCCCCCCCCCCCTGGCACTTCACTTAAAAACTGCTATTGTGAAACCTCACTCACGGAATTGCAAACCTAGACCTGCATTCTTTTATGCTTCAGCGATTTCTTTCAGCAAAAGAATCCCCTCTAATCTCTTTCAACAAGTAAGCCTCAGGTCCATTTTACCTGAACTTTTGAAGAAGAAAAAAAACAAATGGAAAAAGTCATTTTCACCACAGCAATAGCACAGCCCAGGTTAAAGCCATACAGTAAGTGGCCTGCCAGTAAGCGTGAATCAATGAAAAAAAAAAGTTGTTAGTACTCAAAAATATAACACATTATGTAATATAATACCACAACAATAAGTCCTACTGTTGTTGTTGTTGTTGTTGTTATTGTTGTCGTGGCACAGTGCTTGTCGGATCTTTTAGCAACATATGAAACCCTTCTCACACTTTGCCATATTAGGGACTGGAAGTGTGCACCCCTCCTTTTTTTAAACTCATAATGCCACACCAGATTACAAAGCACACATCATAACATCTCTCTCATGTTCTCTAAGCACTTCAATCACTTCTCGTTTAGTGCAAATAAGAAAAATTATTTGAGAAGAGACAGTTTTAAAGAGGGAACTGGGTCTCATCGTTTAAACAAAAACATATATAGAATTTCAAACATAATTGAACATGAAAGTATGCAAACTACTTGGTTTACCTTTTGCCTTTACCGTAGAAGAGAGAGGCTATGTCCCAACACCTAGAGAATCAAACTAAATGTAAAGGGCGTAGCTGGTAACCCTGATCCGGATGTGAATTACGTGTGTTGGCTACAATTGCTTGGTCAAATAAGCATGATAGTAAAGTTGGATTTAAGCGGACATGATTTCTGTCTGAATTCCATGCTCCTGATGTAATCCATTGTAGGTGAAGGGAGCCTCATGTGGGTGTGTTCACATTCTTGTGGGGGCTTCCAGTGGAGCTGTTGGATGACCTCCATCCCACCTTCTTTTTTTTTTTAAATTATTGGGCTGAAAGAAAGAAAAAACTCCAGATGCGAATGCAACATTGGGCACCATCAAACCCCTAGACCTGACCGGCTGTCACACTGATTGCATGGTCAAGGCGATTTGGAGCCAGAAGAATGGGATGACACAGAAGCACCATGACAAGGAGTCATATGCCAGAGATTCTTTATTTTTGGTGAGGAAAATGGGGGGCCCAATGTGCATAGTGGCGATTCATTTAATGCCAGATGGTACAGTCACATTGTCCAATGATAATGGTTTCAACCTGGAGAATGATGCTAAAAACTCAGGCAAGGTTGATTTGCAAAAGGGGAATTTCTAACCCATCCAGTTGTCCTTGTCGCCATTGGAAGATTAACTGTCTTTTTGATCTAAGTGGCTTTTAATTGCATGGATGGAAATTAAATTGTTGAACATATTGATTTTCAAAACCACAGATGGTAGTCTGCTATAGCGGTTGATCCACATCTACCTCGCAAACTAGTTTGGCTTTTTGAAACCACAATGTGAACGCTACATGACTCCTTAGGCCGTTTTACTAATCACACACACACTCTCCCTTCAGTACGACTTTGTCCACTTCCGCAGTAAATTCCCTCTTACTCCATCTCCTGTCCACTTTCCTCTGCTACCACCATACCTCTGTTTGTCCGTCTCCATCGCACACACTCAAGACACACAATGAGAGCCTGATTAACAAGTGTGTCTCTCCACTTGTTTCCGCAAAGTGTAGGAATAGGAAAGGCCATTTCAAAGGCACTTCAACCCAAATTATGCAGATTTAAATACAGCTTTGGACACATACGGCAGCAGGAGGTGGAAGGGTGAAGGGGGTGGGGGGGGGCTGAAGGGTTGGACACCATTCATGAATATTCACGAGGAGACACTTTAAACAAATCCTCTGGTGGGTCACCGCAGGGGGAGAACAAGCCAATCAACTTTGTTTTTGTGCGATCCTCTTTCAGTGCAGCCAACAGCACTTTGAGGGGCACTTTACACGACAACACAAAACGGTGCAAACGCGGAAATATTCTCGCGGTTGCACTATATCATGTACATGAAAACAGCAAACGCAAGCATGAAACCGCAAGTTTTTGAGATCACCTCCCAGGGAGGATTTTTTTGAAAACACAACGGTTTTGGTTTCTTGTAAACACCGAAACCATTTTCCCTGGTAACGCTGACGTCACGGCTCCACTTCACGTATGCATAGTCTATAACATTTGCTGTCAAAATACCCACACGCGAGTTATAAAGTTAGAAGACAACATAACATGCACGGTGTCTCTGCGGCACCATCACTGTGATCAGCGGAGAGTGTCGTGCAGGGCTTAAATAGCCCTATAACACTCGCCAATTTAGTCTATAGTCTATTAGTAAGTTATTGATACCATGCACCCGCCACTTTGTCTGGGGAAAGATTTGTGCTCTGCCGGTTTTTCTAGCAAAATAAACGTGTGTAGCTTCTATATGCCAGGGACACGGCTCTCTCTATATTAAAAAAACACTATCCATAGTTCAGCGCGCAGCGGTTAAGTTACTGTTCAACAAAAGGAGCATTAAGGCTACGGCTTCACAGTAAAAGCATTTCACTGGCTAAACATTAATAGCATTTCACTGGACAAATGTGAGTTGACTTTTATTTTGAAGTACGCCTAACAGGAAAGTAGCCGCTCACAAAGCCCGTTCACTACCAGCATGTCTTCTGTTTTCACAAGTTCAATGCGGTGAAATAAGAGGACAGAAAGCTTGTCATTTACAATACTTGTAACCCCAAGCTTACACCAACCGCTTTATGAACGTTAGTGGCATTAATTTTCGGTTACAGTAAGGTTTTATGCATCAAATTGTACCGGAAAAGCTATCTACTACTACCTTGTACCACCAACTGCTGGCCTGGCATGCTTACTACAGCGATTTCGTCCCGTTTCCTCTGAAAACATGTGTACGAGTGAAGAAAACGGGAAAACTGTCACGTTTTCACCGTGTGAACAGGGCCTGAGTCCAGGCGAATGACAAGGATTTAAACAATTTGACTGTTACATAACCGTAATGTGAACAGTGAAAACAGTAGTTTAACAAACAAGTTCATCACCAGGCTTCTAGAAAACACGTACTCCTTGAAAAGACATACCTTCACTGTTGTCACATTCTGGTAAGACCAGCTCTTTTGGGTTCAGCTGGCATACTTTGAACAAACTAGTTGTTTAGGGTTAGAGGTCTGAACATATCTGAAGTTCAAAAAAGACTGCTGTCATAGAGAGGTGATATATTTCCCAAAATGAGATAATGTCAAATGCGTTTTGCAAAAACTTTCCTTGGGGGCATTTGAGGTGTTGCATAGTTCACAAGGTAATTGTGTGAAGGTTCAAAACAAGAAAGCTTCAGAGATAACTATAAATCCTGGACGCTCATGCAGAATGGTGAGTTATTGAAAGTCATTGTTTAAACAAGGATCTGTTAGCTGTTCATTTTGAGAATATTTTTAGCTATTACGAGATGCCAGGCTAAAGTATTCATTAGGGATGGGCATTTTAAGAAATTCAATTTTCCCGATTATCATCGGGAAAATTAACGAGCAATTATCGAGCAATCGTTATCTTTTTTTACATATAAATGCCAACAGAACATCCAAAATACAGCGTTTTTACCATAGACTGTATACAAGAGGTTTTTACTCAATTACATCTTTATTCCAAGATCTTCTAGGCAAACAAATATATTAAGACAAGGCAACTTTTTAAAATAAAATAATAAAATGCGGCGCTGGTTAAAGCCTGAGGCTATGAGCCAATGCTACGATACCTTTCAAGATTAAACACATATGCGCCTCCTAAGATGCTGCCAAAGACTGCATAAGGGCACGGCACGTTTCTCTGAGTGGTAAAGGACCTAACGTTACTTCATCTAATAAACAAAATGTGCAAATTAGTTCCCCGATGAAGGCGAAGTAGGAAAGCATAGATGCTAAAGTTAGCCGCTAATGCTAGCGGCGCTAACGTGAGACGTTAAACAGGGTCGGATGTAGGCTTCAATGTACAAGTGGTACATAATTCGGTTTGTTTAAGTGTTGTACAAGGTTTCACAATGCTTAATGAACATAGTTATTTTCGGTTCTAAAGCTGTCCGATGCCAAACTTCGCCCTGTTTAAGTTCTGTTGTCTCCTACTACTAGGTAAGTATCTCCCCCTGCTGGTAGGATGTTTAATTGCTGCCCATACAGTCTGTATTGCTGTGCTGCCGGACTCACACTGCACAACACAACGGCTATATGATCGATAACAATTTCACGTGATCGTCAATATTCTTAACGAGCAATGATCGATTAATCGATTAATTATGCCCATCCCTAGTATTCATGTATTGGATTTGCAACCAAGCCAAGCGACACCCTTTCACCTCTTTGGTGTAAAAACAGATGAAGACCAGGGTTACTGTAAGTCCAAAGTCAAACACCAGTGAATGTATAAGTAGGTGATTCCATGTAGAAGCATTTCATTTCTAATTCTCTCGATTGGCCCACTGGTGTTCTCTAGTTTTTCCCAAACAGCAAGGTCACTGCCATAAAAACACACACACAAAATGGGACATGGGAGGGAGTGCAAGCGAAAGGCCCTTCACAACAATGCGTGTTGTGGGCTGAATACAGAGCATATAGCACAAAACAAAAGCACGAGCGACAGCCAGCTGGCTTGGCACCACTTGGCACGGGGCGAGCCCGCTTGTCCTTGGCATGACAATGAAACGCACACATATACACCCGCGGACGTAAAGACACACGTGCATACAATCTCTCCCTCTCTTTTCAGGTAGACAGAAAAGAAGTGTGGCTTTGGAGAGGATCGATGCTTGAAACAAGTCGTGTTCATCACATTCCAAGGGCAAATGGTCAGTGCCAGGCTACACCACAGAAACACAACAGGGTCTTCTAGACAACTTGGGAAGATGAATTTCAGATTTTATTTTTACCTCGTGAGTATGGCCTTAGAAAACTGATTTCAACTTCTAAATCAAGGCCTTACAAGTTGTAGCTTCATGAAGAATAAAGATCATTCAATAATTTGGACGCTTTCTTTTAGGCTGTGTATAAGTGCTACAGATTCAGCATGGTTTCAGCCATGTGCCACTGTGGACACATCTAAAACATGTCCTTTGGAAAAATGGTCAGAACGGTCTACATGAATCCAGTTACTCCTGCTCATTCTATCATAGAGCACACATTAGTTGGTACTGTTTTCAACATTCAAACCTGAGTGCACAAGTGTCTTTACTGTAAAATGTAGGCGAAGACACCACAACTTAACCAGCATACTGTACATATCTGGATGTTTGTTTAACATATTTCCCACAGTGGTTACTACAAACTGCAAACCAATGAGAGGCAGATACAGCCTTATCAAAAGATATTGTTCCTGAACATGAGCATTTTGTTCCGTGCGATGGGCTGCTGATTGAAAGTGTTGGCCCACATAGATAAAAAGCCAAGAATAAGCAAGGAGCCAAGGACAATCAGTGGAGTGCAGATAAATAAACCACGGCAAACCAGTACAAAAAGCACTTGATCTCTAGTCCAAATCCCCTTCAGTCTCCCATTCCTGTATTCTCTACTGGTAACTGTCAAGTCAATACCACAATCTTGTGTTGAACATAATACATCTAGGTTTGGCTGGGTGTCCAGAAACAGCTTGATTAAGAGGCTTTATACCCACTGCAACATGAACAAAGTAGAGTTGCAGATGTACTGATGTGGTTTTAAGAAAACAAAATTCACCAGTAGATGTGAAACTGACTTCAAATCAGCGGAACTTTAGATGTCATATGCAGGTGCATCTCCGAAAATCTGAATTTTGATTTGGGGTACCATGTCATCTGCTTGTGTTGGTCCACTGTGTTTTATCAAAAGTCATTTTAGAACACTTCATGCTTCAGTCTGGTAGCAAGCTTTATGGAGATGCCGATTTCCTTCTCCAGCCAGACTGCAGTAGTTTGCTGACCAGGGTATGGCTGTGCTTGATTGGCCAGACAACCTGCTGTTGAGGAGGTTTAGACACACCAGACCCAGTGATACAAAGAGCTGAAGGCCGCTATCAAAGCAACCTGGGCTTCCATAACACCCCAGCAGTGCCACATGGCTGACTGCCTCAATCTTTCCATTTATATTCAAAAATGCTGCAAGTTGACTTTATTAACGGCATCTCACCAGAAAATGCATGGAGTACTAAGCAAAAGGCCAAAACGTATAGTTTTCTGGAAGGACAGCGAGCTAGTCAAGCATTATTAAGCCTTCAAAATATGAAATATTTCTTCCTACCCTTCATTCAAAAAGCCTGTGTTTATGAATGAGCCAGAGGGAGTTTGACCATATTTCTCATACCAGGACCATCCTCTTTCCAGAGAGTATAGGAGTGATCATGTCAGACAGGACAGCGTGGTCGTAAACAACTCACAGCCTGCCTCGTGTTTCCACTAGGACCTAAATACTGTTATCATCTATATGGCTTACGGGAAAGCCAGTGTGCGCTTTGTCCCAGTGACTCAACCATCATTCAATGTACATATCTCATAATCCACAGCCAGCAAGCATGGTCCGTATGCATTGAACAATGGTCAAGGGAGTGACACAGTAACCAAAATGTTGCTAGATGTATGCTTAAGCGGCCTTTATGTATTCATACAAACGTTCATATAAGCTACACTGTTGTTTTTGCAGCAGCCTTTACTGTCATTATGAGTCACTGTGTAGGGGATCGGGCAAGCCTGGCCCGTACAGCGCCCCCGCCTTGGTGAAACATTGTCTATATCTTAAGGCTAAAATGTAGCAGAGTGAATCCGCGACGCCCCACCTCTAATTCTTAGTTGTTGAGACATTACTGCCAGCAGGGGAAATATAGACATGACTAATGGCCGAGGGTAAATCTTCACATCCAGTTACAACGTGTCAATTCAAAAGCATGCGGTGTGAGCTAAGTGTTGCCGCAATACGGCTGACAGTTAAAAGCTTTTGAAGGATTTGATAGGACTGGGTGAGGGGGCGTCAGGTAAACCGGGGGGGGGGGTGAAATGGGAGCGCCTTCGGGTTGGCTTACACTCCTCAGGTCGGGGCAGTGTTAAATATGTGGGCAGAGACGCCAATGAGACTACTGTGTGGACATAAAGGGAACACAGAAGGGGAGAATGCTGGAATGAAAAGAAAACTGGAGGCACAGAAAGAGAGCGAGAGAGAGAGAGAGAGAGAGAGAGAGAGAGAGAGAGAGCACAAGAGACAGGGAGAGCGAGGGCCTCCTTACTCAGCAGGAGCTGTCTGCCAAGGCAGGCAAGAGGCAAGTTTGTGTGTGTGTGTGTGTGTGTGTGTGTGTGTGTGTGTGTGTGTGTGTGTGTGTGTGTGTGTGTGTGTGTGTGTGTGTGTGTGTGTGTGTTTGTGTGAGAGAGAGACAGAGAGAGAGAAAAAATATAGAGAGAGAAAAAGAGAGAGTGTGTCGTAGGAGAGATTGTGGCCACGTGCCAAATACAATGACCCGCAAAGCTGGCAGGTGGTTGTGACTGTGTGTGTAGGAATGTGTGTATGCGTGCATTCCTGGGACGCATGCTGCCGGTTTCTCCACAGTAACAGTGAGAGGAGGCAATAGACTCTGTCTCAACTCTCAACATAGGGAGGGGGTTAAGGAGGGAGCACAGGGTGAGTAAGAAGAGGAGGAGGCTCTGCTGTAAGAGAGGAGTGATGGAGAGCGGAGTGAGGGACAAGAAAGAGAGACAGAGCAGCGCTTTAATACCATGACCTGCTCTTATTCAGGACCTATCCCCACATTCTTTTGTTGTGTTTGTGTTTCACTGTTACCAGAGTGTGTGTTGAATTTGCTGTCATTGGCAATTGGACGTTGTAGCAGCCAATAATGGAATAACAGTCAATAAACGTAAAAAAAAATCCATTTCTAACGGAATAAATTGTTTCCGTTATAATGGAAGGGTGGTCTAGGAAAGAGGGACCTACCATGAGGTCTTTGGTTTGATTGCATAGGGCAGTGTTGTAAAACTAGTGGTGGCTGGTATGACGCCCACCATCTCTACCATTGTGTCCTTGAGCAAGGCACTTAACCCCGAACTGCTCTGCAACTGCTCTGTGCTATGGCTGAGCCTGCATGACGACCCCCCTCTGGAGTGTGGCACAATTTAAATGAACAAATAATAAAGCAACTGAACTTAACTTGTGGTCAGGTCTTTAAGCAGGTATTTGAAGAGGGCAATATTAAGGAAATGTGATACTTTATAGGAAATAAATGACACTCTTGGAAAGTAACGACATCGTCGGCTTTTGTTATGTTAAAAACTGAAAACCATTATGTTATTGTATAATGTTATTGGCAGTTATTACGTTATATGCCGTTTAGGGCTGGCCCGAATGCCATTTTTCAGGCTTCGAATATTCGTTGTTTTTTCCGAGCGAATATTCGAATATTCGTTCCAGAAAAAAAAATAAAAAAAATAAAAATAAAAAAAACATTAATAATCCCTATATACTCCCTGGAACCGATTTGGACAGTATCTGCACATTTTGTTGAAGATTTCCGCGCTCGGAGGTGAAGTAATGGATGCGCTATGACACTTTGTGATGTAATATCCTCCTAAATGAGCAATACTATTACTACTACTACTACTACAATATCACTAACTTTTAAGCCTTCTTCTCTGCTTACCCCCTCTCCCTCCCTTGTTGCAGAATGGATGCTGCGGGCGGGGCGCCTGCCGGCTGCGTACGCCCCCTGGTGCCTGGGCTGTGACACCTACCGTCCCATAAACCCCTAACCCGTACCTTTGTGCTTATCAACGTGTTCTATTTGTCTGTGGCGTTATCATGTGCTTATTTTGCCAAGGTGGTTTTTGTACTAATCACACACTTTGCACCCATAAGGAGCAGAGTGTGAGAGTGGCATTTTTTTAACCTGTCTTTCCCTGATGTTCTCTTTATCCTTTCCTACTTTAAGGGGCGCAGTGCACGCTAGACGACTCTTCAGTGTATACCCCCTGTCTCCCATGTTTGGTTACTGTCACTCTATGTCTCTTGGCGGGGTACAACTGTAAACAGATTATCGTTGTTCTGAAACATGTACAATGACAAAATAAATCATCTTGAATCTTTTACATCCAAATATAAAATTATTTGATGACATTATATTGCAGTACTAGCTTCTTGCAAAAAAAAAATATATAAAAAAAAATTTAAAAAAAATAAAAATTAAAAAAATAAAAGAAGCTCTGAATACTAATTTAAGCTCCAAATACTAATTTTCTGAACGAGTATTCGAATATTCGAATAATTCGGGCCAGCCCTAATGCCGTTATGACATTATTGTCTTTACATACAGTACATACTTTTCTCATCAAAATGCACCTCGGGAAACTTCATTAACTTCTCTCCTTACATTTTAAATACACAGGCTTCAACCTTTAACCGTTTTTATATTACCATAAGATATTTTCTGACATGGCCGCTCAGCTTTATACCGAGGAGAGTTTTCCAGCCAAGCCTGGGAAGCGCTCCAACCGTCAGCCACTCTGCGACTCTATTTTTCAGCATGTGCCATGTGTATAGAAATGTGGATTAAAAGAAGGTGTACCAGGTGTATCACTGGAAGCTTGATGATTCACAACCATAACAATGATATGAAGATATAAGCTGTTAAGATATGGCCTGCTACTTCATGGCCTTAATGGCTACATTACAATGAAGTGAGCTACTTGACTGTTCTGGTAGCATTTAAAAAGTGAGTGAGTGAGTGAGTGAGTGAGTGAGTGAGTGAGTGAGTGAGTGAGTGAGTGAGTGAGTGAGTGAGTGAGTGAGTGAGTGAGTGAGTGAGTGAGTGAGTGAGTGAGTGAGTGAGTGAGTGAGTGTTTCTGTATGTGTGTTGCTGATTATCATAGTTGGAAGGAGCAGCACTTGGTCGCATCTGGCAAGGACACAACAGGCACACACACACCCACACCATCACAAAGTCACACAATCACACACACACACAGCCATTGTCTGCAGGAGGGTAGAGGGTTAAAGGGTGCCCCTCCCTCCCATTGCTGACTCCTGGATGCTCCCAGCACTAATCCTGTTATCTCCGTCCCAATAAGAAATGAATTAATGAATAGAGCTGGGTAAAAAAGACAGTGCAGAGTGCTCGGAGACAGCCCCTGAGGGCCTCTCACTTAAAAACACTGGGAGGATTGTGTCCATACATAGATATCTAGGTTTTCTCTACTCATTTCAAAGGATATATGACCATGTAAATGCTGTGGTTTTCTAAGGACTTTATTTTGACTGTGACAGACATGCCATTTTAGGTCTCCCTGGATATAGTACAGCCCTTAACTAAATGTGATATGTGTGTATGTATGTAGCAAGGCAAAAAGGTCCACAGAGAACTAGTCTTTACAGTAAATTATTTTTATATGGATTCCCTGCAGTTTAACATGCAGCCTTAGTTGGGGTTTTTAGCGTCTTATTGCAAATATATAAAAACTACTTGGCTCTTCTGCTGGCCACTTGACTCCGTTCATGTGAATAAAAGCAGATCAAGCTGCCCCTAATGCAATCGGCCTTTAAAGCCATGGCGCGTAACTTTTTCATATGAATGAATGTCGGTTACATTCGGGCCATTGCCGAATGGGTTGACACAAAGTTGATTAAGCTTATATCCGCTCCACAAAGCTCTCTCTGTATTTCGCAGTATGGCAGTGTTTATAAAACTGGTGTCGCTTAGCATTGTGCAAACTGTAGAAGCCTGCAAGCTGGTGCATATTTTCTCATCGGTACTTAGTAGCAAAACAGTCCAACGCCTGCTGTGTGGCCTTTTGTTGGTACCTCAAGGTCTTTCTCTTGAGTGCTTTGTCCTTTTCAAAATTGGGAAAGGGAGGAGGACAGGGTAAGGTTTTAATCAAAGGCTCGCTAATATTCATTCGCATATTGGAGGAGACCTGTACTTTTACATACACCATAATACAAACCACATACAAAGGAGCACAACAGGAGACAGACAAATCCACCTGAGCAAACCCCCTCCAGGACTTCTCAGGGCCTATCCACGGTTAACCCAGCAGAAGTAGCCGAGAGACAGTTAAAATGGCGTATGGTGAGATTGAGCCCTCGACTAGCACTGCAGAGCTGAAAGAAATATTTGATGATAGGGTAGATTTTTTTTTCTTTCCCCCTTCCCTTACGTCTACAATCATCAAAGAGGATGCACATGCGCTCGCCAGCAATCGCACAGTGACTGACCTCGCTTCAGTGTGTGTTCATGCATAGCTGCTATCACCACACACACACACAACCCTCCCAACCTGCCCCTGGCCTCCCTTGTATGAATGAGAATACCTTCCCCCTTTGAAACCAAAACAGCCTGGTATCACTTAAAAAACCCACGGGGAACAAAACCTACTGATCAGTGTCGAAAATAATACGCATTCAGTTCAAAGACTTCCGGTGTATCTACTTCTAGAAAAAATCAAACCCATTCACTGTGCTTGGATGATAGGACGTCGATACAGTGAAAAGTAGCTAGGAATAAGACACCAGACAACGATGGACCACAAAGAGAGGCTCTAGGTTTTCAAGCTCGGGGCCGAAGGCAGGTTCACAGAATGTGTGTGTGTGTGTGTGTGTGTGTGTGTGTGTGTGTGTGTGTGTGTGTGTGTGTGTGTGTGTGTGTGTGTGTGTGTGTGTGTGTGTGTGTGTGTGTGTGAAAGAGTGACGGATTCAGACACTTAGATCTTATGGCTGCTTTCTAGTGTCATAAACACTCCCTCTCTCGGCTTTGAACTCAATAGAAATGTCACAGCAGCCTGTCCTCGCACACACCCACACACACTAGCACACATACACACTAGCACACATACGTACACATACACAGAGTTTTTATGACAAAAGAAGAGGTCCTTTCAGTGTGAGGACCTGGGGGAGAAGAGACAGACAAATGGGGGAGCTCCCCCTTAAGTTAGCAGACAGCCATGACACAATGCGGCAGGGAGCAGAGAGGGAGATATGACTACAAAGACAGAAAGAGGGCCAAAGGAAGGAAGGTAATAGTCAGGCCTATTGCATGCCATTCATCATTCTGCATGACTTTGACATGGACTTCTTTTGCTAGGTTTGCATACTGGCAACCACTCTAGATCACTCTGTATCGTCAGATTAAGGGGCGCTTCCACGACTGATAGTTGGCTTACAGTTCTCTTTCTTGGTTCGTACCAGATGCAACAGAATGATACAATTGTTTTTTTTTTTCTACAGGTTTAGTTATTTCACACCTATGGTTTCCTCTGGTCTGGTCAGTTGGTGAGGTGAACCAAAATGCAGAGGTATAGGCCAGAAGAGAGAGAGCATTCTTGTCACTCATTGGTCAGATGTGTCTTGGGCGGAGCAATAACGTATAGTTACTAAACTGCTTTTCAATTGGTCAGAATTTCAATGCGGTAAAGCTTCAGAAATGTACTACAGGAAATAGATTGTCTTCTTCATTCTGTAACCCATAGAATAGCTGGCTACGGGAGCTCGTTATACAATGCTTCCTGCATTTGGGACGGAATCAGTCCGCTTATGTTCTCACCATAAACAAACTACACCAGAGTTCGATTGGAAGCGTATCGTGACCTCCTGTTCAACAAGGTCTTGGTACGCTTGTTTGGTCCGCTTTTGGTGCACACTCGAGTGTGAAAGCACCCGTAGTTCCTGATTTGATCTTCACTTTTTGCACACAGAAAAAGCTCAAATCTAGGTGTGCTAATCAGGTTATGTTAATGCAGATCATGAGCTTAACAAACTGTAATCCGAATAGTCATCCGACCGGCGACCAGGCCACTACTATTCCCACACTTGAAGTGGTCTTACTATGATTACAGTCAAATTATGTAAGCGATTCTAAAACACAACAATTTCTGTTCTATATTTTGCATGGCACTTTCCACAATCTAATATGCCAGCAAAGCAAGGAGTGAAAAGAAACCGTAGCAGCAACAAGACCATTTGAAGCTTTTGGTCTTCAAGCCTGGACGGCCAGGAAGGGGCAGAACCTCTCGGATTCTTAAAAGATTTGACATCACTTACGGGAATCATCTCTGAATCTGGTTGCCATGGTAAATGTGGAGTCCCATAATAACAGAGTAGGAGTAGTTTTGTCTAGCAACATTTTAGAGCCGGTGCTGGCAGGCCCTTGCATGGTCTTTTCTTGGCTTTCAGGGGAAAATGACTCTTTTTCCTTGGGCTCAGTGGTGTTTGATATCAAAAGCATTCTTCTGCACATCAGCTTCCGTATGCGCGGCCATCTATTGAGCCGGCTGGATCAGTCACCTGGCAACGCACTAAAAAAAAACCCCAGTGCCCGGTTTCACCTCAAGATATTCAATGCGCTGTCTAGAACTACCACAAGGATCGGCTAACTAGCGTGCATGGCAACCTCCCCATTACAAAACATTAGAAGTAAGTTGCTTTTAGTTGCATTTGTTGATTCAAGCTATTCTGGTACGGTAAGCGCCGGTAACACCTCAGTTGTGTGAGGGAGACAAAACTGGACAGTGCAACAGGCAAACACTAAAGGGAGCTTTTGTCTGGAACTTGTTTAGGATAGGTTGCATTCAAAGGGTGGCGAGAAGGAGGAAAGAAAAGAGCAGGAACCTCTCTATTGAGGAGGGTCTGATCATAGTCTTTTGGTTTTCCCACCATAATACACACTCACACAGTGGTCCCCCCCTCCCAGGCCTCAGTAACCACTAGCTTCCAACTGAAATGCTCTTTGTAAGTTAAAAGGTGTGCCTGGCCTTGGCTATAGACCCCTGCAACAAAAGCAGTGGTTAAATAGCCCTGGCAAGCCGCCCCCTGGGGATGTAGGCCAGGGTCAGCAAAGTGTATGCCGCCAGTGTGTGATGGTGGTGTGTAGTTAGTTTAGTGTGTGTGTGTGTGGACAGTATTGAAGCAACAGAGCTGTGTGTTTTTGTGAGAGTGTGTGTGTGTTTTTGTGAGTGTGTGTGTGTGTGTTTTTGTGAGTGTGTGAGTGTGTGTGTGTGTGTGTGTGTGTGTGTGTGTGTGTGTGTGTGTGTGTGTGTGTGTGTGTGTGTGTGTGTGTGGATATCTGGATTGTGAAGCAGCCACAGTGGAAGCAGCTAATAGTCATGAATGTGAAGGGGCATCTGTTACTGTGGGGGCTGCCGCTGTTTTCTGTCTCATGACCCTACAAACCATGGGAAAAAAAACAATATCAAATCCACTCAAAACCAAAATGTCAGCTTCTCACAGAACTCCTTTTAATAGGGGCGCCCTTAGCTCAGTTGGTAGGGCGTCCCCCCCCACCCCCGGGCCGGGCCGGGCCCAGCAGCAGAGCCGGGTTCGATTCCCGCCTGCGGTCATTCTCTGCATGTCACTCCCCTCTCTACCCCATTTCAACTCTGTCACTCTGCACTATCAAACAAAGCATAAAAATGCCCAATAAATATATTGTGGACATAGTGGGGCAGTTAGAAGCTAAAGAGACCTATGTACTGTATTTCTATCAGGAGTTGGTGGAGAGAAGAAATACAGCTATAAGAAAGAGTGAATATTGGACTTACTTAGTCTCTTTAGATTAAAAAGGCAAAAAAAAAAAAATCACTCAAATATTCAATGTAATGACTTCTTTCACCAAAAGCCCATCAGCCAGGTCAGGTCAGTGAAACCCAATCTGCGACGCTCCAGAGGCCAGTGTGCTGAAAACAGAGTGCAATCAGCTGCTGGGTGATGCAGCAGGCTCTGTGTGTGTGTGTGTGTGTGTGTGTGTGTGTGTGTGTGTGTGTGTGTGTGTGTGTGTGTGTGTGTGTGTGTGTGTGTGTGTGTGTGTGTGTGTGTGTGTGTGTGTGTGTGTGTGTGTGTGCTTCCAGTTAGACCAGGCCTCAGTGGACACAGGCAGGAAAGGAGAGAGGAGGGAGAGAAACACAACCAGACAAAGAGGCCAAGTCAAGGGTAAGAGCACCAATGTGTGTGTGTGTGTGTGTGTGTGTGTGTGTGTGTGTGTGTGTGTGTGTGTGTGTGTGTGTGTGTGTGTGTGTATGACAGAAAGAGAGAGAGAGACTCCAATCATAGAGAATTATAACAACAACCACACCGATACAGTATGTTCTTGTGCACTGCATATTATTAGGTTTTAGATTGTTGGACAGGAAACAAAACAAGCATTTTGAAGACGCCATTTTGGGGCCTGGGAAGTCATTTTTCATTGTTTTGCTTAGCGCATACATAGCAACAACAGTAAAGAACGATAAGCCTGTTGTTAAGTTAAAGCAATGCAAAGTGCTGCTAATTACACATTCACTAATAAGAAACTGTCATTATCGTAGAAAATTTTAAAAAAGAGTAAAAAGTTGTGTGGCTAATCCACGGCTAACAATCTCATCTAACCAATCAGATGGTCCAGGCCTTTTCCACCAATCAGCAGCGTAGACTGGGAACCTGCAGTTGCCTCCAGAGGAGAGGAAGAGGGAAAAAAAACTTGGAAATATGAAAGTGCTTTTTGGTGTTGGAAGCAGATGAGATAAGATAGCACTTAATTGCTTCTTTTCATAAGCGCAGCTTTAATCCTATTGTTACGGCACTGGTGTTTCATCCCACTGATAACTCACAACACTTTGAACGCACACACGTCACACACACACACACACACACACACACACACACACACACACACACACACAGACTTCCTTTCTGCTGCCATGGCACAAAAAAGTGCTTAGCGTGCCACATGCTCCGTTTTTTGAGGCACAATTTTAAACTAGGTGAAAATTAGACTTTCAAATTAAAAAAAGGGGAGGGATTTACAGACCACGCATGGTGTGTGTGTGTGTGTGAGTGTGCGCGCGTGCACAGGGGAAGGCAGAGGGGAGGTCAATTTCAGATAGGATGTTGGATTCACCATACACGACCACTTTGAGTAAACACGTTTTGAGAAAGACAGCTTATTTCATACATTCATGCTTTGTTAAGCAAGTTTCCTAAAAAACACACAGATTGGGCCCTCTAAGGTTTACAGGGTGGAGCCAGACCCATAGAGACGTGAACCCACCACCAATGGACCCTGACACACACACCCACACACACACACACAACAATAGTCCTATGGTGTAAGGCAGCAGAGGAGGCACCTAATCCTGTTACAGCATGACAACTACTAGAAACCCTGCATACACTGATAGATGCCCACGCTTGGAGAGAGAGAGAGAGAGAGACACACACACACACACACACACACACACACACACACACACACACACACACACACACACACACACACACACACACACACACACACAGAGAGAGAGAGAGAGAGAGAGAGCAAGGGATATAATTCACAACCTTAGAGTGGACATTTAGTAACCTATTATGTGCTTCCACAGATGGACATTTTACTGGTCTCATCCAAAATGACAGTTTAAGTGGTTTGGGTTCAAACATCTTGTAAGCCATCTTACAAAAAGGTAATGTTCAACTGCATTAGCAAGAGGATTTTTTTTTAGTCAGGATCCATTTGTTCATGTTATCTGTACAAATGTGTTTACAGCTGCACACGGCACTGATTTTGTGTGTGTGTGTGTGTGTGTGTGTGTGTGTGTGTGTGTGTGTGTGTGTGTGTGTGGGTCGTCTGCTCGGTGGATGGTGGAGCCTAGGAGCTGGCACTGATTATAGGAAGGTTCTACGAAGGCAATTTTGTGCCATTTGTAGGTCAGTCACCCCACTTTTCTCCCTTTTAAGCAATTATTTTGCTTCTAATATTACAGTACTTCTTGTTTTGCTAAAAACTTTCAACAGTAAAAATTGAACATTAGGGGTTTTGGTGTAACTGTTGTAAAGCAGACACTCCGACCAGCTTTCTACTGTAATATTCACCACGAATAACGTCAAAATAGGTCAAATGCTAGTGGATACAATTTTTTTTTTAAATAAATAACAAAATTAATAAATAAAAGGATAGTTGGGTTCCCTTTTTATTCTTTGAAATAGTAAGTACAACTTCATAAACTATTCAAGCACATGCAGGACAAAGTGGCCGGACTCTTGAAGGAAAAATGATCTTCCTTTCCCTTATTACCCGATAACTAAAATCCATATCGCGGCTTTAATCAAAATGCATGAGCCAGGGAAAAATTATTGTTCTCTTTTAAGCACTTTTGCAAGTGGGTCAAAGCAAAGGCCATGCTGGAATATCCCCACTGCTCTGGAAACTATTGTAATCACACTATATCATATGGTATCTCCCCCCCCCCCCAAACCAGTCCCCCAAATTGCTCTTATATGGAAATATTCATGCTTGTACAGCGTACTTAAAAAAAGCGACAAAGTAGGTCAATTTCTTTAAAAAGTTCCTTTAGTTTCTCAGAAAAATAAATAACTAAAAGACAACTGGCTGTAATAACCGGATTCTCTTCATAAAATCAACACCTGCCATGCCCACTTTGTATTTCATTTCATACATAATAGACCTTTAGAACTGAATGGAACGCACAGTCTCGTTCAATTCATATATAACCTAAAAAAAACATTGGCTGTTTGTCTATTGGCTGGTCTATCGTTGTTTGGGTGCGAGGAGGGAGTGTGAATAGACGGGCCACAAAAGGGCAAGGAGACACTTAAAGAGGAGTGTGTGTGTGTGTGTGTGTGTGTGTGTGTGTGTGTGTGTGTGTTCAAACTGGTGAGGTCTCGATCAGAGTGATCCTCACGGCTGTTGACCACATTAATCATGTTGCATTGAGGATTTGTAGTGTGTGTGTGTGTGTGTGTGTGCGTGCGTTACTGCACTTGACTGCTCCTATCAATTCAATTTCATTCCTCCCTCTGTTCCCTCCTTTTTTCTCGGGGCGTTCCCATCCCCCACTAGTGAACTCAGTAGCATCTCTCTCTCTCTCTCTCTCTCTCTCTCTCTCTCTCTCTCTCTCTCCCTCCCTCCTTGTGTGTGATGGACTGCTGAGAGCCTAATGAGGTCCCACCCCTTTTGCTTTTTTTGTGTTACTGCATGTGTGAGTGTGAGTGTGAGTGAGTGTGTGTGTGTGTGTGTGTGTGTGTGTGTGTGTGTGTGTGTGTGTGTGTGTGTGTGTGTGTGTGTGTGTGTGTGTGTGTGTGTGTGTGTGTGTGTGTGTGTGTGTGTAGGGGGGAAGGGAGAGCCAGAGGTGACAGGTTGGTTATGTACTTCTTGCACTTGCCTTTCAGCCCCACTCTTCCTCCCTCCTCTCCCCCCTTCCTCACTTTACACCTCCACTCACTCTGCCCTCTTTTCCCAATTCCATTAATTTTCTCGCCCCCCTCCCTCCTCCCCTCCCAACCATTGGTGTGTGGGCGATACTGTGGCCTAATGGTGCATAGCAGACCTTCTACTATAAGCAATAGCAGACTTAGATCAAATGAGTGGGGTATGAGCATAATTAAAAAGTGCTGAGGAAAGCATGTTGCACAATCCAACCTGATGATATTGTGCATGTGTGCTAACAGTTAGCAGCCGGGCTAGTTTGTGGAAGTGAAGAGGCCGTCAATAGAGCGCCATGACCCACACACACACACTCACACCCACGCACACTTACACATCACACAGGGGATTGTAAAGAAAAGTGGTGGATGTTTGTTGAATTATGTTTTTGTAGCTACAAGAAAGTATTGCAAGTCAAGCTTTTATTGCTAGAAGAGCAGAAATTGAATTGAATACATGAGTTGGAGCATGTTGATACTAGGGATGCACATGGCTAGGAAACTAAACGTTTACTAACCCCTCACTAGTCGGCACCAGAAATACTAGCTGGTTAGTGATGTTAAAGAAGGGTTAGAGAACATTTACAGTTGCAGGTTGTATATGTTATAGCTATAAAGACAGACCGATAAAGTGAGACTTTTAAGGACCTTTGGGCAGGTTCGTAAAAGTGTTCACATTTCACATTCACACAGAATTATTCAGCCCCACACACACACACACACACACACACACACACACACACACACACACACACCCACACACACACACACACACACACACAGGAGGGTCCTGGCCCATTTGCTAATGCACACTGACAATCTGGATCAACATAATAAGGGGGACTTGGGTCTCTAAGTGACATTAGTATTCCTAGTTTAAGCGCTAAGTGCTTTCTTTTAAAAAACCTTATCCACAGACACATTTGGGGGGGGGGGGGGGGGAGCAGCAGGATGATTACTGAAAAAAGACCAAATCACTTCAAGGAGGGTCAGCACTGATGACTCACATATTTAACTGTAAAATATAACAGACGGAAAAATGTTTTCATCAGAGGGGAACATGAGACGGAGGGGGGAGGGGGAGGGAGAGAGAGAGAGGGAGAGAGAGAGAGAGAGAGAGAGAGAGAGAGAGAGAGAATGGTTGGAGACTCCCATTTCCTTAAGATCAAAGTCGAAACCAAATGTATGGAAATAATACGTTTGTAATCCACCCATAATGGACGTCTCACGCACAACGGGGTTCCTATATGGGCCCTCTTCTTTCCCTGTCTTGTTGGCAGTAATAGCAGTGGTGTTGTCGAGAGGGGGGCTTTCGAGTGCTGCTGAGATTGGAAAAGCACATAGGATATATACAGTACAGCAATGCACTCGCCCACAATACACAACTGGGTCTGTATTCAAGAGTGAAGAGAGTGATGACTATCTATCGGTGCTTGAAATCTATGATCTATACGGCCGTCCAGTGTGAGTGTGTGAGTGGACAAAATGGGGCCGCACAATAAAAATCCCGAATGCATGGCCGGTGTTCAAAGGAAAGATGGAATAAATGACCAGCACTGGCCTATAACACAAAGCAAGGCATTATGGGAAGAGAAAAAAAAAATAGTGCTGGAGTGCAGTGCTCAAAGAATGCTAAAGATGTGCGGGGGGGGGGGGGGGGGGATACGAGGCCAACACATGGGCAGACAAGAGTGCAAGGAGGAAGCGAAATGAAAAATGATGGGAAATGTGTGGAAATTTGAGTTCTTGTCGAAAGTTACATGAGAAGATTGATAACACTCTGGTGGCAGGAGGCTAACATGAAGCTAGTGCCAGCAGTTGATTTAGTTGCTGGTAGGAGGACTTTGTTCCCAGTCTTTATGTCAAACCAATTAATTTTGATTTTTTCGCAAAATGAGCCTGTAAACAATTATGTGAGTATAAAATGTATTGGTATAAGGGTGATTCCTCTATAGGACGGAAAGCCTGTTATATATTGATATACAGCGCTGGTTTAATAATATTAGGATCTGTATAGTTCAGTCTTAAAGTTAATTCAAACGTGTGTCCAAAAAACGTATGTCCTCTCTTTGAGCTTTAAGGGCTCCTCCAAAATCACCAGCAGCAGCTGATAAAAAAGGGAAGACAATAGAACACACAGCTACACACCTTAAATAAAAGGTTCTGCTCGAGTGAGCTCCATCCGACCATCAAGTAATCAATAGCAGCACACAGAGAGAGAGAGAGAAATAGAGAGAGAGAGACAGACAGAGAGACACAGAGAGAGAGAGAGGGGGGGTGGGGGGGGGGGGGGTACTGAGGTAATAGAGAGTGAGTAAGGAAAGCAGGATTGGGGTCAAGAAGACAGGTTTTGGCTTTTAATCTGGGCTAAAATGACTCTGTTAGCAAGAATGTTGAGACCGGAACTGTTGTAAAGTTCAAGGCAATGTCTTTCATGTGACCAGTAAAAGGTCTGAATAGAAAGAAAAGAAAAGGTTGAGTCAATGATTCTGGAGATTCTTAAAGCCTTCTCTCTTTCAAGTCCTAGCTGCTCTCTGAGGCATGGATGGACAGAGGCCAAATGTGCACATAACAACCAAACAACCACGGTGAACACACAGACACACACACAGACACACACACACACACACACACACAGAACAGCCAATAAAAGACAGGTGTGGAGCAGTGCAAAACAGAATACAGCAGACTGTGCAGGCTTCAAAAGCTTAAAAGGACAAGGCCACCATTGATACTGGCTGATAATTGTGTATGCTCCCGCCGACACACACAAGGTAAAAGCACTAAAAAGGTGGAGGAACACACACACACACACACACACACACACACACACACACACACACACACACACACACACACACACAGGATGGACAGGTATGAAAACAGGGCAGGGGTAATAAAATAAAACGGGTTTGCTCTGTGTGTTTTTTTATCTCATCACATGTGCGGCTACACACACAACCTCTGTACACAATGCAGGTTGTTCTGTTACACAACTAACTGTAAGAGAGGAGCAGTTGGATTCAGAATGCCATTTGTGCTTCCTACTGCAAACAAGTCTGGAGTGGCAATGGCAGAGCTGGAAATCGCAGCAGAAAAATATGTGTGTGTGTGTGTGTGTGTGTGTGTGTGTGTGTGTGTGTGTGTGTGTGTGTGTGTGTGTGTGTGTGTGTGTGTGTGTGTGTGTGTGTGTGTGTGTGTGTGTGTGTGTGTGATGGGAGGATAATACTTCCATTGCATGTTCACATTTAATCTAGATTTTGGTACTTTGTATTGAATTCAATAACACTCTGCTGATACCATGACGTTAACATGTATCTTAAAAGTCCAGTTCCAGTCGAACTCAAGTTGGCAAGTGCAAACAGGGAGACTATCAAAAAACAAGTGCTTTAACTATGACTATATCAAAGTTCTGACAACGAGCTCTTTAACTGAACGTTTACATTGACTTCACGGGCAGCCTTTGTGGAGCCCACCACAGTTTTCGGTGAGCAGTGGCAAATTCCTAAAAAGACAAAAAGAGTGTGTATACTGTATGTGTGCACACTTTAATGTTAGCTGACAGTGTTTACACAGGTCACCACCAAACCCTACTAGAGAAGATCACAACACTGCCCCTCCCCCCCCCCCCCCCCCATTGTTTATTTGAAGTGTGGCTTCACATAATAGCAACCAGACAAAAAGAGAAAGTCCGTAGATTTATTAGCACTCTCCCCATCATCACCATGCTTTTTGTGGCTGAAATGTAACGTACAGATGGTGTGGCACTGGCTAGGCCTGGTTGGAGGGAGGGGGGCCACTCAAACAACAACCCTCTGATGAATGATTTTCTATAATCAGCCCTGATGTGCTCTCAGACACGCGTGTGCACAGGTGCCTCTTTCTCTTTGATGAACGCAACAACAGAGCGTCTTTCTCTAATGGCCCCATCTCTCACCACCGGCCTCTCCCCACAGCTAATAAGAGTGTGGCGGGGACCATTTGTTTTACCGATTTTCTCTTTTCGAGTGTGGCGGGCCCGGAATTAATTACACTGATTAAATATTGTCTGTCTGTCTCTCTGTGTGTGTGTGTGTGTGTGTGTGTGTGTGTGTGTGTGTGTGTGTGTGTGTGTGTGTGTGTGTGTGTGTGTGTGTGTGTTGTGCGGTGGGAAAGGGTGTGTGTGTGTGTGTGTGCGCTAAGTGGCTGAAGTTGCGGCACTGAATGGATTGGACTGTGAATATACTTGGATAAATACATATATATATATATATATATACATACAAGAACAAATGCACTTTAGAAAAGACTTGTTTTTTTCAAATGAATGTTCAAGCATCCAGCTATAATTACCACCGCGGCAAAGGTTAGAGCACTTACAAGGGGAACATGTACCACATTGCTTTAGTTGAAAGTGATGAGGGCTATTTTAACAGCTATAGCTTTCTTTTAGTAAAGCACTTGTATGAGCGAGGTCAAAAGGGGCTTCACAACACATACTAATTGAGCAATAACGATACACGTAAGCTGGATGTTATATCATGTTACAAGACCTAACATGCAAGCTAAAGAAGAAAAAAATATTCAAAATCATTTTCAATGAACTATTTAGGTATTCATTTACATGAATGAAAGTATAGAAAAGTACAATCTGTATTATGAGTGTACGCACTTCATGCCCTACTGTAGCCCGCAGCAAAGAGCAAACAGTGCACAGAAACAATGGATTCCGCCAACACATCCATGTAAACACACATTCTCAATAATCAAATGAGTCATACAGGAATCTAACCTAACGTTACACATGGTTACCCAGAAAAACGTGAGCCAACATCTCGACAGTGTATAAACGCTACAGAGGTGCACGGTTATGCCCAGAGCATGCTGTCAACTGTCTGAAAGCCTTGTCACTCAACACATAGTCATGACGAGCTCTTTCCAGCCTCCCACGGACCCCCCCACACCCCCCTGCCAAAACCACCAATACTAACACCTAGCAGCACGGACACGCAAGAAGTAGAGTTAAGAAAAAAAGTCAACCAATAGCCTCTTTACTATTACGCCAGAGCTTACAGTGTACACACACAGAGACTATGATTAAAGCACAAGTCATCTTTTATCTGATGATGTAAGTTACGGGAATGGAGTGGGGGAGTGTGTGTGTGTGTGTGTGTGTGTGAAAAGATAATGACAGATAGAAAGAAAGCAGACGTGGCGTTACATATAGGTCCATTGAGTGAAAAGTAGATTAAGAAATAAGTAAAGAAAACAGGAAGGGGGAAAGGGAAGAGAGAGTGGGGGGGGGTATGGATGGAGCTATATGCCAGTGGACCAGGCCTTGAGAGTTGAGTCAGGCAGAGCGACATGGGCGATGAGGTAAGCGAGAACGAGCTCACCTCCTACTGACTGTCTTTTAAATCGCAAAAAAAAAAACACTCAACACTCTTGAGCAAAGAGAAGGTTATACAGTAAAGGGCTCGCGAGCTCCTCCACAACAAGGAACCCCGCGGCTGTATACTGCCTGGAAATGACTTCTGAAATACTGGCAAGACCGGCCGCCACCCACACCTCCCCAGCCAGCACACTCATAGAAAAGTGAAAATCATATCAACTGACACTGAGCAAAATACATTGATAACAAGTGGGTAAACCTGTAAGTGATCTTGATTGGCTACATTAACATTCGTATAATACATTCTGGATAAAAGCTGTAAATCAGTGAATATCTCCTCACGATTCCGCTACCTGTCTGTACTGTGCGTGCGGACTGATAAAATAGTCCTAAAATAGACTACAGGCTAATGTTAACAGGCATGTTGCTAGCCATGGTGGCCGCCTTGTTTGTCTACATACAAGTTTACAGAGCCTAGGCTGTGTAATAAATTGCACCAATTTAATATTTTTTATTTATTCTGAACGTCAAAAAGAATGAAACCGTGCGACCAGGTGGCAACTTTTGGACAGTTTTTGTGACTAAGACACATTGAAGTCGGTATCAATTAACTGGTTGTGTTGGAGACCACAGTAAAGAGGCGGTATTGGCACTTTGGGAGCTGAAAGTCAAGGAGCCCCACCGTGTTTTCAGCCCACTGACTCACTGACTGACGACTGACTGACTGTCCCTTACAGTTTAATCCGGTTCAACTTCGCTGCCTCGCTTTTGTCAGTCACCGGCGCTTCAAAGAGTGGTGGGGACCCATTACAGCTTTATGTAACGCTGCCGAGACAGGGACACACACACACACACACACACACACACACACACACACACACACACACCCACCCTAACCCAACCCACCCCTCCGTGAACAAGGGGTTTTTCTACAGCTGGGTAACAAAGCATGACCCAATAATCCCAAAGCTTGACTCAAAGCTTAAGAACACCCCCCCCCCCCTTTCCCTCCCTCTTATATCCCTTCCTCCCGCTCTCTGAGGACTTTATAAGGCTCTGGCAAGGCGGCTTCTGGGAACACGTGTGTGTGTGTGTGTGTGTGTATGCCGTGTATGAAGAAGGGGAGGATTTGTGTATGTGTGTGTGTGTGTGTTGGGGGGGGGGGGTTACAAATACAAGCATGCTCAGCTTTGATTATTCCAATTATGACTGGGAGCGAGGAGTAGATTATTATGAACACATGGGCCGATGAGTTGTTGATGAGCTCACGTCTCTGAGAGTCCTTTAGTATTACCGTTAGAAGAGGCTCACAGACAAAGCAGGCCTTTGCTCCTATAACATAACATATAGGAGGTGGATGGCATATAAGGGACATTCCACTTTACTCATTTTATACTGATTCATATACACATATGTATTTAATCATATCATATGCAATTTATTCTGAAATATTTTCCCTTAGACCTTCACTATTACTGCGCTTGTTGGAGGTGATGTTACACGTTCAAAGCTCATTCAGTCTATGGTTCAAACTTTCAGGAGAATAAGGTTCAGCAGACAGACAGTGACGAGCAAGAAGCGAGACACCGACCGTGGCCAGCGTCTATACAAATGTTTCCTGGAAATAAATAAGGCTTAATATATACTTTTTTTTTCTTTAAATGGTGAATTTGTAGGGGGCACCCTTAGCTGGTAGGGCGTTCCCTCCATGGGCCTCGGCCAGCAGCGGACCGGGGTTCGATTCCAGCCCGCGGTCGTTCTCTGCATGTCACTCCCCTCTCTGCCCCATTTCAACTCTGTCTCTACACTATCAATAAAGCATAAAAATGCCCGAAAAAATATCTTAAGAAAAAAAAAAAAAAAAAAAAAAGTATGAATGTGTCTTGCTTCAACTTCTTTTTCATTGTGTCAGCACTGCAGTAGGCAACAGTTGTCCCACTCACTCCCAAGTCTGGTCTTAAACTGTCTGTGACCCGCACACTGAATTCGTCCCGCACAGTAGAAAAGACAGATCCCCCCCTCCCCTACCACTGACTAGATCTGGTCACGAGCTGTGAGAAATGACCAATTTAAAAAAAAGAACATATCAAATCTCACAGAGATAGCCTATCTTCTGACCACCTCACTTCAGTGTTTTCAGAGTTGTATGCTGCATCAGGATTAAGTTTTTTGGATTATTAATTGACCTTAATGTGACAGGAGGTTATCTCAATAGTCTGCTTTGCCCGAATCTGGTGGATGACTTCAAACTTTTTAGGACGCCAGTGGGACATGGGCTGTTTTGGCTCCATGAAGTCACGAATGCATGATAACATCAGCATCAGCCAACTCAGCTTGACCGTTTTCTCTGGGACAAAACTAAATAATAGGTGTGACTCCTACAGCAAAGAAAATGAAGGATTCTCAGTTGATAAAAGCAGCTTCAAGCCTTATCCAAACAACAATTTTGCATATCGTGCTGTTGAAAAAGTGTTAATACCAGTTTTCCACACCACCAATTCCGTGAGATGCCAGATTTCAAACCAAGCGCCGCCGACGTGCATGTGTCAGCACGCAGTCTTGTCTCCAATCCTAAATCGCTCCCTGGCAAAGCTCCTGTTACAGAGCACAACAGGGCCCATCCATCTCGCTCTCTCCAAAAAAAAAACGAGTATTGCCACTATTTTGAAAGTGGCGATTATATTTTGGCACGTAAGGGTGAGGGCAATCTTAAGAAAAGACTGTCATTTACAGATGTGTAACGCGATCCTTCATGAGCGCATTGTGTAGACGAAGAGTGTGCTTGGGTTGCCCAACCTTTCTAAATCCAGCCGTGAAAAGAAAGAAAAAAACATAGACAATTGTTCTCCTGTTTAAGTCAGTGGCAAAAACCTTTTGCACGGTTACCGGTTCCCATGGTCTGCAAAGTGACAAACACAAGTGCCAAATCTTATCTGAATGTCACAAGAGCTATTTAGTCCGTGTTGTGTTCTGTTGACAGAAAGATTGAACCATGTGCCTGCCTGTGTCTGCCATAACTGACCTTGAGGGGGAGATTTTGAAATGATTTGCCGGTGAGGCCGGTAAGACCGGAAGTTTTTGTTTTCGTGGCGTAAAGTTTAAACCCTAAGTGTGTAAAATGGCCCTCATGTCTTACACACACACACGATTCCCCTACTGACACACATTGTACTAAGGTGATGTGTTGTAATGACAGGAAGCGCTTCAAGTAGTCTAAAGGTCTTCGAGTATAACTTTCTACGCACCCCTTCACTTAAATGCTAAGTTTTTACAAAAGTATCTAAAAAAATAAATAAAGTCAGAACAGGACCGACATCAGTAACTTCACTGACTGTCTTGCAAGAGAATGCTGTAACACATCCAACTCTGTCACAAGAGACTACACACACACACACACACACACACACACACACAAACTTGCTTAAACCAGATGCAACAAATCTTTCACCCAGAGCAAAGCATCACTTGGGTATTCATTAGCCTCCAATTTCATTTTAGTTACGGGGTTGCAATCGATGAGCGGTTCAAAAGATGCAATTAGATACAGCAGTGGCAGAGAAACACAGCGGCAGAAGCATCATCCCCCCCTCCCCAAACTCCCCTCTCTAGATACCTTGGAGCAACATGAAACCCCCAGACAAGCTCCAGTGGCTCTCACACCATATGGCCTCAGAAAAATCCTCCAACCCGTAAAAGGCTCTCTTTCTTTCTTTTCTTGACTAGGCTATACCAATCGGTTCCATTCGCATCCATTTCCCTGATGCCCATTCTGTGGCCGTAGCAGAGCGCACAGAGTGGGTGTGAGTGTGAGGCTAATGAGAGCGTGTGTGTGTGCGTGTGTGTGTGTGTGTGTGTGTGTGTGTGTGTGTGTGTGTGTGAGTGGTGGAGATGGAGCTTTGCGGAATGGCCCTTTGTTTGGAAACAGCCTCTCTGCAGCCCTGGAAATGCGAGACGCTTATCGATCATTTCAACTGAAAGCCTTGTGTGTGTGTGTGTGTGTGTGTGTGTGTGTGTGTGTGTGTGTGTGTGTGTGTGTGTGTGTGTGTGTGTGTGTGTGTGTGTGTGTGTGTGTGGCGAGAGACAGAGGCTGCGGGCAAACGCACCGACGAAAGGCAGCTTTGACGTTATACGGGGCCACTTAGGGGTTAACTTTAATCGTACAAATAAAGAAAAAAACACACACACATACACACAACACAAACAAACCCCCCAGCAGCGTATATTTTCCACGCTGGAGGTGGCGACTGCGCTCTTTGTCCGGTGCAGCAGCAGCAAATAGCCTAAACAGAAAACTGTGGGGGGATTTTTATTCCGGATTAACGTTGGATTAATCATAATAACAGACCCAATAACCGCCTTTGTTCCTTGCCTAAGCCACCCTCAACCGACGGCGGGTTGATAAATACAACGACTTTTTGCAAGGGGGAATTCGCACAAACAAGAATAAAGCCCCCACGCTTTTATATCCGCGTCTGTCAGCCCAACTACTCCCCGTCTGTCTGCCGGGGTAACGACTCCAGCCAGCGCCGACCTTCGACGAGGTGCCCGGGAGCGGCAAAAAAAATTTAAAAAAGTGCTAATAGTTGCCAAAACAAAGCCTTTTCTCGCTCGGAACCCAATATAGCTAACCCCGTGAGGCAAGGTTCTCAACACGAATTTTAAAAAACTGGCCAAAAGACAAGGTAGGCAGCAGAGTAATGAAAAGCCACAATAGGAAGCCCTTTAATTTTTTAACAGCAGCTGGTCGGCTAAAGCTAGCGACCTTATCGTCGCTTCTCTTTTCACAGAGGCAGATAAAAAAATAAAAATGTAAAAGCCCGAAATGTGGCAACAAATGTTCCCCTGGAAGCCCCACTAACCTAAAAAACAACAACAACCCGTGTGTGTTTGAATTTGCGAGGAAAAGGGACGCTTTGCATACTTTCCACGATAGCAGGGAAAACTTCCATCAATCATCCCACAGTAAAAGATCCAGCAGCGACTTGGAAACGGTCCACGGTGGTTACAGTGCCAAAAAAGCTTCGCTTCGGAAATACTGAAATATTCCACTTACCAACTTGTAATACGTTTTCCACACAGCCGGTCTCTAGAAGCCTGATACCCCGGCGGAAAGGCAGTCCCTCTCCCGTTCCCACTGCTCCGGCTGCCCCAACGGTAGCCGTCGTAGCGGCGGTAGATCCTCCGCCACCGGCGGCGGTCGTAGCTCCGGAGCCTGTAGTCCCAGCTCCGCCGGTAGCCGCCGACGGACCCTCCTCGCCGGCGACTCGGCACTGAAACGAAGAGTACATGCATATCTCCTTTTCGTTGCGGGGAAAAGACCAGTAGACGATGCGGCGCTGGACGGGCTCCGGGATCCGCTCGAAGCGCTCCTCCACTCTCTCGAAGGCCCACTTTTCCGCTACTGCCTTCGCGGCGCAGTCCAAAAGGGACTCCGGGGAACGATAGCGGGAGCCGGGCAAGCCACCGCTGCCATGGCCGGGCCCCGGGCCGGGACCTCGGGGAGCCGGGCGAAGGCAGGGTCGCTTGCTGGCCGGTGGTACGGAGAGGAGAGGATGGGGCTGTTCTCTGCGTCTTTCCGCCATCGCGAGCCGATCAACACTGTCGAGAGGGACTGTGTGCGGACACGGAGCGAGCAGCAGGAAGCCGAGTACACACACATACACACCACACACACGCGCTCAAACAACACACGCTCACACATTGAGCATCCAGTGTCAAACCAGACAGGATCTCACACAAGACTTCCGACCAATACCTTCGAAATAAAATCCTAGTTTTACTTTAAGTAGGCTAGGCTTTCTTACTCTCTCCTTATTTTACTTTTAGTAGGCTGGCTTTCTTAATTCCAAATTAAATTAGTTAAACAATTTTAATTTTAATATTAGGTTTGGTACACTTTTATTTTTGCTCCACACTTAACCTGTCACTTGTATAGCACCTTTAAATAGGCTATCTGTGTGTGATAACTTTTCCAAATCCTTAATTGATCTTAATCTTTCTTCTTTAAATATTGTATGTAAAGCCAATTGAATTTCCTCCTTGTATGAAACGTGCCATAAAATAAATATAACTTGCCTTGCCCATTTCTCCCTATTTGCATCATTATTATTGTGTGCATGCTAAATTTCAGAATGTAATCGTCACATGGAGCAACATTACTATTCCAAGATAGAGAAAGTGTAAAGTGTAAAAGGCTATGGCTAATATATGCACTTACCAGCTGTGACATTGGTTTTAGACCACTTTATTAAAAAATACTTTTCATAAATATGATGTAATATAATGTAATTTAATTTCATAATGTATGATGATGATGGAAATTCATTCAAGCGACCAATACTTGGATAAAATAATTGTCATATTTTAATAATGTCCATCCATCTTCTACCGCTTGTCCCGTTAGGGGTCGCGGGGGGCTGGAGCCAATCCCAGCTGCATTGGGCGAGGGCAGGATACACCCTGGACAGTTCGCCAGTCCATCGCAGGGCCACATATAGGGACAGACAACCATTCACACTCACATTCACACCTATGGTCAATTTATAGAATCCAATCAACCTATCCCCATTGCATGTTTTTGGAGGTGGGAGGAAGCCGGAGTACCCGGAGAGAACCCACGCGTACACGGGGAGAACATGCAAACTCCACACAGAAAGGCCCCGGGCAACCCGGGATTTGAACCCAGAACCTTCTTGCTGTGAGGCGACTGTGCTAACCACTGCACCACCGTGCCGCCTATGCTATTTTAATAATGTATTCATTAATAATAATACATTTATAATGAATAACTTATTAATTATGTTTAATTGTAATAATGTAATCCTCTTCTGAAAAAGTCAAACCTAGGACCAAGTGTTGTAATGTGACCTAATATTTGACCCATTCTCTAAAGTCTATATTGCTACATCCTTTTCCCACATCTTATTTCAACCTCCACTCATCACAAGGTCATAAGTTCAAGTGGAGAAGCAATTATTGAGTTTAAAAATATATATATATATATTACCTTTTTGCATCCTCTACAAGTTTACCAAGCAGGAATGTAGCAGTACAACTGCTTCACTGTTAAACTCATGTATCTTCATCATACAGGTCTTTAAAGTCAAATATTTGTCCCAATTATGCTTCAATTACTGACATATGAATATAATATACTGTATTTCACATGCTTACAAACAGAACTAAAAAAAATGTGCCATCAAATCCATTTGATGAATTAAAGTCTTCTTCTAACATGGAGTCTTTTATTGTAAAAGCCCGATCTCTTAATTTCCTGCCTCATATGCTATATGCCTGTGTGACTTTATGCAGTTTAGCAGGCAGAGAGAGCAACAGAGAGAGAGAGCAAGAGAGAGAGAGAGAGAGAGAGAGAGAGCTAGAGAGAGAGAGAGAGAGAGAGAGAGAGCTAGAGAAGGGGAGTGGGTCCCTCACTAGATTAATGTTACACATCACTAACCAACACAATAACAAAACACTCTAATCTCAGTTCAGGAACAGCTCCCAAATCCGCTCTCTTACATTCAAATATGCTTTATTGGTTGTATGTATGGTTATAAGTTTTTGTTGGGATCAAATTAAAGTGAAACCAAACCAATCATGTATATTGGGGCTGTTAACTGCAAAACCAATAAAAACACTTGATCACTCATGCACACTTCCTCTGACATGACAGTAGTTTTACATTGAAGAAGCATGGGTAATGATCCCGACTTCCCCTCGTGAATCACAAAGTTACGGTTTTGCAAATTGAATTCACACCATTATGTGTCCTATACATATCAATTACCTCCAGTCATTGGAATACACATCCATTTGAAATGGGTGTGGCGTGTTGCTGTGAGGCTGTTTCCTCACAGCAGGACACTAGAGAGAGTTTAGTGCTGAGAGCCAACACATAGGCTAAGAAAGTTAAGTCCTATTATGCTCACACATCTGAGGCCAGACCTGAAGATTAAAGACATTCCAACTTAATGAAGCAACACACCAGAACGAAAATACATAAAGAAAAAAGTACTTCTGTGATGTGCAAATATTAGCAGCAGCATTAATACAATATTATTAACTATGCCAAAGGTTCATGTACTGGTAGTAACAATAGCAACTTTATTTTTCTTTAACTTTACATCCGTTTTGATGGTAAGATTTTTTTGTAATAACATTTCTGACCCTCAGAAGCAAGGCCTTGACCGCCATTCAAAGAGTTTGTCATGTTAAGGGGTCTACCGGTGTACACTCATGTCTGTGTGTGTGTCAGTGTGTATATTATAGCATCCTTTGAATAGCCGTCTGGTGATAAATACTGTAGAAAGAAGAGGCTGACAACACCCAGTTGTTTGAGTGTGTCCATGTCGGTGTGTGTGTTAATACAGACCAAATTCCTCTTTGCTATACTGTGTTTTACCTTGAGTTTGCTGCATTCAAGTGTAAATGATAAGTCATTAAGGAAAGCAATATTTGCACACACACACACACACACACATACAGACACAGCAGTACAGCACTCAAACATGTAATTGGTGCTTCTTTGACTCTAACTTAAGAAAAAAAACATCAAATACATAACTCATGCATTATGCATGAAGGAAAACAAAACATTCTAAATATAATACAACACAAGCTTTTCTATTAATACAAATTATTTGATAAGAATCTGTCAGATTTGGTTAGCACAGATGGTTTCAGGAGGCAGGCTAATTTGTAGGTTGACAGTCAACCTTTATTTTTAACAGTAGCTTCTCTACTAGGCATGACTTGAGCTACAGATTCTTGTTAACAGACTGTGGAATGTGCCCGGCTAAAGATGACATGGTGGAACAAATCATAAAGCCATAGAGAAAGCAGTTGTAGATGAATAACGTTGTATTCTCTTTGTTTTGGCATTTGGTTCACACAGAGCACGTTTCCTTCATTCATTTTGCGATACAGAGCGGTACTGCAAATGTTTGACAAGTCATGTACGAACTACAAAGAAGTTCACAGTGTATAAAACAGCAGGGGATTTGTGTGATTTGGACGGTTTGGGTTCAAACATTTTTAGAAAGAGGAGCATATCTGTGTTGTTATACATGTGATGGACATCAAACAAGTGTTGTTGGTGTTGGTGTTTGTGGACTTTCTTTCCCAAGGAATAATGGCATACCCTGTCCGACCAAAGTGGTCATTCAAATTAGCTTATTCAATTATCCTGCAGTTCATGGCACACAGGGCTCTAAGTGAGTATTAAGTGCTCAAGAAAAGCTTAAAACTTAGTACAGACTACGTCATAGAAGTTCAATTTTAGAGCCTGTCTTCTTTAAGCCCCGCCTTCCAAAAAGCCCAGTCTGCTCTGATTGGCCCTGAATCTAACTGCTAGTTAGAGTCTGGAGGATCGGGGGTGTGGCTTATCACAGGGGAATGTAGTGCTGAGTTAGGTTGGTAATGGGGGTGTGTGGCTTCTCCCATTATGACATCATAAGGGTAGAGAAATCTGACAGGGGGCTTTGAACACAGGTTTTCAGAAAAGGTGGAGGTGAAGAAAAAGTTAGATTTTTTTCTCATAATTTGGGAGTCTCTAAAAACACCAGGGACCCATATTAATATTGGGGGAAAAAAATTCATAATAGGTGACCTTTAAAATGTGTGTCCATGGAATTACAATTATGACCAAGCAAGTGAAAAAAAAGTTATTTTGGAGAACACCGTTGACTCCCCTTTAATCCCAACAGATACCTATCATTTTTGTGGACCATGTATGGGCAGTCCTACTTACCCATTTGTACAGTAATCGCCCGGGGCAGAGAGGAAGTGTCATCAGCCTTAGATAAAACCAATCTTCACATAATGGCTAATAAACTGCCTGATGAATGGACAGCGGTGGCTGAAATAAAGCCGGCTTTCTCCTCTGAGGTGAACTCAGTGTTGCGACACTGCAGAGGCATTAGTCGCCTTGCACCGTAGGGGCAATATCCAGATCCATGTCTCTCTCTCTGTGTGTGTATCCCCATTGCCTCTTCTAAAGAGTGCTTTTTGGCGTGCCATTATATCCAACAATATAGGCCAAAGCCAATGGAGGATGCAACCCAGTTACCATGGAAATGATTATGATGGATTTGTGGATAGACAGAGCAGGTAATTGGAAAATGATTGATGGGTGACGGGGTGAAGGAGGAGAAGAGGAAGAGACAGAAAGGGACGAGAGAGAGAGAGAGAGAAAGAGAGAGAGAGGGAGAGAGAGAGGGATAAATTACCCAAGCACCAGTGGGAGGAGAGACAGGCCCTATTACACCCTATCTTTCTGGGATGTACAATTATATAATGATGCATCCTCTCTCTCTCATCAAGTCAATAGGCAATCACTCTCTCTTTCTGGCTCTTGCAGTCACTCCCTCTTCCCTCTTTCTTCCCCTTGTATTAGCCCCTTGAATTAGAGGCTCGGTGCTTTAAAGGCTGGAAGGTCACCGGTGAGGATCCACACAGCAGATTACAAATTGTCGGTGAGGAGGAGTGAAAATGTGATGGTCTTCTTCAGCCTCTGTGTTGCTATCAAGCGGCCCTCGAGCAAGAAGGCAATGAACTCCCCGGGTGTCACAGTCAGTCAGCTCAGTGGCCCAAAACTTGAAAGCTGTGTATGTGTTGGGGGAAGCAGGGGAAATAGGCTAACTGAATGTCAAAAATCATGGTAGAGCTGCTACATTGTGCCACACCACTGTTCAGTATTAATATAGACAAACAGTGAACGAGAGCTGTGATGAAATGTATTATGTTTTCCATCAAATAAATTAAAATGTAACCACAAATGAACTAATTACAGTTTTTAAAGTCTTATTCAATGACCTGCATGCGTCTGCAGAGTCACACAGTCAGTGCGTTTACATGCAGACTCATAATCGGGTAACTAAACGAATAAGACTTCAACAGGACTTTTAAACTGCATGTAAACACCTTTATCCGATCTACTTTGCACACAAATCGATGCAATAACGGACAAGAGAAGTCGCTAAGAACACCTACAGTAGATAACTCGTTCATAGTCGGCATTCTCTCTGCATGTATACAGGGATGGGACATCGCGTGTCAGAGTTTGCTTCTGCGCCTGCTCAAGAATCCCTGCAGAGGATTTCACGAGGAAGGGGAAGGAGACAACGTGAACAAAATAGTAGGGTTATCGCATAGATAGTATATAAAAATATAAATAAATATTTATATACATTATAATACTTTATATATATAAATATATATATATAAAAAATTATTGCCGGAAGGGAACCGGACATGGCTCTTAACCACTTGTTGAAAGGGCTACAGCGCCACCTAGCATAGTGGAGACAGCCATGCATCGGATATTTATCCGATTACTGAAGGGCCATGTATACTCAGACAAGTAACACGGTCCGTTCGAGTGTCTTGTTCGGTATATGTCTTAATCCAATCTACACTCAACAAAAATATAAACGCAACACTTTTGTTTTTGCTCCCATTTTTCATGAGATGGACTTAAAGATCTAAAATTCATTCCAGATACACAATATTACCAAATCTGTCTAAATGTGTGATAGTGAGCACTTCTGCTTTGCTGAGATAATCCATCCCACCTCACAGGTGTGCCACATCAAGATGCTGATCTGACATCATGATTAGTGCACAGGTGTGCCTTAGACTGTCCACAATAAAAGGCCACTCTGAAACGTGCATTTTTTTGCTTTATTGGGGGTCTGGGGAAAGTCAGTATCTGGTGTGAGTATGCTGGCCATGCAAGAACTGGGACATTTTCAGCTTCCAAGAATTGTGTACAGATCCTTGCAACATGGGGCCGTGCATTATCTTGCTGAAACGTGAGGTGATGGGCCTCAGGATCTCATCACGGTATCTCTGTGCATTCAAAATGCCATCAATAAAATGCACCTGTGTTCTTCGTCCATAACAGATGCCTGCCCATACCATAACCCCACCACCACCATGGGCCACTCGATCCACAACATTGACATCAGCAAAGCGCTCACCCACACGACGCCACACACGCTGTCTGCCATCTGCCTTGAACAATGTAAATCGAGATTCCTCCGTGAAGAGAACACCTCTCCAACGTGCCAGACGCCATCGAATGTGAGCATTTGCCCACTCAAGTCTGTTACGGCGACAGGCTGGAGTCAGGTCAAGACCCCGATGAGGACGACGAGCATGCAGTTGAGCTTCCCTGAGACGGTTTCTGACAGTTTGTGCAGAAATTGTTTGGTTATGCAAACCAATTGTTTCAACAGCTGTCTCAGTGGCTGGTCTCAGACGATCTTGGAGGTGAACCTGCTGGATCTGGAGGTCCTGGGCTGGTGTGGTTACATGTGGTCTGCGGTTGTGAGGCCGGTTGGATGTACTGCCATATTCTCTGAAACGCCTTTGGAGACGGCTTATGGTGGAGAAATGAACATTCAATGCACGAGCAACAGATCTGGTTGACATTCCTGCTGTCAGCATGCCAATTGCACGCTCCCTCAATGCTTGTGGCATCTATGGCATTTTGCTGTGAGACAAAACTGCACATTTCAGGGTGGCCTTTTATTGTGGACAGTCTAAGGCACACCTGTGCACTAATCATGATGTCAGATCAGCATCTTGATGTGGCACGCCTGTGAGGTGGGATGGATTATCTCAGCAAAGCAGAAGTGCTCACTATCACACATTTAGACAGATTTGTGAACAATGTTTGAGAGAAATGGTAATACTGTGTATCTGGAATGAATTTTAGATCTTTAAGTCCATCTCATGAAAAATGGGAGCAAAAACAAAAGTGTTGCGTTTATATTTTTGTTGAGTGTAGTTGTGCCATGGAAACGCACTGACTGTAGTAGACACTAGTAGTAGTGGTCTGTTGACTAAAACAAACTTTAATTCGACTAAAACTGATTAAATGTTTTTTCAATAGAAGATTAGATAAAAAAGCAGAGGACACATTAAGACCCTTTCCAATTAGTCAATCAGTTTAAATTAATCAGTTAATCAAATTACCACAGAGTAATTGGCACACAGTCATCCTAAAGGCCTTTAGGGCCCCTGAGAGACTGGGGGGCGGGGCAGCTGCCCGCCTGGATATGTTGGTTAATCTAGCCTGGGAAAAAAAAATTCCGACCACAGTTCTTCCTGAAAGGTGACGGTTCACCATTATCTATCCATGTTTTAATAATGCATTGGACAGTTCTTAACACAATTTTAGTAGTTTCATCTTCTCCTCTTCTTTGTTTTCTGCAGGCCAATAATTTCACCCCTCTGAAACAGAGTTACATCTTTTCCAAAACCACAGTATTTGTTGTGATAGCTCGAGGTAGAACCCAAAAGCAGAACAGATACCAGAGGGGTATACTACGAAACAAACTCAACAGAGCCCGGCTCTCTTTTTTTGATCTGGTTCAACATAACACATACCCTCGCTCAGAGCTAACCGGTATCACGAAGGAAGTTATCAACCTCTTATGTTGAACGAGGGTTTCGGCTTCAGGCTCTGTGCGCGTCCCCATGAAAGATGGCGTTTGACCCGTCATTTGACTCTGCATCCGCACAAAATGGACTGATCTTGTGCCGCTAACTTTACACAAACGGACTGATTGTGAGCAGCTGAGTAAAACAAAAGTGTGTCGCCAACTTCATTCAAGAGGAAGAGTTTGTCAGTCTGAATTATTACAGCAGAAATCAGAGAGCCGAAAAAAACTCTTACTGCAAATAGGCTAAGGAGAGTGGAATGCTGCCAGCATGGAAATTATTTATTTATCTTGCCGATCGTTCTCGCAGTGCGTAACGTGACATTATAAAACAATGAAACTTTGAACTCGGATTTAAACACTATACCATTTAGCCTAATATATATATATAGGCTACTTTGCTATATTTATAGCACTACGCCTATAGTCCCACACTTAAGAATGTAATTTAAGTCTGACACTGTCCCCAAATGAATAGCCTGTGGAAAATCACTTTAGTTTTGGGCCACATCATAATGAATACAATTTTGATTTAGACTATTAGCCTTTTATTTGAATCTAACAAATACCAATAGGCCTACATTAAAAAACCTGTAGTCTGTATTTTTCAGACAAATATGAATCTACTGTGAGAAGCTTAAAGAGGACCTATTATGCTACTTTTCTGGTCTTAATTTCTTGTTTTACACTGCTATAGAGCAACCTGACACGAATCACATCACAAAAAACTATGTAGATTTTCGGGAAGCTCTTTCTCTTATTTTGGCGATCCAGCACATCCTGTCAACACTTGAGTGTGTGTGCTTCGGCTCCCTCCGCCTGTGCTTCGGCCATCTCCGCTCCCCTCCCCCCCCTCCTGCAAACCCCACTCCGTTGTGATTGGTTACCTTCCTTCCGGAACACTTTCAGTGGCGGGAAGCGCGAGCATGGACCTATAAGGGCGCGAGGCAGACGCGAGGCAGACGCGAACAGGGAAGTGACAGCATTACCATACATGGAAACATCCGCGTGGAGACGTCACAAAGTTTTATGCGACGTCACAAATTATGAAAGGGTAGACCGCTTTGAACACGTGACTTCTCGACTGGCTAGAATAGTGTTTAGTGCTCTGCACAGACACCCCAGACGGTCAGCAGGGAATATGTCGAAATGCATGTAAGTCATTATTTGATAATTTAGTATGGTTAAGCATGACTATGAATCATCATAACAACGTTTATAGGTCATAAAAGTCAAAAAGCATCATAGGTCCTCTTTAACCTGCGAGTCTGCAGCGATGTCCGAACTGTGACAGCTGTCACCTGTCACGTCCCAACTGTAATCGCTACTGATGAAAAGAAAGAAGCCTACAGTGAAATAATGTTGCAAACTGTGATTTTATAGAACGCTTTATTAAGAGCCAGTGTGTGTAGATCGCCAGGTAAAACCATTTGAGGTGAGAAAAAATGTGTCAAAATGTGTAGTTTCCTTAAAGGGCAGCGCTCTAAGAGCCAAATTTAAGCTCAAACTCTGAAACAAAAACTGGTCTGAGCAGATTAGCCCTGCAGCATCTGTTACCACGGTGATCTAGCCAGGTAAAAAGAGAGCCACCTTTTGTGATACTGAAAACTCTGGCTTCAGACACAGCAGACCTCGCTCAGCCCTTAATCTCGCTTCGTAGTATACCCCTCTGGTAGACAGTTTAGAACAATGTTTATTTAGGCAGGCTGGCAGGACACTGGACGGCTGAATAGCGTGGTGAGCAGAGGCAAGTGGATATCCGGAAACCCGCAGGCAGGCGAGCAGGAAAGGTGAACAGCGGAGGCAACTGGCACGGAAGAAAAGAGGAGCTGAGTTAGACAAACTCCAACTGGAGACATGAAAGAAAATAACAAACACCGATTTCCTGATCTCGGGTAAGTTACCGCTCTGGTACGTAGTATACTCTGGCGCTGAATGACTGGAGTCCACAGGTTTAAATAGGGAGCCCTGATTAGCCCAACGACCCACACCTGGAAACAGCCTGCCCTGATTAGCCCAACGATCCACACCTAGGCTGTGTCTTGATTCAGGGGTTGCGGTCTTGGAACCGGCCTCGTAGGCTGCATTTGAAGACCGATTGCGTCATAGCGGCGCGCAAAGGCTGTCCCATTTGCAAGGCTCCTCGCAAGGCTCCTCATATGCGGTCGTGAAATGCAGCCTTCGTTTCACGGTTTTGAAGCAGTTTTGAAGGCTGCATCAGATGTATCCTTCGTGGCCCAACATATCCCATGATTCATTGCGTTTTTTTCAGAGATGGCATACAATAAAATAAAAATTAACAAAACAGCAACGTGTTGCTCCATCTTCTTAACTTTTATATTCCTTTCTTTTTTTCTTGTACTTTTTTTTCTTTTCGTCTGGTAGGCAACTTCTTTTTCTTTTTTCCTCCATTGACAGGGCTGTCTCCGTTGGCAGCAATCAGGGTTGCTAGGCAGCACAGGAGCGGCGAGTCGTCACGCAAGGTAACGGCTTGTTACGTAAACCGGAAATGCTCGTAAACGGAGACCTGCGGAGACCGTCCCGTTTAACAAGGCTCGTTGGCCTCAAAACCGGCCTTAAAATCGGCCTTCATAGGCTATAGCCTTCATAGACCGCGAGACTGCGTCCCACCAAGGCTGCAACCCCTGAATCAAGACACAGCCCTAGAATAGCCTGCCCTGGAGTGCCACCACGCCCACATGCCAACAGGGAGGCCGACACATGGAACAACAAAACAAAGGATCCAACAGCAGCAAGGAGGAAGATGAAGATGAAAGGTCAGAGTCAAGACCAGAGTCATGTTAACTGTTCAGGGCCTTTTAAAGCTCAGATTTTAATGTTGAACTGTTCCTCAAATGTTATTGAAATATCTTAAAAGCTGTCCACACATTTTATTTTAACTATGCAAAGTGGGTTGGTGGTACTAAATCAGTCATGAAGCTATACGCTAATTATATTATTTTGTCCCAACCATAAGTTATTTCTATGTTACAAGACTTGCAGTAATCTTGTATTTACCTTAATAGGATATTATTAGTACGGAGATCAGGGGCCTAACGAAGACTTCAAAGAGATAATTCGGGATAAGGGATTATTTTAAAAAATCCGAAGCTGACTGTTTTTTTTTCAAACATGTAAATTTTTTCTTTCTGCTTTTTGGTAATTCTGTGTCTCCAAATTATTACAGAAAATAGTACTAAATAGCCCACATTGACACAGGTGATTTAGCCTTAGCTTTCTTCTCAAAGTGCACCAGATTGATGAATTTTACTTTAAAAGGTTCACATTTTTCTCCCCCGGCCCCCCCTACAAGGTCCAGGGTCCCAAACACAGTCTCCCAAATTCCTTTGAGAAACACTCTATGTGTGGCTGGGTATTAAAAGTCATTAGGCCAGGGGGGGATTTTGTACAAGTACCCTTAAAATGATTTGGTCATTAATCGATAAAATATATTGTGCCCTTTTTTTGCACTGAGCACCTGCCCCCCAACATGTCTGTGCACGCCACTGAGTATTGTTGTTTTGTTTAAGAAATAAGAAGCTATTCACTGCATCTGTTAGCGTTGAATAACTTTTTCCCAACTGAAACATATTAATCACTGCAGATTTTGACCGATAGAGGGCTCTTGTCTATTTGCCTAGTAAAATCCAGGTGGCGACTTTGTTTTTGGCCGGGTAGTGAATAAGTTTCTCATAGACTTTTTTTAAATAGACTACAAGGAACTTTTAAATGTTTAAGAATTTTTCATAAACATTTAGTCAACAGGTGATTTCAGACACGGCATCAGTCTTTTTCACAGCAGACATTTTGCGTGTACACACACACACGCACACATACACACTCCTTCTGGGGGACAAGAATCATGTCCTGAAGAGTGAAAGGGAAAATAGAAACAGATCTGTTTGTAGCCGGTGAGAGCAGGGAGGAATAAACATGACTTCACCACAAAGAAAGAAATTCACTAGACAAACGGCATGTGTGTTCCTTGGCCTTGAACACACACACACACTTTTTGTCTCCCAGTGCCTGGCCAACCCAGGTGTTGACAGCTATGCGACATGATTTTTTCTGCCACAAACACTCCACTTGAGCTGCTCATCGAGGGTGTACAATAGAGCAAAAATATCCCCCTTTATGTCTTTCTTTCTCTCTCCGGGCCTTTTTTCTTTCTCTCTCTATCCCTGTGTGCCTCTTTTATCTCTCTCTCTCTCTCTCTCTCTCTCTCTCTCTCTCTCTCTCTCTCTCGTATTGATGGTTATAATCATTTCAATTTATTTTCTATCGCGAGTGGTCATTCTGACCATCACTGCTTCACTGTACACCGATATAAAAGCTGCAATATTAAGAGGCAGGAGCGAGAATGGATCTACGTCTGCATCCCCCATGTGTTTGGTCACACACAAAGGTCATGTTAACTTACATTATGGGTTTGAATGAGAAGGATCCTTCATGGCAGGGCAAGAAATCAACAGGGCCCCCCGGTAATAGGCATGTGTGGCCCTCTGAACACCCCTGGGTCAGGCCGGGTTTTGTAATGTTGTGGATCCTCCCAGGGACCTATCAGAATACAGTGTTCTCACAAGAATATAATGGATCACAAGGAGCTGCTGTCATTCTCATATTTTAGTATCAATTTACACATACTTAATTGAATGTTGAGGTAGTCATTTAAGGTGTTTATCTCCTTTATTTTCTTTTAAGAGAAAAACAACCATACACAGGTTTTCCAGGCGTCCAATTTTGTCAACAATTCACCTCAATGTTTTTTCCCCTTTGGGTGGCCTTGTGTCTGAATTGTGCTGTATAAATAAGCTTGCCTTGCCTTGCCATTCATGTCACCTTGGTTACTTGTGTCCCTCTGTGATATTGGCATTGATTTCTATCAACACATCCCTGTTGAAGTCAACACAACTTTTGTCTGTTCCCCTTGCAATGGACAAAGGCTTCACAAATACTGTGATATCAAGGCAAATAAAATATAAAATTTATTATTTTTTGCCTCCTGGTATTATGTCTTTGGTAATTACGTACCATTGAGCGCTTCACTTGGTGTGTCAGTATGGACATTAAAATGTCATCATACCAATGATTGTAAATTTGCAACGCTGGCAGATTGTTTCATCTCTGTCAATCTCGTATCAAACGTGACATTCGGTGAAAGTAGATAAACAATAGAAGATGAGAAATAAAAAACAAACATTAAAGGCAACAGAGGAAACCCTAGTTGACATGTTAGGCGCCGATAGCAAAGCCACCACAGTTAACACACACATCTGGTGAAAAATCCACGACTTTAAGCCTTAAACATTGCTGTGTCCATACTCCAGTGTATTCAAAACTTATGTCCAAAAATAGATATGTACATTTAAATAGGGTTTATTCACAGTTTGGAGCACTTTCCTTCATAACTTTATACAGAATACTGCATGGCATGAATGCTTTGTCTTCTTTATCACTGAAATGACGTCTACTTCAAGACAGAGACAAGGTGACCTCGGGATTGTCGACTGACAGGATGTTTACATGCAAACAAGAAAGCAGATTAAGGCAAACTATCTGGGGATTTTTGTTATTTTGGACACAAGGACAGTGTTGCATCTGTCTTTCATTCCCACACTGCTAGCACAAGAGGGGAATCTTTGTAACCAGGAAAGCGCACCCACACATACACATACACACACACACACACACACACTTAGACCTCAACTTAATAACTTTAAATGACATCACTTCTTCAACTGCTGTAGGACCATACGTAAACAAAACCATAACACAAAAGGCCTGTGAAATATGTTTTAAACATACTAGTACATATGAGAAAAAAATCCAGTCAATACACAACCTAGGCTCTGTAAATGGGAATGTTGCTATAGCTACAGTGCACATACAGTACAGGCAGGTAGTGGATAGTGAGGCTTTTTTCACTGATTTTGACTTAAAGTGATTTTGACAACAAGGGTTCTCCTAGTGGTTTTTGGGGGGAGTGGTTTCTTATCCGAATTGTTATAGAGACTGATGTTGTTGTATGCTGTACGGATTATAAAACCACCTGAAGACCAGAAATACTTCCTTAGATCTACGAGCCAGGCTCTTTACATTATCATGCAGGTGTGTGCACATGCATTGGGCTAAATAACCAGCTGCTTTCCCGCAGAAATTAACCTCCTTTAATCAGGTTTTTCTTATCACTCTAACCTTGTTAAGGACCCCAGGCTGCCTCAATTCCACAACATTTCAGAAAATTAGGTTACTGCTGAAAGCGAAAGAGAATAATTGTATTTCCCAAGTGCATGTAAACGCAGCGTGTGTGTGTGTGTGTGTGTGTGTGACAGGCTCAGATCAGAGCGGAACATCTTGTTGGCCTGACACGGAGGTGATGATTAAAACTGAGGTGTCAACAGACTGTGGGTTTGACCAGACAGTGTAAAGTGTGGACTGTGTGTGTGAGTGTATGTGTGTGTGTGTGTGTGTGTGTGTGTGTGTGTGTGTGTGTGTGTGTGTCGAGGGGGAGGGGAAGTGTGCAATCACCAAACCTATGGCAAACTCATGAGTGTGCCGTTTGCGCCTGAAGACACTTCCTCTCCAAATTGCCCAATGATGAACGTCCACACACACCCCACACACACACACACACCCCCCACACACACACCCCACAGACATACACCCACACACGTTCAGCTGATGAGATGTTTAGTGAAGGGCTCCTCCTCAGCCCTCCATCCCCTACAATACACACTCACACACAGGCAACCGGCCCTCTCTCTCTCTCGCCCTCCCCCTTTTTATTCAAAGCTTGATTTCTTTTCATAAAGTCTGTCTCTTCCCCTTGTCTCATCTCCACCTTTCTTCTCTGCTGGATACTGTTGTTTGTGTCAAATCCAATCCCTCCTTCCCCAACGGCCTCCATCCCTCTTTCTGCTCCTCCTCACATCTTTGTATTCTTCCTATTATCCTCTCTCATGCCTCCTTTCTCTATCTCTTTCCCCACTAACTCTCTCTCTCTCCCCTGTATATTTCCCTCCTTTTTCGTCCAAAGAGTACAATTCAAGCTTTTCTCGTGCACTTTGCAAAGCCTTAAATATATAAACTGCATACAGTATATGGAAACCAACACAGGCTTATGATTTCATACATCTCCCCATCAGTAAAATGCAAAGGGTGTTCGTGTGATGCATTATGTCAATCAACTTATACAACTTATATGAAAACTGTTGAAAAATATTAATATATAATAGAAGAAGCGCTCATATGAAGGTGTGTCCTGTGGGATTCATTTCTACGTCTGATTTTGAGTCAGATAATATGAAAGCTATTGAATAAAAAAAAAATACAATTTTTTTTTATCTTATTATCATTTCAAACAAGTGGGTTACGATTCAAATGTTATTGTATGTATTAAATGAATGATAATATAAGTTAAATGTATGTCATTTTAAGTAATATGACGTCAGCATGAAGTGACGTTTCCTAAATCAAATAATGAAATGGAATAAAATCCATCGTTTTTCAAGCAATGTGTTCAGATTTCAAGCCCATTTCAAACCTTGGAAAACACAACATTTAGAATAAAAATGAAGCTTTTTCCAAACTTGCCAGAGTTCCTGGTGCCTGCAGCGAACCCTGTCTATTCACTGCTCTCTTTACAGCCCTCTTCTCTCCGCTTGCTCTCTTCTTTTTCTTCCTCTTTCTTCCTCCTCCGACCTCTCACCTTCTACTTTCCCCATTGCCTTTCTCTTGCAGCCTTTTCTCTTTTCTCTCTTTCCCTCTGGGTGTCAGGGCTTTGTGGAGGCTCTCGGCCCCCAGTGGGACATCCAGCGGCAGAAAAAGACCTGAAAAGCAAACTGTGAGAAATAAAGGGTAAGAAGAAGAGGATAAGAGAGAATGAAGGTGGAAAGGACAGAAGGAAGCCATCTTATAAAAGGAGATAGACCCAATGGCCATGTTTCTACTTTAACTCTTTCAAGCATTGTCTTCAAAATAAATGGTGATTTTTGAATTGGCTTCAGGGCATCATTCAATGCTTTTCTGAAGCCTATATTTTAGCAACCCCTTTCTCACAATCTGCTGGATAATTTGTCTAATTTAAAAACGTGATTAGTTAGTCCAATAATCTATTGGTAAATGGGCCAATTCAATCAAAATTGACCCCTTTGGCTGAATTTATCCCTTTGCTCATACAAAAATCCATAAGGGGCCCATACAGTCAGCTCCCATCTACATGCCATGTGGGGCCCGTGTTAGTTGGATCCCATATGGACACCACACTGTGAATCCAGTTTTAGCCTGTTCCTAAAGGCCTCATTTACCTCTCACAGGCCCAACGTGATAGCTGGAAACGTGCCAAGTGGGGACACTTTTGCTTTAGTTATATTCTGTCCTATAGAAATACACTCAACAAAAATATAAACGCAACACTTTTGTTTTTGCTCCCATTTTTCATGAGATGGACTTAAAGATCTAAAATTCATTCCAGATACACAATTGTACCATTTCTCTCAAACATTGTTCACAAATCTGTGTGATAGTGAGCACTTCTGCTTTGCTGAGATAATCCATCCCACCTCACAGGTGTGCCACATCAAGATGCTGATCTGACATCATGATTAGTGCACAGGTGTGCCTTAGACTGTCCACAATAAAAGGCCACCCTGAAATGTGCAGTTTTGTCTCACAGCAAAATGCCACAGATGCCACAAGCATTGAGGGAGCGTGCAATTGGCATGCTGACAGCAGGAATGTCAACCAGATCTGTTGCACGTGCATTGAATGTTCATTTCTCCACCATAAGCCGTCTCCAGCAACTTCGCACAGCCATTGAAGAGGAGTGGAACAACATTCCACAGGCCACAATTGACAATCTGATAAACTCTATGCGAAGAAGATGTGTTGCACTGCATGAGGCAAATGGTGGTCACACCAGATACTGACTGGTTCTGAGTCCCCAGACCCCCAATAAAGCAAAAAAATGCACGTTTCAGAGTGGCCTTTTATTGTGGACAGTCTAAGGCACACCTGTGCACTAATCATGATGTCAGATCAGCATCTTGATGTGGCACACCTGTGAGGTGGGATGGATTATCTCAGCAAAGCAGAAGTGCTCACTATCACACATTTAGACAGATTTGTGAACAATGTTTGAGAGAAATGGTACAATTGTGTATCTGGAATGAATTTTAGATCTTTAAGTCCATCTCATGAAAAATGGGAGCAAAAACAAAAGTGTTGCGTTTATATTTTTGTTGAGTGTATATACTTCAAGATGGCGTCTGGTCATGGTTCATCCAAATATCCCCCATGCCCATATTGCATGATTCCACTGTGTACAATGTGTGTGTGTGTGTGTGTGTTTCATCAGTGGCAGTATTCAGACTGTTTCTATGCACCTACAGTATTATCAAGAGAGCAGGTTATAGCTTAACATCGTGGAATTGGTCAGCAAATACGCAGCGAGTTTGTCTTTGTATTGCCCTCTATTGCCTTTTCTTTTGTTCTCTTGTTTTAACCAGAAAAAAAGCCCAGAGGACCTTGACTGGTTCCACAAAGAAAAAAGAAAAAGAAAGCCAGCAGTTTCACTTTTAAACCGTGGACTCCTGGCCATAACAACCTGCAGAAGGAACCCATTTTGTCTGCTTGTAATTGCAATTTTCCCTTCTCTTCAGCGGTGGCCACATGAATGACATCAGCTATAGAACTGTCCAGAAAGAGTATAGCTGAGATAACAGAGCCAGTAATTACTCCAAAGCAAACCGACTAAACCAACAGTCATTGTAAGGCAATTGATTTGAGACAAGATGAAACTAAAGGTATCACACCAAGCATGTTTTTTTGGCTTAGTTTTTTCTTACCTCAGAAACCAGCCCTCCGTGTTCTGTGTACTGCAAGCATACAAAATGGCCTCCCGTCAAATGAGAGGGAGAGAGTTACATTTGAAATTGCGGACATTACTTCAAAGCTTCAGAAATCAAACAGTCTGGTCTTCTACCCCTTCTTTTCTTTCTCCCACCACCCCCGTCGACTCTCCTTTATGCCCATTTCTCTCCCTGTATGGGCTCATTGGGCCCTGATTGGAGAGTGTGTTGCTGTGATGTCTGTAATGGTGATAGGGGGTGATTTGAAGTGTGTGTGTGTGTGTGTGTGTATTGAGACATGATTTCACACCAAGCCGCCTTATGGTCTCATCAGCCACCATACCGTTTGCCCAGTGTGTGTGTGCAGTCATCACTGTGTGCTTACGGTGCTCACATTAGCCGACGTGGTGTTTGCTTGGATGCATCCTTCTGTTTGTGGTTATTTGTATGTGTGTGTGTGTGTGTGTGTGTGTGTGTGTGTGTGTGTGTGTGTGTGTGTGTGTGTGTGTGTGTATTGTTCCTCACTCCCTCATTTGCATGCCCAAACAGGATTAAGTGGATTGAGAGAATCGGCAATAAACAGCTCTTTGACAGGAGACAAATACAGCAGATTTGCATTGCAGATCAGATAACGTGAAGAAGGGAAGCTAGCTCTCACCCTGTTAACGTCTTTGTTGTGTGTGTGTGTGTGTGTGTGTGTGTGTGTCATTCAAGTAAAACAGGAGTTTTGTGTCTGTGTCAAGGTGTTGAGGTACCTTTATAGCATGGATTAGTAGTAAAGGTGGAGTCTGTGATTTCGGAGAATGCTTTATAGTGTCAATCCGTTTCTTTGTCAAAATCATTGATGATCTCTTAGCCTGTGGAAAAGCAAACCGGTTCTTAAAAGGTATGAACCAAATCGGCACAAGCAGCAGCTCAAAACCAGAACCAGGTTTAGCGCTGGTGGGAAAGGGGGTCAGAGTTAAACCAGGTGACATCATCCGGATTATTTGGTCAGACTTTGGAAAGCTTCCCTCTACAGCCCCACAACATTCTGTATTACTGCTTTCACAGGATGATCAGACTCCTCCATATGCAAGTCAACATGTTTCAAATCATTTTGAGTGCATTTTAATCATTAACTAAAAATGTGGTAAAAACCCTCCCAGGAGCATTGAGACATCTCATAGCAGGTCAGTCGTTAAACCATTCTGCCACAACATAATGTGGGCTTTTCACAAGACAGAACAATGAACATGTATCAACAAAAAGTAATTAACTAATCCAATCTGTGAAATTTATTTTTTCTCTGTTTGGTCATCTGGCAAATGCAATCTGACAAGCAGTGAAATTGTGTGTGTGTGTGTGTGTGTGTGTGTGTGTGTGCGCGCTGTGTATACACTCTTACATGGGTGGTTACCTCAGATTGCATGAGAGAACATCTACACGTATGTGTATGCAAATGCCTCAGTGCTTGTGTGAGTTTCCTGAGGTCCACCTGAGGTGATGTTTCGTCATCATGAAGCCATTGCTGTAAATTAATGATCACACTCATCATACAACATTCATGAACAGAAGAGGCTGGCCAGGTTGTGATCTCTACGCTCTGTTTTATTGCTTTAATAAGAAATACATAACAAGGGTCAATAGGTGATAGAACCACCTTAATTGGTGTTTGAACTGATTTAAATGCTAGATACACTTCTCTCCTCCCCACGACTTGACTGTGTTTTAATTCCAGCCATTCTACATCTGTCTAAATGTTTAAATATGTTTTTCTCTTTATCAGTTGATGTATTTGTATATTGTGTATGTATTGTTGTTTTTGCTTTGCATTTGTTTGACTCAAAATCACTCCTAAATTGATATCTCGAGTATAAATAAAGGTTAAATGAAATGAAACATTGACCTCATACATACGAGCTGGATTTCCCCCCTTTTTACAGGCATGCAAATTGAGCATTTTCATTAAAGATCCATGGTGGGCCGTTAGCACATACACACTCAAAATTCGGGGGTTAGCGGTAGACTGTTCATCGTGAATGGGACCACCCGATAAGCAACAGAGGACTGAGGCACTGCAGCACTACAGGGGAACTAAAGGCAATTTTCCTACGCAATGCAAGAGACATCCAGGTGAAAGCTAATTACGTTCATTTGATTCCAGTGATCCAGTCACTATTTTAAATCAGTTTCAGTACATATCACAAGAGGAAAAAAGCCATCACAGCCATTCCCCCATCTAGACACATCAATGTGCACTGGAAATGTCATGTTTCTGGTGAAATACTTCATGTCCAATACGTTCATGGCACAATGGTTCCATGGTTACATGAATAGTAGGTTATCCTTCGTCTGTGAGAGAATTTTAAAATAACACAAACGCCAAAATAAAAGCTTTTGTTTTTGTAATTTGGGAAATGCCCAGGCATACATTTTTATTTTATCTGATCTTAAATCTGACTTTGTGTGAAGCACCCACATCCAACCGCCCACATAAAACCAATACATCTCATGAAAACACACCCTGTGTTACTTAAAATGAGCAAGGAATAAGCAAATGTCCAAACCCTGCTTTCAGTTTACCCAATTTAGGACTTCTATAAAGTTAGATAGATGCTTTAATAATCCTACAGGAAATTACAGCGTCACAACAGCTTATGGACATACATAACAAACACACATTTCCTCATTTAGCTAACATACTTAAAATAAAATAAAAAATAAATACTTCAAAGAAAGTGCAAAGTTTTATTGTGCATTATAAAACCATATGGCAGCTGGTATACAGGACTTCCTGTACCGCTCCGTTTTGCACATTGGTGCAATCAGTCTCTGACTGAGGGTGCTGTTCTTGATCACCTTCAGGGCGTGGAGTGGGTGAGTGGGGTTAGTCATTATTGAAGCCAGTTTGTTGAGGATTCTGGCCTCTGCCACCTGCCAGACCATTAGCTGCTCAGCCCCGACCACTGAGCTGGCCTTCCTGATCAGCTAGTCGAGCCTGTTTTTGTCCGCTGTGCGAGCACCTTCTCCCCAACATGCCACTGCGAAAAACAGAGCACGGGCCACCACTGAGTGGTAGACAGTGCACAGTAGGGGTTTGCAGATGTTAAATGACCTTAGTCTCCTCAACAAAAAGAGTCGACTTTGTCCCTTCTTGTACACCGCCCCCATGTGGCTTTTCCAGTCCAGCTCACAGGCAAAAAACTAGTGATAATAATGTCACTATAAGGTGACGTTTTCGGGAGATGTCCTTCTTGGCCCGGGACAGGAGGTCTTTCCATTTTTTTTTTATCGCCATCTGTCCGGTGATAGCCGGAGTACGAAGAGACGTTCACACTCTCCATTATTAAGCGCCATGTCACCTGTTTTGTTTTGTTCGTTATCACATTGGACTGCTTGGCCGTAAGTGTCTCCATGTGGTCGCTGTATAATTCAATGAGTTTTCTTATTTCGAGATCCGTGAAGTTGCCTTTTCTCTTCCTGTTTTCCTCCATCATTTTGGATGTCAAGTTAAATAATAGCGTTTTCGGCATGAGGTATCCTAGCAATGCGGTGATGTGCGCATTCCATGGAACATTCACATGGCCGCGCATGGCTAAGAACGGGCGTAGTTAAGACCAGGCGTAAGTCCCGTTGGTGCAACCGGCGTTAAGTCCATTCTAAAGCCTGGTCTTAACTAAGACCTACTTAGCAGTTACGACCAGGCTTAGTTAAGACCAGTTGGTGCAACCAGCCCCAGTAGCCTTGGGCTGATGTCATCGGGCCCCACTGCTTTCCCTGGCTTCAGCCTGTCCAGCATCATCTTAACCTGGGCAGTATGGAGGGTCATAGGTGGGGTTGCTGGTGGAGTAGGAGGTGATAAGAGGGGACTCTGTGCAGGTGACATCTCAGGAGTGTTGGAGAGAGGAAGGGGAGGTGGAGAGTAGGGTTGCCGCGGCGTGGACATTTTCATACCGAGTAATACACGTGCGACAACACCGGTGTTACCGGTAACACCACCAGACAGGCTCTTTAAAAAAAAAGAAAAAAAAAAGGATTATTAGGCTTCACCGCAGATTTCAAGAGACGACAGTCTGTCGGCTCTGTCGGGTGCTTACATTGATCTTAAACATTAGATCGCACAAATTATTTTTGAACAAAACAAATGCTTAGTATATTTGTATTGTTTGTAGATCATTTATTATGGAGTTTGTTCACCGGAGCCACTGTACTGTGTTGGCTCATCGAATCAGAATGTCCGGTGGGCTACTTCACTTTTACCTGTCTGTATCGGAGCGCAGTTTATAGAATGCTTGGATTAAATGCATTCATTTAAACTCGGTGAGATCCTTGACTCATACCAACAGAAATTAACTTTCTACAGTGCAACGTCATTTTACCGGGGCTTCAGCTCTGAATGTTTCGAGTGAAGCTACCACGGATAGGCTATATTTGCGGCCTATGTCCCCCCCCACTTAACAATTTGTTTATTATTTTTTCACCGCAAGCTGTCATCGGCACGGAGCGGCAGCACACAGACAGCCTCCCTCTGTGTAGGCGGGTGTGTGTGTGTGTGTTTCCTCCGGTTACCTCCCGTTGCTGAATCTTCCACACTTTGCAGACTGCCTCGTTTAGCCTAGGTTTTCAGGTTCCCTAGTATTGGGGTTTCATCAAAAATATTGCCAAATAGGCATGTTTGCTTTGGGCTATGAAGCCAACTCCTCCGCCATCGTCTTATAAACTCTCTACGGGAGACTCCGCTGCTGTGACGCAGCTCTGCGCTGCAGGGAGCATTGTTCATTGTTTTATGAGCAGCCTTAATATAACTTAGAATTTAGAGTAGCCTCAGACATACTAGTTATTTATTTAGCCAACCAATTGGCTTTTATGTCTATTTTATTTTTTTAAATAGGTATATGCCTGGGCTACCCGGTGTTGCCAGCGGTCAAGGGATGTGAGCCTCAACCCCGAGTAACACCGGTAACACCTACTACCGCGGCAACCCTAGTGGAGAGGAAGCAGCATTGGTCAGCAGACCAGGTAGGGGCGGCTGTAGTCTGGCTGAACCGTTTCTGCCAGCGTCTATTAGCGCTGGCGTCGGCTAACAACGCTACGCCTCCATTTCCTGTTGCTGGCATTCCTGTATTGAGCTCCCCCGCAAACTAGGAAACAATTCGCTCACGGTCAACCTGTGTGCTTCTGTGCAGCACTCTCCCTCTCTCTCTCACACACACAGGGTGTGAGAAGTCACATTACTGTAGACAGAAATAAAGTGTGGCGATACTTCGGGATAATAATATCGGCGGTGGCGGTCCGGGACGCAGCCTAGCTTAGCCTAGTTGTCCAACTTCATAGTACAACTTCCCCCGGCAGAAATACCCTCATAAACTCTGGAAAATGAAGCGTGGAAGTTTGGATTGAGCACCGGACCTTATAACCAGCTAGATTAAGATCCGCCGTTCCTTTTCCTTGGTGATTTACAGGACGGGCCGCCAATGATAATGTTACCAGAGATAACACTGCGTGACTACGTGGCTAGTTAATTCCGGTTAAATTATCCCGTGAGCTCCTCAGGGGCATTCCATCCCATACCTGATTCACGCCATCCTGCTGCAGCAGTTAAGTTAGTACAAGTAAGCAAGTAAAGTCCGCACAACATCTCAATGCTCCGAAAAAGTGAGGCGAAAGAGCACACAATGATTCGACCAACTCTTTCTTTTTTTTAAACCACAGGGTATGAAATATGTTGTAGCTGGAAGAACACGGCCCACGTTTCAGAGGTTGCTGAGCATATCATAAAGGTGCACAGGAGTAAACCCAGCTTTAAAGACTGCAGCATCGCCTCGTAGCACTCTCAACCTCACCTCAGCCATCACTTCCATCTTCATTGCACTGAGCCATTATTTTACCCTCAGACCCTGCGCCATCTCACCACTGCACTCCATCATCTTCACCCATTGTCCTCCCATCAGTCCCCTCCTAATGCAGCCAACCCATCACACACTCCAAAAGGGACCTCAAGTTGTCATCCAAGGAGTGTGTGTGTTTGTGTGATAGGGTGCATCTCTGTGTTTGGGGTGGGGTTGGATGATCCATAGGTTCCAGACCGCTGCCCGCCTGGGTGGGGCTACGTGCACCCCTCTAAACCCCCACTCCATGGCGTGATGAATGCATGGACCAGATGGCCTGCACTCTATCACAGGAGGTATCTCTGGGCCCCTAAACAAACCCAAATAGTGACATTGTCTGTCTACAGCAGGGCTATTCAATAGGCGGTCCGCGAAGGAATATTTACTGGCCCCTGCCTTGACTACCAACCGACCCAAAATAAATAAAATAATAATAATATATATATTTTTTTGTGCTGTACAATTAATGTACTAGCACGAGCGATGTGTGCTTGTGCATGGTCATAACTGCGCGAAAGGCCGCGATCTGCAGTAAATAATTGTGCACATGTGTCTCCAAGCGTTTCTCTATCAGCTGCTCTGTGTATGCGGCTGTGCGCCTGCGATTGTACTGCACCGCGCGCGACTACGCAGAGGTGGAAAGAGTACAAAAATATTCTACTCAAGTAAAAGTATGATTACTTGGATGAAATTTTACTTAAGTAAAAGTAAAAGTACTAGTCTAAAAATCTACTGAAGTAAAAAAGTAGCTGATTTAAAATGTACTTAAAGTACAAGTTACTAGTTACTTTTTAACAGCGGGAGGGGGCAGGGGTCTCTTCAGTGTAGGGCATTATATATATAGACAAACTAGTTTTGTTTAATTAATGCAACACTTTTACAACTTAAAGTGCACAAATTAAACAAATCATGTCACCACACATGTATGGATGTATACTGTGTCACTATACTTTAGATAAGCAAATATGGAGCAAATAGTCTGTTAATGGGGGAATGGGAATGTAACCGGTCAACAGACCTAAACAGACTGCAGCTGCAGTTCTAATAATGCAATTGTGTATAATTGATCTAAACCATGGACATTGCAAGGTTAGGCTGCTCGATTTTGACAAAAATTTTGACAGGAATGTGAGGGCATGTTTTATTTATATCTCATGGAGCTGGCTGGATAAGCAAGTTGCATTGTAGGCTACAGTGTTCTTAATTGATGACTGTTGTGGTGGCAAGAGTCAAGGAGCTTTAATCTTCCTGTGTTTTTTATTCCTTTATTGCTTGGTTATAGACCACTAGGATTCGACTTAAAGTGAGTAAACTAATATCTTGCACATTATTTTAGTCTATTAGTTTTACCTTTCTTCTCAACCAAAGGCTGCCTTTCTGCCGTCTTCTGGAAGTTTTTCAAAGCTCCGAGTCCTAGCAACACGAACCGTCTCCATCCTACTCTGCACTGTTAAACTGAAAGCTAAACTATCAGGTGAGGGAGGGGCCGATCGCACGGCTGGATGAAAGGTTTGCTGCATTTAAAAGCCTTCACGTCTTCATGTGCGGTACAATGATAGTTTAACTAGGATTATTTTGTTTTAATGATAAAGGGAAGCAATGTTTGTTGTTATCATTTAGTCGCAATGTGTTCTCTCCTCCTGTCGATCATTCACTGTGTTAGTTTCCGGTATTGTGCCGTAAAAATAAAAGCCCCCCGCGATATAGAGCTGTAAAGCGGAAGTGACTTACTTCCGGGACATGGGACCTCTCGGCTCGAAAAATTACAACGGTAATCAATGGAAAGAAATGCATTACTTTTTGGTCCCAGTCATGAAATGCCTTCGATTACACATAGCCTATGTTTTGTATGGATTTAAATGTTTTTTTTTCGTGCAAAGAATGGAACAATTTAGCGAGTAGATGCTGGATACGGTCAGGTTTTGTGCAGAGCGCTTTTGTGGACTACAGCTCTTCGCTGCTCTTGACACTTATGATATACGTCACCACCACTCGCACCCGCTTAGCTCAGAAACATGGCTGTGTCTTTAATGCACTTTACCGCCTTCTTTCTATGACAAGACAAAAGTCTTCAGCGTGGCGAAAACCACTACACATGTGGGCATGTGGAGAGTTTCAATTTCTCGAGTGGGGAGATTGTTGGCGTTGTCCACGCCAGCCTTTAGCATTAGCACTGTCAGTTGAGAAGTGGAGGGAATGTGTTGAGGTGACGTCACAGAGGTGACAAGACTTGTAGTTGTTCTCGTAACATTTTTTCAAAAGCCGTTAGACGAATAATCATACAACATACCGTCAAACTCTTCACATGAAAAATTATCATTTAGACCCATACAAAACATATATGTAATCCAAGGCATTTAATGACTGGGACCAGAAAATAGTAGATTACTTTCCATAGACTCCCATTCATTTTTTTTCAGCCGAGAGGTCCCATGCCCCGTAATTCCGCCACTTCCGCTTAACAGCTCTATTTCTTTTCTTTTCTCTCCTTTCCCTATCTATTTTTTTACTCAGTAACGCAGGTGATATGAAATGTAGCGAAGTACAATACTTCACAATAAACATACTCAAAGTAAAACTATAGGTTTTAAAAATCACTTAAAACATTACAAGTACACGAAAAAACTACTCAATTACAGGAACGCGAGTAAATGTAATTCGCTACTTTACACCCCTGCGACTACGGCATGTACGCGGCAGAGTTAAACGAGCAGAAGCAAACCGACATTTAACTAGTGGCGATAATAAACGCAGCGCGGTTCTATGGGGATATTTAGCCGAACAGAAAGAAGTGCTCTGCAAAGCTAGAACAGTTTAAGACTCCACATCTCCGTGGCAACACAACCTATCTATCAGCTCAGACAGTGCAGAGAAAAGTTTGATGAATGCATGAGAGTGATGGACCAGGATCTTTCAGTAAGTTTACAGAGGTGCCACACTGTTACTGTCTTTTGAAATGCATTTAGTAATTTTAAGGGGAAAACACATTGTATTTATTATTTCAACTATTGAGTTATTTGTAAAACAACATGCTAGTGTAGGCCAACAAGATTTATTTTATGAATTTTCAATGCTGCTTTATTTTTGTGTTTTAAATTGGGAAATACATGGTCCAAAACGACCAATAACCTCTGTATTTAAAAATAAATCAAGCAAGTAGGCTCAAAATAACCATTAATGAAGTATAGGCTATCGCATCACAGTAGGCCTATTGTCCACAATAATCGCACAACAGCCCCTCATCCTAAAAGGAACTTTAAAAAGTTGAATTTGCACTTTGATGTGCATACACATGTTAAGTGTATGGTCCATTATTTGTATTTAGTGTGTCTGCATAATATTGCACCAGTAGAAGTTTTCTTTGCTTTGTACTGTCTGCATGTTTGCACAAAATGTGTACCTTCACATAGCAAACAAAATTGCACAACTGTAAAGTCAGTGTCAGTTTTTTTTTTGTATTCAAATAAGCAGTTGTTTATTTCTCTACTTTGCATTGGCATCTTCGAGCAAAATACAGCCAACATTTTTGCCTCCCATGGCCCTGGACAGTGACCCCCTGACTAAGAAATTTCCTGGGGAAACACTGTAAGCTGTTGCACTTTGAGTAGCCTACATTTATTTCTATGTTTTTTGAAACAGGTAAACCTAGGCCTACCGGTATTTTGATAAGCTGTTGAAGAGTTAACCTATTGTGTTTTCCTGAACTGATAAGTTAAACACTTAAACAACAGGCAGCCTATGTTAATCAAATAGGGATTTTTTTTGATAAGCAGGTGAACTCTATTTGATAAAATAAAGACAATATATGCACTCCTATGTCGTTGTAGTGTTTTACAATATATGTAGCTATTGATGGGATGCTCATCAATTTTAGGCATTTTTTTCTGGCCCCTCATTTCCACCAACCGGCCCCCATTCAAAACTAATTGAATAGCCCTGGTCTACAGCATTGTTACCATTCAAAAAAACAAGTGCTGTGCATCAAAGCATACATTTTGTGTGGAATTGTGTTCACCACAAAAAGTCAGTATGCATTTTTCTTAACCTCTTAAACGTTAGCATTGTTGTGTGTGTGTGTGTGTGTGTGTATACAGTACATATGCACACACACATACCTCTGACACAGCCCTATCTAAAATGGACATCAGAAGCAATCAAGTTAAAGGAATTTATGTGTACAGTTAAAAATCATAAATAGTGTTATAGTTTTCAGACCAATATCAGCCATGGTTCCTGACCGAAAAACTCCCCAACATCCTAGGCCAGTAACTAAATTGGGAAGACTCTAGCAGGGCACACAGTCCAGTATATCTCAGGAGGGAGAGAACCAGAGTTAACAGGATTTAAGAGTAAAAACTGGTTTAAAGCTCCCATATTATATGGGATAATATGATACGCCTCGCCCTCTGTCTGTCAGGGCCGTGGACCAATAAGAAATACGGGTGTGGGCTGCACAGTGGAAGCTTCTGGCTTTCCAGTTTGTAAGGTCAGAAACGAGGAGAATTCTGACTGGAGTATATTGGAGGGGAGGGGTGGGGGTTTCAGAAAGGGGGAGAGTGAGAAAAGGAGATATTGTTATTTTTTTTAATATGTTGGCAGTCTCTAGGCACACCGTGGACCCATGGATATGTTAGAACTAGGGCCGTCAAATTAACGCGTTAATTTCGATTAATTAATCACAGAAAAATTAACGTGATTAAAAAAATTAACGCAGATTAATTGCACTTCTATATTGCCCTTAGACCCCGTGCAAAAGAGGTGAGACGATAGCGGAGCTGCACGGGATTAAAGTGTGAAGAAAGAAGCATAGAGAGGGCTCTATGGACGTTTTATGGGCTGCTCCAGGCAAATAAGCTAGAAGGTATAGGAATACGTCTTATGTTATTCTCCGCAGTGTCTGTGCATTGATTTAGTGGGCGCTAACAATGTAGGTTCAAAACAACTCTCAAATTTCTTCTGTGTCTCAATTTTGTTTGCTAGCTGCGATCGTCTACAGCAAACACACACACACAGCCTTTGTGTGTGTGGTGTGTGTTTCAATATTTTTGGCTATGAGTAGGACGATGTTGAATGAGTCGGCATAGGCTATGCACACCTGTGTGGCAGTGCAGCGCTGTCTGTTGTGGGAGATAGACAGTCATCATTTAGCCTGCTTGTTTTTTTTACGGTGCTAGTAGTTCAGAGAGAGAGAGAGAGAGAGAGGAACGGTAGCCTATACAGTTGTTTATAAACAGGCATACAAGTGTCATATAAGTATGCGATTAATTTAGATTAATTAATCACAGAGCCTGTAATTAATTAGATATTTATTTTAATCGCTTGACACCCCTAGTAAGAAAACATTTAAAAAGTGCATTTAGCATAATATGTGACCTTTAAAGAATGGATTCCATGTTAACTCTTTCCTGCCTCCAGGGTTGGGTATCGTTTGGATTTTCATCAATTCCGATTCCGCTTTTCGATTCTTAACGATTCTGATTATTTGAGAGGCAGAGTCAACAAATGTCACTATCTTATTTCACTGAAAAAACATTTATTAAGAACAGTCTTTCAAATATCACTAGTAAGACAAGTCTGACACAAAACAAATTTGGGAGCTGCAGTCCACACGGGTGTTGTTGAACAAATACAGGGACATCGTAAACAAATAATACATTGGCAAAAACACCAACACTGCTCAGGACTGGTGTTTAACAGTTCTTGTTGAGAAAGATGATCATATCTGCCTTCTCGGGCAGTATGCAGGACCTTTCTGCACATATTGTGTCTCTTGCAGTGGAGAAGACCCTTTCACTTGGTGTGGAGGAGGCCTGTACATAAGTAAGAAAAGGCAAAGTCTGACAGCCAAGGGAACGTCCCTCTCATGTTCCACCACCAAGCAGCAGGGTCATCTGATGTTAAGATGGGTGGCAGTTCCTTGTAGGTCTCCATCTCCTTCTTTGCCTGGTCCTGGATAGACATGGAGTTTGGCTGGGAGGTTTTCTTGACTGCATCCTCATCAGCAAAAAGCTCCTCCAGTGGGCTCATCTTAGGCTTTTTGCTGGGACGTAGTTGCTAAACAAATAAGTGCAACATCACTTCAAGGGCTGGCATAGGTCATGATAAAGATAAAGAACCTATCAATTACTATCCTGCTATCATATACTTACATGCTCCTCATTCTCCTCCTCGTTGCTCTCCTCACCATCTTCGCCTTGTGCTGTTGACTACAGACAGCAGTTTAGTATTTAGATCAAACATTTTATTGACTGAGAAGGAGACAATATTTGTGCATGAATGACATTTCACCTGCTCAGAGTCACTCAGCTTTCGAGCCACTAGCTTCTCCTTAATCTGTTCCCAGCCAGTGGCATTGTCATACAGCTTTTGTTTGAAGCGTGGGTCTAGAGCAGTGGCCACTTCCAGGAAGCTCCTGATTTCATCACTCTGTAACACATAATTATCTTAATGATTAAGTCACATAACAAGTAGAATTATTTAATTCATTCTTCATTCATTTCTTTATAGCCTCAGTATTTTACCTGGTACCGCTTTGAGAGATTTGCCCAAACTTGGAGCTTCAGATGAGACACAAATGCTGTGTCTCCCTCTCCAACAGCAAAATGCGTTTGAAGCTTTTTAAGAATGGGCAGGATTTGACCAAAGGTAGGGTTTTGATCGAATGTGGTTGTTGATGAAGCCCTTGGTGGTAAATCGCTCATGCCCACCCAGCAATGAATAGAAGAGCGCGCCCAGCTGCCAAACACTGGTGGGACGGGCCCAGTATGTCCCATAATAAAACCACTCTGGGGGGGTGTATGCCGTGGTACCTGGTAAACACAGCAACAGAGGAATGTTAGACAGATAGAGTGATGGAGGCATAACAAAGACAGGATGAAGAGAAGCGTTCACATGAAAGTCACTTCTTCAGATTTTAACAAATGAGTTCAGAGCAGAAGCCAGATACCATACCCGAGTAGGAAAAGTAGGACATCTCCGTTGAGGAGCTGCCACAGCCAAAGTCAATCACGCGCACTCTAGGTACGCCCCAATCCGATTGAACCAGGACATTATGCAACTTGATGTCCCGGTGAAAGACGCCCTTGGAGTGCATGTTGATGGCTGCGTCCACCATCTGCCTTAGGATCATCTAAAAGAGAGAGATATATATTGAATATAGATTTATAAAAACAAATATTAATCTAGCCCTGGAGTAGTCCCCACCAGTGGCGTGGCGTGGGGATTTTTTTTGAGGAAGCCAAGTGAGACAACACCTTTAATCTACATGTTTATTGGAAGGTGGGGGACAGAAAAGAGTAGGCTACGTCGCAGCTTGTATTTAATGTAACTACAAGAGCTATTATAGCGCCTGGTCACTTTACCAGGACTTGCACAAGCCTGTAATCTGTCCGACACCGCTCGTTCGCTCTCTCTCTCACACTCACTTACTCATTCACACACTTCCTTATCGTCTTATTAAATTATAAATTGTATTATAAATGCACCCCCCACCCCGACCGGAATGCACAACTAGCCGCTTAATGCCCAATGCAGATTCCAATTCATTCACAATATAATTAGGGGATGTTTTAGGCTATTTTAAGTTTCACGTTCACATGAGACACGACTCACACAATCAGTTGTAGGTGCTTGACATACACACATACTTTCTATGCATCCTTTTCATATAAGAACTAGGCCAAATGTTCATTAGAACACTATACTTAAGACAACCCAGTGGATATACAGTAGGTCTACCAATGCAACTTAATCCAGGCAATCAAGGCACAATTAGCAATAAAATAACACAAAACATAACACACATAGTTACACAGACAGTTAAGGGAACAGTTAACCCGCGCCGGGAGAAGGTGTGTATTTTACTCACTATTTGTAGAGGAAGGCCATTAGCTGAAGTTTGCCGCTACCAGCTAGCCACTCGGTGCGGACATAGTTATCCTCACGGAAAGTGCGATAAACTTTCTTTCTCTCCACACGCATTGGCCTGCCGTCAGATTTGATTTTTAATGGCTCCTCAATTGACAGTTTGGTAAAATAATTTGTTACTAAATACTCAAAATCTCCACCCTCCATAACTGTTCTTGCTAATATGATAACAATGCAAACATGCTAATCTCCCGCTATTGTTATTGTTGTTAAATTTCAGTGACGTTGATAATGATGCTTTGATTTGATTGGTGTGAAGCCAAAGGCCGAGTGGCTTCCCTTGGCACCCTCCTGACACCCTCCTGACCAATCACAGAGGGCAGTGTCATGGTAATAGCCTCACCTGATTGGTCAATTCTTTTTCTTTTTTTTACCAAGGGAAGCCAGCTCGGCCTGGCTTCCTCGCGGACATACAGTGTGCAGTGTCGTGTTTCGCCGCGTCTTCAGAATCTAAATGTAAAGGGGCGCTGTTTCGCGCATTGTGAAATGCTCAATGAGAGGAGAAAAATGGGGAAGAAATGACAGGAGCACAGCACCAAAGATTACCGAAACTGTTAACAAAAATGTTTTATTGGATGACAACTACAGCCTAAAAAACAGGGAAGCCTGGCTTCCCTTGGCCTCCGGGAGAAAACGCCACTGGTCCCCACATCACCAGACTTAAATCACCAACTATTTTACAAGGACCAGTGGGAGAAACTCCTACTGTTAATCCTGTACACGTGACCCTGACACACCACCCTGATGTTTCGTACCGTTGCCTCACATTCCTTCAGGAAGACGCCCTTGGAGTGCATGTTGATGGCCGCGTCCACCATCTGCCTCTGGATCATCTGAAAGAGAGAGACAGCGAGTTGGGAATAGGCTTCCTGAAAGGGTTGAAGACCTTCAAAAGACAAAATGGCAACGTCGAAAATCTGATTAATAACCAATGAGCTTCTTGTGATTTTGAGCAAAGGTTTTCCCGTTAAGAACAGTCACACCAGCAGTTAAAACTAAAAACTTTTTGCTGCAATTCGTGGATTTGCTTGTGGTGGTAGAGTAGGCTTTTACTTCTTTTTGGCATCAAGGTCAAATTTGAGTGCACTGTAAACCCGAATGTTGAAAATAATTATACTGATAAAGTACTGTAAACTTAGCTTGTGGTGAGGAATAGCATCCAACGGGGGTATGTGAGCACTGTCGGACTAAGGAGAGTATTATTCATAAAATAAAAAATTATATGATTGTTAAGTTTTAAAATAGACTGTCTCGCTTATAAAGTTTATTTGACAAACAGGAATAATTAGTCTCAAGCAGACTGTTAAAAGGTCTCAATATCTGATCAACACTCCGAAGCAATAGGTGGCGGCCATAGATAGTAAATAATATGGATGTAGCATCCGGGCTGACCTCAGTTATTCACACGGCATCCAATAATCCTGGTTTGTGCGCATAGCCATTTTGTGAGATTTTTACTCTGCCTCACGTCGGGGGGAGAGAGATAGCTGACGCATACCTCTGAGGCAAAGTGAGGGACAACGGGCGGAGAGCTGTCACTCTAGAGATCGCGCCAATACATTTTGACCTCCGATAAAATAAAAACTATCGTGGTCCAAAAAAAATCACCCCCTCAGTGTTGTCATATGAGATATGACCTAAACATACAGACTAAAATGGTTTTGTGGACCAGGCTGTAAATAGGTGAGGTTGGGGCTTGCCGTGGACCAATAACAAATAGGGGGTGGGGTTATCAGACTACTGCACGGTGGAGGTTTCTGGTTACTAATGTGGGGGGGAAGTGGCTTCTTCTCGCTGTGACGACATATCGAGAAGAATTCTGAACATTGGGGGGAGGCGTGGGGGTTTCAGAAAGGGGGAGAGTGAGAAAAGGAGAAAGTTTTCTTTTTTTTGATACTTTGGCAGTCTCTAGGCACACCGTGGACCAGGTCCCCAGGACTCTGCCTTCTCCTACAGTGGTTGACACTAACGGTTGCTCGCTTGCCCGGGGCAACTGAAAATAATGTTTGGGCAAGTTGAGATTGCTTTTTGGTTGCCCGAACGGGCAAGTGGATTTTAGAGGGTTTGTCTGTAGTCTAGGCTATGTATTCATGTGTTTTACAGTCTGCAAAAAAATGTTTTCCCATTAACTCACACAAAATAGATCGGCTATATTCGCAATTGAGCAGCTGCGCGCGGCAGCCAGCAGCATCACGGTCGCTCTTTTGCACTTGATCTCTCTATCTCTCTCTCACACACACACACACACAGCCTGTGTGCGCGCAGTTTCGCTGTCTACGTTCCGAAAGCCGGCTCTATCCTACTGACCTGGTTCCGCTATATTCAAAACCCAGAAATCAATAACGTTTGAGCTTATCGATACCGCTATGGAGTCCAGTATGGCACATTATGTAATTTTAAATATCGACTCGGGTCATCTTCATCTAATTAGCCCTACTTCAGCGTATTATTCCATCACTGGACCGCATCATGGACTGTAAAAGTGTTCTACCTTCGACTGTCTTGAAGAAACTCCTTCAACCCGCTCCGTCTCCCAAAAAAAAAAAAATCTCTTGTCTGCTGAGCCGCTGCCGCTGCAGACGGGCTCGGCACCGTCTCATCATTCATTCAATGCAGCGGTGATCAACAAACGAGAGACTGTAGCAAGTGACAAGTCCCGCAGTTAAAAAATCGGATAGTTTTTAAATCCATATTAAAATCTGCAGGATAAGACCTAGTTAGCAAAAAAAAAATCGCTAACGGTTCAAATGTGATGTGTTCAGGTCGGCTCACTAAAATGATTATTAGGCAAAGGTTAATAAAATGACATTATGATGTGTTCAAATGTAACATCAAGAAAATAAGAAATTTGAGTTTTTTGCGGGAAGCTTGAATAATAGCCTAGAGTTTGGGTAAAAAACTTGTTTTCCCAGCAATATAAACTAAATAGTAGGCCTAAATATGGAATTATGACATGCTTAAAGTCCTATCCTGAGCTCTGCTCATCTTATAAGCAATTAAAGCAATAATACCAGTTCTCTTTTAACAAAATAATAGAAAAGTATCGATAAAGATCAATTCAATTCAAATTCAATTCAAAGAACTTTATTCTTCCGTTAGGAACTTCATATGTGGAGAAGCATCAGGGTACAACAGTACATACAATATACAAACACACGCGCGCACGCACACACAGCATCAGCCTGTACTCGACATATGGCAGATAAAAACAATCTCTGCTTAGCCTAGTGAATAAATAGTACCTCCATAGAGGAGGAGTAATAAATATGTTAAAAAAGTTAAAAAAATAAAAAAATAAAAAAAATAGAGAAAGTCTAATGGTTGCCGGGACAAAGCTTCACAGGGCTCGGTTTGTTTTTACTGTAGGTGCTCTGTATCTGTGGCCTGAGGGTAAGAGGCAATACTGGCTGTGTAGAGTGTGTGTGATGTCCAAGGTGATTAGTGTTGCGATTATGTGTCAACCCTCTCTATCGGCTGGTTGTTGACCGTCAGAGTGGGGAACGTGGAGGGGGCCTTACGGAAGTCTATTATCAGTTCTTTTGTTTTGGTGATGTTGAGATCAAGGCAGTTCCGCCTTGGATTGTGGAGTCTTTATATTGGTATCAATATGAATAGAAATGAATGATCCCCCTCCCTACTTACAGTGTAACTGGGCAATAGCTTTAACATGGTGGACTTTAATAATTGTATGGCACACAATCACTTTTTGGCACAATGTGACCGTTTTAATAAGTAAAATAAGTTACATTTTTCTAAGGAAGCTAACATTCAGCTTGACTCTGAGCTAGACTGAGTTTTCTGAGCCCCTGGGCAAGGTGCATGGCAAAAAGAGGCCCTTTCACGATGCTGCAGCAGGACCAAGCGCTTGGTGTTGTGTGATGTCATGATATCTAGTCTTATATGAATTGTTGTTGGTTGTATGTGGTCAGGATGAGACTAGTAAGCTGTGTTTGCATGATACGGTTCGCTAAAATGTATAATTTGATTAGCCTATACTGTATATATCATTGTTTAACAGTTTTTTTTGGGCAAGTGAACACAACATTCGGGCAAGTAAAACATTACCTGTACTTGCCCTATGGGCAAGTGCATTTGAAACCTTAGTGTCAACCCCTGTCCTAGCAGCCAGCATGGACATGTGGCCAAGCCATTGGTACTGCATGCTATGAATGGGACTGTGGGAGGAGCTTATTTTCATGCGGTCCGTAGGCAGATTTCCCCATCCACACAATACAAGCGGCAAACAAGATTGTGTCTCCGCAAAAATTTTCTGAATATCAATCACAGGCTCATACTAATCTTTAGACCATATACTAGTAAAATGGAAGTTGTCTCATTTCAAAACACCACTTCAAGCGTTTTATTAGCCCAACGGCTTTTAACGGCTTTCAGTTTGTTTTCGAGGGAGGAGGAGGGGTGGGCAGCTGTGGGCAGCTGAACAGAGTCGTAGTGAAACAAAGGTTTCGGTCCTGCCTCACGGCAGGAAAATAAAACTAATTCTTACTCATTCTGATAAGGCAATTGCGTTCACAGCTACAACATTGGTCTCATAGGAAAACTTTAAACAGTTAACTTAAGCATTTGAACCTTTGTTTGGTTGATTTCAATAGTTAACTTAAGCACCATGGACCTATAAAGATGTAACGCACGCTATCAAAACAGCGCTAGCCCACTAGTTTGGTGTAGATGGCTGGAGGAATTTTCGTTTAGAACTTGCTAACCACTGTATTACTTTACAAAAACGGAGTGTTTAAAGATCACATACAGCGATCACATATAGCAAATCATCGGGGGGTTAGTGACTTATAGGCCTAAGGTCGGTAAACAATGCAACTGTGCTCGCTAAGACATGCTACGTCATGCTTCCGGGCCGCATGCAACGTGAATAAATGGCACGTAAAAGCGAATGTTTTGAAATGTGAATTTTGTCGCATTTTACTTTAAGAAGCGACGTCCCAGAAAAATCAAACTTAGTTCGAAAAAAAAAAAAATTGTGGAGCGAAAGTACGGCGCTGGTGTGGAAGCTTGTATTGACTCTGTGTACGTTCATTAATTAGCGAATTAATCGCACGAATATAACGCGACCGGTGTGCAAAGGCCTTTAGCCGGAGGAGGGGTGGGGCCTACGACTTCTAGCTCTCTTCTACTTCCGGAACGTCGCAGAAACGTGCACTGCGGGTCATGTTTTAGTGGTGTTTTAGGCACCCATGATGCAGAAGGAAATTCTGATCCTCTAAGTTGCGCAGCGCCAAGCTTTCATAGAAATGAATGGGCGGCATGTTTTAATCTGGTGTTCATTTCTGTATATGTCCACGCCTGCTGTGAAGCATGAAAAGGATATTGTTCACTCCACCGGTTTCCATTCAAAATTAAGATTTATTTACTTACAAAGGTCTGTGTATTAAACATTTCAATTTAAGTTTCAAAACAAAAAAACAAACAGGCTTCTTCTTCTTCTACAAAAATATAAACATGTAATTAACTGGAATTTGTTCTTTTGATCCGATGACACGAGTAGACATTTAATCTGATATGGAATCTTTCAGGGCCTTGTCTGATCTGCATTAATTTATGGTGGAAATGTCTATTTTTCTGTAAAGGAAAAGACAAGATTCAGGTTCCTGCTGACACAAGTATAATGGTACATAATGCAGCTAGCTAACATTAGCTAGTTAGCTATAGGCTATTGTAATTTAAGGCAAAAGATAGAAACCAATTTATTTCTTTATTTTTTAAATGACCTAAATTGTTTCGCAGGCCGGATCTAAGTTTGAAACTAGCTGGATTTGGCCCGTGGGCCTTGACACATGTGTACTAGTGAGTGTCAGTTCAGCTACAGTAACTAGCCGTTAGCCTGTGTTAGTCCAGTGGTGTGGTGTAACCAGTTATCCACCTTATTTTCAAACACTCTACTGTAGAAACGAAATGGTAACTTACTTGTTTTACTTACCCGTTATTATTATTTATATCTCTTAAGTTTGTTTAGAGTTTAGTTATTAACTGTTATTTAATTTAGTCCATTACAAAATGTGTAGTATCATGCCTAATTCGTGGCTGTACAATCAAGCAGTGTTGCCAACTCTTCAGTAAAGAAAGTAGCTATTGGCTGTCCAAAAAGTTGCTAGAAGTCGCCAGATGACGTCATCGCCTAATTTGCATATTTGTAGATGACGTCATCGCCTAATTTGCATATTTGTAGACAGGGGTGTTATACAGTAATATTTGAATAGATGAGGTTCTAGAGTTATGAACGTGACAATCACATAAACAAGCAACGTGGTAATGTTAAGTCTAGCAGTAATCATACATGCTCAAAAGCACTCTGCATAACATTTTAAATTGCACTACTCGTACACTGTAGCCTGGTGCTACCAGACCATCGTACTTCATTTCATTTGTACAGAAGGTCTGGCAGTGCTGTAATTGGCAAACGTTGACTCATGGAGGCGGGTGTCTGTTAAAGTTTAAAACTATTGGATCTGCTCAGTGCCACTCTGGATTAGCCAACCAATCGCATAACGTTTGGTAGTCACGTGTGTCATGAGCCGGTGTTCTGACATTTTCTGCTCCCTCGTCAGATTTTGCTACATCAGAAAATGCTACCTTACGTCATTGGTAGCGTATTTGATCTGTAGACCCATTAACTCTATCAAACGATGCTCCCAGTACGAATCACGTTATTTTACACCACTACTCATCCAATGTACACTGTAGGAATATTGGGAGCATATTTTGATGCTACTTTATAACGTGTTTATTGAATATTTCAGGGGTACAGTAAGCTTTGTGAGACCCATTGTCTTTATCAAATAATGCTCCCACTACAGAATCACGTTACTTACACCACTACTCACCCCTTGTAGCCTACACTGAAAGCTTGGGGAGCATATTTTGATGCTCCTTTATAACGTTATTATAGATTTAGTTGGGTATAATGTGAGACCCATTGTCTTTATCAAATAATGCTCCCACTACAGAATCACGTTATTTTACACCACTACCCATGTACATCACCCCCCCCCTCCCACCACCGGCGAAAACTTTCTCCACTCTGAGTCCGGTAAAGTTAACACTAGCCTAGCCTATCATTTTATTTCTATATTCAGCAGCAAAGCTAGTATCTACATGCACATTTGTACATACTCACAGGTCAAAAGGCGCAATTTAAACATGTGTAGCATAATTGCGCAGTTAAAACATTTTTTTAAAGAAAATACCATCAGCCAAAAAGGTAGCAGAATCTGACGGCTGCTCACGCAGGATTATTATTTTCGGAATGCGCATGCGCAAAACCACTAGGGAGCAAAATCTGATAGGTAGCAGAAAATGACAAGTCACCGGCTTCTGGCAACTGAAACTGGAGCTCGACTTCGACGTCATCGTTCTCAGCCACTCGCTCTGTTCGCTGATTGGACTGGCTGTCGAATCTCCGGCAAAACTGGGAAATGGGCTGTACACCCAGACTGACTACTGAAGGGAAAATAAAATTTGGCCGGAAGTAGGCGGGTGGGCGGAGCCAGGCTACGTACACTGTAGAAGAGGGGGGAAAGCTGCTACTACAACTGCTAATAGGGATGCTAACGGACCACGAGCAGAGAGGTGTGTGTCTCCTGCTCTGACCGCAGCTGGGAGGGACTGCAGCGCGAGGACCGGGCCGCCTGTCAGTGCTCTGGGAAGGGGCCGGGAGGCTCCCGCTGCTCGTTGAGCAGCGTTAAAAGTGATACTTACTTTAGCGAAAAAGTCACCAATAACACCAGAAAAAAAGCTAGATTTGTCGCTTGTCGCTGTTTTGAAAAAAAAGTCGCCAGGGGGGCTGAAAAGTCGCTAAATATAGCGACAAAATCGCTAAGTTGGCAACACTGCAATCAAGCTAAGCGTAGCTGTGGCTACCATGGACATATAAAGAAATGGACAGCGGACTGAAAACCGTTGGAAGATGGCCGCCCATCAATTCCTCTGAAAGCTGCTCATTGGCGCAAATCAGCCACAAGGAAGTGTCCATACTGCTTTCATGGGTCCTTATGGAGCATGCACATAGAGCTGTTAAGCGGAAGTACCTTACTTCCGGGGCATGGGACCTATCGGCTCGAAAAATTACAACGGTAGTCAATGGAAAGAAATGTATTATTTTCTGGTCCCAGTCATGAAATGCCTTCGATTACACATATGTTTTGTATGGATTTAGATGGCATTTTTTCGTGCAAAGAATGGAACAATGTAGCGAGTAGAAGCTGGATACGGTCAGGTTTTGTGCAGAGCGCTTTTGTGGACTACAGCTCTTCGCTGCTCTTGACACTTATGATATACGTCACCACCACTGGCACCTGCTTAGCTCAGAAACATGGCTGTGTCTTTAATGCACTTTACCGCCTTCTTTCAATGACAAGACAAAAGTCTTCAGCGTGGCGAAAATCACTACACAAGTGGACATGTGGAGTTTCAATTTCTCGAGTGGGGAGATTGTTGGCGTTGTCCACGCCAGCCATTAGCATTAGCACTGTCAGTCGAGAAGTGGAGGGAATGTGTTGAGGTGACATCACAGAGGCGACAAGACTTGTAGTTGTTCTCGTAACATTTTTTCAAAAGCCGTTAGACGAATAATCATACAACATACCGTCAAACTCTTCACATGAAAAATTATCATTTAGACCCATACAAAACATATATGTAATCCAAGGCATTTAATGACTGGGACCAGAAAATAGTAGATTACTTTCCATAGACTCCCATTCATTTTTTTTCAGCCGAGAGGTCCCATGCCCCGCAATTCCGCCACTTCCGCTTAACAGCTCTATTGTGCGTTCCATGACGTCACCGTGACGTCGAAATATTCTCTCGGTAGCATTGTAGCATTGCATTGTTTACAGACCTTGTAAGTATAAGTTACTAACCCCCGATGATTCTCTATGTGTGATCTTCAAATGACACTCCCGTTTTTGTAAAGTGATATAAAGGTTAACAAGTTCTAAACGAAAATTCTTTCTGCCATCTGGGCAACAATGATTAGTTAATGTGCGCTAAAGGCTAAGCTAGTGTCGTAGCGCTGTTTGACAGCGTGTGCTGCTATGAGCAACGTTCTAAAATCAACCATCAACGTCATTCCTGTTAAGTAAAAAGAATAACCTCTGACATGAGATGTTAACAGAAATGTTTAGCCCACTAGCAATGTCATAAATACGGAGCACTGAGCCCGGAGGCTGGGCCGAAGCAACATTTGTTTCACTACGGCTCCTTTCATCTGCCCACCCCCCTGCTAAACTGCTAAAAACGGCTAATACAACGGATAATAAAACGGCTATTAAACGCTTGAGGTGGCGTTTAGAAACAAGAAAACTTTCATTTTGTTAGTACATGGTCTAATGATAATTATGAGCCTTTGTTTGCTATCTAGACATTTTTTGTGGACACATTTCTATTCCCCCCGCTGTCCCATGCGGTGATATCTCCTTCTGACACCGTTGTGATTTGAGGGACCCATCCGGACCAATCCAGCCCGCGCCAATAATTACGTAATACCAGGCTTGGCCACTGGGCACTGCTGTATGCTGGGAGAAGGCACATTCCTGGGGGCCTGGTGGCTACGCCCGAACACCGAAGAACAGGGCTGCCATGTTTCAGCAAAAGTTTGGAGTGAATTTTTTTTAGCCGAGGGACCCAAAATTGTGTCCTCTCTCCCACCCAATTATTTTTGCAAGTGTCCTGCAAGTTTACATATTGTTAATAATAAATCAGAAATAAAGACAATTGGAAAATGTGATAACACATCAAAAATCCTTTTAAAATGTAAACAAATTCATGAATTGCAAAGTCATAGGACAGGTTTTAATCAAGCCCCAACCTCAGCGATTTTTACCGGCATCCAATAAGGAAGTGACCTACAACTGTAGTAACCAGAAAGTGCCATTGGGGGTGGTGCCAAGACGTGCAGTTTTTCTTTGACTCACTTGTTAGATAGGCCATTTTCAAAGTCTTATTAAACCTATTTACAGCCTGGGCCACAAAACCATTTTAGTCTGTATGTATAGGTCATATCTCCGTGACAACACTGAGGGGGGTGAATCTTTTTGGCCCACGCTAGTTTTTATTCTTTTGGAGGTTAAAATGTATTGGTGCGATCTCTTAAGTGACAGCTCTCCGCCTGTTGTCCCTCACTTTGCCTCGGAGGTACACGTCAGCTATCTCCCTCCCCCCGACGTGACGTCGATTCCCCTTTTCGGCAAGAGGAGTGAGGCGGAGTAAAAATCTCACAAGATGGCGACGCGCACAAACCAGGATTATTGGATGCCGTGTGAATAACTGAGGTCAGCCCGGATGCTACATCCATATTATTTACTATCTATGGTTTTAATTAAACATTGGGTGTGTACACATAAGTGGGGGTCTGCATTAAACACTTAATTCCCTGCATTCTGGTGAATTTTTATGAAGCTATGTGTGCCTTTTCTGTCCCGCAAAAAAAAAGTAAAAAAAGGGATTTTTAATCTCAATGAGAATATTCCTGGAAAAATAAAGGAAAAATAAAACATGATAAAAACGATCAAAACAGGGGCGCCCTTAGCTCAGTTGGTAGGGCGTCCCCCCCATGGGCCTCGGCCAGCAGCGGACCCGGGTTCGATTCCAGCCCGCGGTCGTTCTCTGCATGTCACTCCCCTCTCTGCCCCATTTCAACTCTGTCTCTACACTATCAATAAAAGCATAAAAATGCAAAAAAAAAACAGACATTGGGAAGGATTTTTACCTGCTCCTCCATTGTAGGCGCATACACATTCAACCATCTGTTGCTCTGACGTGCACCGGCAGTGAGACCATGGAGTGTATATAGTATATGAGTGAGACGAGTGTCGGTTTGTAGTGTTCTCTCTTCTGATTGGATAAAAATTTCGGGATACTACAAGAAGTTTATTTGCCGATTACATGCAAAGCAGCTGACTGAGAGATCGGCTTTATGAAACGTGCACATTATGTAAGTGATCACTGTATGAATAAAGAGCGATTTTACACTTATATTAACATAAATAAACCGCTTACTTCACCTTTAAGTGTGCGGTTCGTAGACATGTGGTATTTTTTCCTTGATGTATATGTATATATTTCACACATAATTTCAAAAAGCAATGCCAAATACACACACGCACACACACAACTATGACACAGTACAGTCTTACATACAATTCACAACAGCAACAGGCAAGTTAAAGGAAAAGGATTTTATTTGTAAAATGTTGTAATTCTCAGTGTAAAATCAGCCGTGGTTCATGACCAACCCAGCTCCAGCTCATGAACACAGCAACAAATATCTCCCCCAAATCAGTGGCAAGCAGTCCAGTATGTCTCAGGAGAAAGAGAAACAGAGTTAACAGGATTAAAGAGTGAGAACAGGAGTAAATAATGGACATTACATTAGAGAGAAATATGTAGCCTAACGCTAAAAGACCCACAATGGATTCTATGTTAACTCTTTCCCTATTTATACAGATATGTGTGATGCTGGCTTGACTGGGAAAGTTTTATTCCAGTAGTCAATAAACTGAGAGAGAAAGCATGCTGAGCTCTTTATGCAATCGAAAGACAAATGTACAGCCATATTCCAATTCTAATTAGAGAGTAGAGACTAGCAGCCCTTCCTGTCACACTTTCCAACCAAAATAATTCAACTTTAACAACTCACCTGATGACCAACTTCACATATTAACGGGGGAAATAATAGAGAGCCACCACCTGAGGGAATGATCTCATCTACATCAGGCCTCACTGTTTTATCTTTATTAGTTTTAGTTATCATATAATATAGCTTTTCTTTAGATTAATCAAAATATCTCTATTTTATAATTACTTTTTTATTTGTATTACCATTATTTAATTGTATTGCTTATGTGTTCCCTGTAATAATTCAAGTGTACTGTTTTATGTAGGATATTGTTTTTTATTATTTACTATATTATGTGTATATATATATCTTTTAAACCTAAGATATGGGCGGTGGCGTTGCTCTGATTATTCTCATTTGTTATATTTTGTAATATCTATAATGCTTTGGCAATACTGTTGTCAATAACAGTCATGCCAAGAAAGCTTTTTGAATTGAATTGAAAACTAGCGGAAGCTCTATCTCACACCTTAAGTGCTGACTCGGGCGAGGGCGACCTGCAGCTCTTCCAGAGTGGCACGCTCCATAGGGTCTCTGGCTAGACACATGCCAAGCAAAGTTTTGCAGTCTAAAAAGCATGAGAGAAAGCACAAGATCAGATTGTACAAGAGTAAAGAGGGCAATAACAGTGATTCCATGAAGAAAGAAATGTGAAGAATGGATGTGCTTTCATCAAAGATACTTGCTTTTATAAAGCTGTGTGTTTGTGTGTACCTGTGGGCAGTGCAGGGTTGATTCGAATGTGGTTGTTGATGAAGCCCTTGGTGGTAAAGCGCTCACCCCCACCCAGCAATGAATAGAAGAGCGCGCCCAGCTGCCAAACACTGGTGGGACGGGCCCAGAATGTCCCATAATCAAACCACTCTGGGGGGGCGTATGCCGTGGTACCTGGTAAACACAGCAACAGAGACATGTGAAGGGACAGATAGGGGATAACACAGAAAGAGGATGAAACATGAAAGTCACTTCTTCAGATTTTAACAAATGAGTTCAGAGCAGAAGCCAGATACCATACCAGAGTAGGAAAAGTAGGACATCTCCGTTGAGGAGCTGCCACAGCCAAAGTCAATCACGCGCACTCTAGGTACGCCCCAATCCGATTGAACCAGGACATTATGCAACTTGATGTCCCGGTGAAAGACGCCCTTGGAGTGCATGTCGATGGCTGCGTCCACCATCTGCCTTAGGATCATCTGAAAGAGAGAGATATTGAATATAGATGTATCAAAGCAAATATTAATCTAGCCCTGGAGTAGTCCCCACATCACCTGACTTAAATAACTACTTTACTAGGACCAGTGGGAGAAACTCCTACTGATAATCCGGTACACGTGACAGTGAAAACACACCACCCTGATGTTTCGTACCTTTGCCTCACATTCCTTCAGGGATCCTTTGTGGATTTGAAGGTACTTGCTGAGGTCCTTGGAGTTGTTTGGTCTTTCCATAACCAGTATTAAGTGCTTGTCCAGAATGTACCAATCCAGAAGGGACACCGCAGCGGATTGTCCAATTGGTCCTGATAGACCTGTACTCTTCAGCATTAAGGCCACCTCAAGAATGATGTCAAACACCTTCCCATTGCAAATCTAAAGGGGATAAATACATACCAAGTGGTTAATGGCCTGCTTGAAGTCCCAACACCTTCGATAAGTGGTAGTTGAGGAAAAACCTATTTTCAGTAGACAGGTTTGAAATACTAGCAGCATGTGTTTCGTTCATCCACAGTAGAGTAGTGACTGAGGGAAGTCTTTAAAATTCACATTTCAGTTTTAATTCAACTGGTGTTTAACCTCAGATCAAATAACTCACCACTTGTTTGCGCTCTACATCCTTGATGGGAATGTACTTGATGGCCACCTGCAAGACAGAAATACAAGTTATTTCATTGGTACTCGATACAATTACTGAATTGTGTAATGTGTGTGAACATGTGTTTGTAAGACCTACTGGTAAACGGTCGTATTTTCGGAAGCCGCCAAACACTGAGCCGAAGCCTCCTTCACCGATCGAAGTGAGCCGACTGTACTTCTCCTCATATTCAGCTGATGACACACAAAGACAAGTTTTTTGGCTACTTTTCTACTTGTTACACAACCCTTTACTATAATTCTAACCTGTATCCAACGCCTCTGCTTGGAGGATTCCCTTGCCTTTATTAAATTAATAAAGTAATATTGTTTAATTGACTTAATTCATTTCAGCTTACTTCTGCTTGTGTTTGCTGAGGAGGACATCTCGTAGATTTTCTCCTCATGAGTTAGGACACTGCTCAAGTTCTGGCTGATGTCAGCTCCACCGTCCCTGGCCCTCTCATCATCAACCACTTCATTGACTGACACAGTGGTATTAGACTCACTGGTCACTGATCCACTTAAGACGGGGCTGTCGGTACACCTCATTTTCTTTTGAGGTGCCTCGTTGTTGTCACTGGCCTTTCTTTTCTCAATCACCACTTGGGGATTCTCCACTGACTTTCCATTCCGTTCAGTGTTATTGGTGTAGCTACACCTTCCCCTTTTTCCAGATCTCGGCAAGCAGTTCCCCTCTGAAACTGCGCCGGAGTCTGTGGTGTTGTTGATGCAACATCTCTTGACCTCTTGGGATGTCCTGGCATCAACAGTGGCCCTTCTCTTGCCCTTCTGGATCCTTCTTTCCTCTACGGTCACCCCACTGTCTTTAGTGGAGTTGGTGAGGAAACTACATGTGCTCCTCTTCCTGGGCATCTTTCCATCATCATTAGCCCTCCTCTTTCTCACACTGACCTCCTCCTGCTCATTGTTGCAGGGGTCAGTGGAGCGGGTCATGTTGCCTTCACCCTGGATCTTTTTCATGGGTGATCCTGCAACATCAGTGGCCATCCTCTTTCTTTTGCCCATTGGAAGATTGTCCTGCATGTGCTTCTCTACAAATGAGAAACGCTCGGTGAACAACTTTTTCTTGACTGCATTTTGGTTCAAACAAAGCACCAGACTGAAGATCATTTGAGAAATATATTCAGTAGACTAACAATGAATTAAAGGAAGGAAGTTAGGGAACACATTACAGATAAGTTATCAGATTTTGAAATTAACAAAAACATGACTTTGAGTTGTAACTGGAGAAACTTCAAACTTACCTTGGTCTTTTTCAGGGGCCTGAGTGTTCAAGTATAGTTTCAACTTAGAAAGCATGACGCTATCGAAGTTTCAAACGTGATTATTAGGTATAAGAAGGTATAAAAACCTGAAGATACCTGAAGTGTGTGTACTGATACAAAGTGTTTACTGATACAGAGTGTTTATGCTCTGATGTTCACCCACTGTTGCATTTGGAATGTGATGATTAACTGACTGGCATCATAATGGTAAAAATCTAAAGAATCAAACATATGCACTTTAACATTCTATAGTTCCATAGAGACTGACTTTATTATTTTTCAAATTAGTTGTTTATTTTTCAAACATATTTTTCTGTTTTTTCTTGTCAGGTGATTTATTTATTCACCTTCCCCAATGTGGAGTGTGTGTCTATGTTTTTTACTTGTGTTTAGTTTGCTCCATTTTGTCTGAAATAATGGTTCCCCAATTCTTTTTGAAGAAAATTTCTAGATTTTATTTGAAAGATTAGATAATAAAACAGTAAATCTGATATGGGATGGGATTTGAATTGCTGCGTAATCCCCAAAATGGGATGCCCCCCCTGCCCCCTAATGAATGAATTTGTCTTTTTATCAGCCACTATTATGATTTGGAGCATGATGTAATGCATAGTACACTACAATCAAAAAATGATAATACAGCATTTCCCAGAATACCCGGGGTTTCAAATCTGCCTTTTTATGCGGAGTTGAAATGTATGGAAAGGCACCAATCCAATCATCTATGATATAATTAAATATATTGACAAGAAATATTATAATCTAATGTGCAGATTGTTCCCAACATTTGTAAACATTAGCCTACATTTTCCTTCATAAGCCTTTCTTTTTTGTATGTGTATTTGCATGCTGGGAGCTTATGCTTGGCAGTGTGTTTACAGCCAAGTGTTATGCAAAACAAAACTAATGAACAAACAATATACAATCATGAGCAGCTGTGATATTGTGTCTAAATGTGTCTCTTTCTCATGTCAACAATGGATGAATGAATGAAATGTGACAGGCAGGGATGGATTTTGTGTGTGTGTGTGTGTGTGTACGGGATTTGAAAATGTATAATTTGCTCACACATACACACAAGTATTGACTTGTGATCACATCAATGTGTACACACAAAATGTATTGTGTATGCACACAGTGCTTATAATAGGAGAATGCGTGTGTGTATCTTTGTATTTCTGACCCATATTAAAATCAATGTATCTATGGGCCTAATAAACTGACCTGTCTCTGCCTTAATAGACAACCTAAGAGCATTGTTTGTGAATGCACTACAAAAGCAATGGTAATGGGGATTTTGTTATCCATTGCAAAAGTATTGAACTTTTAAAGGGCAGAGATGGTGAGTCTTAACTGATTATGGTTTTTAGTAGCAAATATTTGCTTGTTTGTGTTGTTACAACTTGCATTTAATTTTACATACCCCTGTAATTGTAACCTTGACTCATGTGCTACTGATGTTTTTTTTTTGCTGTTAAGAACAATACTGTGATCACCCACATAACATGGCTCGTTCAGGACCTGTGCGGTATTTATAACTTTTTTTAGAAGTCAGAGAGCAGAGAATTAAACAGTAGTAATGTAATTCAGTTAGGAATCAGAGATCACACAACAAGTATTAGCAGAGATTATATTAGGTTCGTACTTGACACAATTTTTGTTATTTATTCACCCATTGGATTACATTTAATTGATCCTCTATATTCTAAGTTAAATATCAATAACACGTTATTACTTCTTGTCAACATGGAGCGGGTTAGGACTGGTGACTCAGATCGTGACAAGGCAGTGTTATCAGCCGCAGGTTCAGCATCCCCATCTAGCTCTTCTAGTGGAGCAAACAAGTTCATCAGCACAGGACCTGGCCAGAGTAGAGGGTAAATTTGTCTGTATTTCTTGACAACAGACGACCATGAAGCATTGGAAGGTGCAGTAGAAACGGGAGAAACAGAAGCGCCACTAGCCGGTGGCTCAGAGTTTGGGAGAGGAAAATGCTCCAGCAGAGCTAGCCAGGAGACCAGAGAGGATTGCCTCTGGAGCTCAGACGTCATCACATCATGGTCAAGCCATCTGGAAGTAGTTATGGAGATGAAATGTGGAGACACATTTAGACAGGCAATTTAATATAAGATGTGAATGGATAACTGTCCTTTTGTGATATGATCTAAAGGTCATTGACTGATCCTGAAGACATACCTGTCTGATGTTTTCTCTTTCTCCTGCTTTTCCCCATCTTTTCATCTTTGTTTTCCTTTCTCCCTTCCTGCTCCCTCTCCATCCCTACCCCATCACTGCTTTGGGTTCCTTCCTGCATACGGTTAGAGCCACAAGAGAAAAACCTAATTTGACCAGTTATTTTTTAATGTAGCCAAGTCCAAAGAGGATGCACCATGACGTACACTCCCCATAGCTGAATAGCAGAATTAAATTATCTGTCACAAGGTATGTTAAATCACTCATAACAAGGAATACAGATAATCATAACCAATCAATAACTCAAAAACTAATCAAGACATAATAATTCATTTTATTTATATAGCGCTCTTCTCTCACTCAGAGAGCTTTACAAAAACAATAAACAAACAAAAAGAAGATGTAGAGTTGGGTTGGTGGGTGAACTAGGAGAAGTAGGAGGAGAAGAGATGTGTCTTGAGTTTGGACTGGAAGATGGTGAGGGACTCAGAGTCACGGATATGTTGGGGGAGGCTGTTCCAGAGCCTGGGAGCTGCCCTGGAGAAAGCTCTGTCGCCAAGGCTGCAGAGTTTTGATGTGTGGGTGGAGAGGAGACTGGCTGAGGAGGATCTGAGGGCCCGGGGGGTTGATATGGGGAGAGGAGGTCAGTGAGATATGGGGGGGCCAGATGGTGGAGGGCTTTGTAGGTGACGACCAGGAGTTTGTAATCGATCTGGAATGAAATGGGAGCCAGTGGAGCTTTTTGAGGACTGGGCTGATGTGGTTCTACGAGTTGGTGTGAGTGAGGAGACGGGCAGCTGTATTCTGGACACGTTGGAGTCTGTTGATGGAGGTGGTGCTGATGCCGGCAAGGAGTGAATTGCAATAGTCAAGGCAGGAGGAGATGAAGGCATGGATGATTCTTTCAGCAGCGTGGGGTGTGAGGGAGGATCTAATATTTGCAATATTACGGAGGTGATAGAAGGAGGTTTTGATGGTGTGGCGGATGTGGGGTTCAAGGGAGAGGGTGGGATCAAAAATTATGCCAAGATTGCGGGCCTGGGGGTTGGGGGGGTGAGTTTGCAGAGGGTGGATTTGGAGCCAATTAGGAGGAGTTCAATTTTGTTGCTATTGAGTTTGAGTAAGTTATTTTTCATCCAGCGTGTTAGTGAAGACAGGCAGGATTCAATGTGGGAGATGGGGGGGTTGTGGGGGGATTTGGTGCTGAGGTAAATTTGGGTGTCATCAGCATAACAATGGAAGTCCATTGAGAAATGGCGAAGGAACTGACCAAGGGGGAGGAGGTAAATGATGAAGAGGAGGGGGCCGAGTACAGAACCTTGGGGAACACCTTGTGTGACGGTGACTGTGGCAGATGTGTGGTTGTGGAGGGAGATGAAGTGAGATCTGTCGTAGAGTTATGAGTGAAGCCAGCTGAGTGCAGTACCTTCGATACCGAGGTTGCTGAGTCTGGTGAGCAGGATGGTGTGGTTTACAGTATCGAAGGCTGCCCTCAGGTCAAGAAGGATGAGGAAGTTGAGGGAACCAGCGTCGGCAGAGGTGAGGAGGTCATTGAAGACTTTGAGGAGAGCGGCTTCTGTGCTGTGGAGGGGGCGGAAGCCAGATTTGAGGGATTCAAAGAGGATATTGGCGTGGAGATGGGATTGGAGTTGGACAGACTTTTCTAATGATCAAATATTGTGTAAGAATACATATAAAATATTAGTTATTAGTTTGAGTTAAAAACCTGCTCCTTCTTCAGGAACCATTCCCTGCTCTCTCTCTCTATTCCTACCCCAACACTGCTTCGGGTTCCTGTATAGGATCAGAGCCACAAGAGAAAACTAAATGTGACTATATATTTATTAAAGCCACATGGTTCCTACAGCTTAATGCAAGTTAAATTTAAGACTTTTTAAGACCTTTTTAATGCCACTTGAAATGAAATTTAAGACCAACAGACCAAAGGAAAAATGTATTGTCTCGGTGGTCAGACACCACAGTAACTCTGCTTTCAGCGTAGACGTCATTATCTGTATCTGTTCAACCAACAAAATAATCTGTATATGTATCTGTATTCGGATATGAAGCCGGAAATGGCCGGGGCTTATGTCTGATTTTTTTTTTTTTTTTGCAATTATTGTCCCTTCAGTGCATCAAATTGATGTAATATTGGCATATCATTAATTATGAGATACATTTCTACCTCATACTGTACTTTTCATCCGTTTCTCTCTCTCATTATAAGTTATATGAACTGTCTGAGCCCCACTAGCCCTTTGACTGGGGGATATAATGAACATTCAGAATCTGAAAAAGAACAGTATTACATCACAGTAATTCAAATTGTCTGTTTTATTTAATTTTTTCGTCTCTTTTTATTTTTAACTCGACAAAGTTCTATGATATATCGATCCGAGATCTAACCGATCTATTTTGCCCAATTTATTTCCCTCTACTCTCTCACTCATTCTGTCGCTCTATCTCTCCCTTTTTTTCTAACTTGGTTCAATGAATAATTACTTTGGATCAGGAAACAGCGTTTAGTGCTCTACAAGTGTTCAACGCACAAAGATTATACTTTTTTCAGCTTATCTCTTAGTTATAAACAGATTGTATGAACTAAACAGGCGAAGCGTCACATATCGAATATTTAAAGATCGATTTTGTCTATTTAATAGCATTATACAGCCCGCTGCCCGCTACTAGAGAGGCGTGGTCCATGTTCAGAGGTCTGAAATAAATGAAAGGCAGGAAGGGCTGACGGTGACACGGGCTGCAGAAAATTCCAGCGGAATGGAGAGAGACCGCGGGTAACGGAGCCATGCATAAATGCAGCCGGTCTTTCTCCTCTCCGCCGCGGCAGCGGAGATGAACAGCTGATCGCTGCCACTATAGTTAAGGCAGCACGCGCTGCGTCAATTTAGCGCTTAATAAATAAATATTTTCCCCCCGAATATAACGAGACTATCGATCGATCTCATTATCCGTGCTTTTCCGAATAGCTTACACATGTTCGGATTCGGGCTCATCCCTAGTAGGCTACGCGTGCAACCGAACATTGTCTGGAGATTTGGTGCTGCTGTCCCGGTTGTTGATATCGGAGGTGGAGCATGGAGGGGTGGAGGCACGGCACAACGAGTAGAACAGAACAGGGAAATACCTGGCGTTTGTTGACAACTTGATTTTGAGGCTTTGTGTTTCGCGCTGTGCATGTACAACGTGCCTCGTATAAATTGCCGGGTACCGGTTTCAGCCAGGCAGAAAAATCCTTGTTGGATAGCCAAATTTTGTTGAATTTACACTTTCCCATGATGCGGGCCGACTGCTACTCATGCTGCTACTGCTACCTGAGCGACGTGCGTCTGCTCTGAGTCACGGCCGAAAACAAATGTTTTGTTGGTTCCGCTCCTTTCTTTATATGTCCATGTTCCGCTCTTGTGATTGCGCGACATTAAACTATTCGGCAATTTATTAAAAAAATTAAAAATGTTACGTATTATTTTTAGATTTGAGACCAATTACAGTCATAAAATCCTACTTACCATGTGTTAACATTTTTAAGACCTTTGAAAGATGGATTTAAGACTTTTTAATGCTATGTAAGGCCTTATTTTTAGATTTATGAATTTAAGACTTTTTAAGACTTTTTAAGGATCCGCGGGAACCCTGAGCCACTACGAGTAACATGGCACGTTGGCGTCCCCTTTGGACCAAAGCGGTAGTATTGTTACGACGCCCGCTGTCGCAAAGCTGTTTACTAGCGCGTGCCAGGCGCGTGAGTGTGAACTGAGAAGGGAGCAATATAGTGCATGTCCTTGTGTTGAAAGTGTGAGGACTCTTTTCGGCTCCGTGAGAGTGGTTTTGACACTGCATGAACTAATGCCAGTCACTGCCACACGCACCTGATTGCAATGCTGATTGCTAACTACTCTCTCTCACGGAGCTGAAAGACGTGTGTCCGACTCCTCACAGAAAGCGAATGAACGAGAGACGGCAGTTAGTATGGATCACGATGAGGTAATGTGTTTATGTTGTTGTAAATAATTACTATTTCAGATAATGGTTATCTGATGATGGTGAAGCAAAGCAAACTTTGTGTTAGTACCAACCGCTCATTCATTTAGGAGTAAACACTGCAGTCTAGTTTCGCTCTCGTGAAATTGTATGCACGTTGCTTGGCAACGCCCTCGTCCCCCGTAGCCTATATCACTCTCCCTTCTAGCTTTTCTTCATTGCATTTTCTTTTTTTTCCTTTTATGGTTCAGCCCCGTTATCAGTCATTATGACGACAAACAAGGCTCCCGCTCCCCTTCCCTCACCTGGAGGGATAGGCTTCTCAATTCACGTTGCTGCGCCACACTGAAATCTGCGACCAATACGGATATGTGACCATAGAGCTTGCACGAGCGAACCGAAAATCGGACTGGGTGTGCGACCAGACCAAAAGCAGTAATAAAAACTATTCAAAAACGTCTTTCTTTGCACTGATGGTCTCGTTTGCTGTTAAAGGTAATTTATGATTATCAGAGGAAACATGAGGCTGTTTAAAAGATATTTAAATGTTACTCGTAGCTGCTTTAATATAGCATTATAGTTAAAAAAAACTTGAGTTCTGCAATTATTGTTTGAGTGCTAAAGACACAAAGTACCTTGGGGTCATCCTGTCCCGCTACATCATACTTCCCGTCCTCATAGGGGATAAAGTCGAGCACCACAAACTCCATGTCTGTTGGGGCAGAAGAGAAAAGAGAACTAAAATTACAGAGAAAAATTATTATTATAAAACACCCCATAGCTGTTCTAAAATTAGAGCTGCAACGATTAATCGACGAATCGATTAATAATCGATCATTAAAATAATCGCCAACTATTTTGATAATCGATTAATCGTTTCAAGTAATTTTTTTAATAATATTTCTCCAAATTCTCTGATTTCAGCTTCTCAAATGTGAATATTTTCTGGTTTCTTTAATCCTATTATAAACAGTAAACTGAAATATCTGTGTGTTTTGGACATAACAACACATTTGAGGACGTCAACATGGGCTTTGGAAAATCGATCAACATTTTTCACCATTTTCTGACATTTTACGGACCAAAAAACTCATCGATTAATAATTGATTAATCGAGAAAATAATCGACAGATTAATCGATTATCAAAATAATCGATAGTTGCAGCCCTATCTAAAATCATTGCATGCCACAATCTTGCCTCCTGCAGAGTAGAGAACAGTAAGGAATCTGCTGCATTATGATAGCCTGGCACCGCCCGCCTACTACTTCCGCTCAATTTTCATTTCCCTACAGTAGTCAGTCTGGGTGTGCGGTACATTCTTAGGTTTTCTCCGGACAGATTTCTGCCGGTCCAATCAGCGAACAGAAGGAGTGGCTCAGAAGCAGGCAAGGTTCCAGAACAGAATGCCTTAGGGTGCATCTGAGATTACAGGGGGTGCACCAGCACTACGCTAAAACCAGCTACCCAGCTTCAGTTCAGACTTCGCTTTTTACACAGGCCTTTCTACCAGTAGATAGTCAAGCACTTCTGGGCAGTGGCGGAGCCAGAACATTTTCATTGGGGTGGCCAGGATGGGGCCAGTGATAATTTTTGGGTGGCAAGCACAAGGGCTTAGGTTTCGCTTCAAGATAAGTGTGGGTCTGGGGGTACTCCCCCAGAAAAAAATGTGCTTCGAACACACCATTTTGTGCATTCGGGTGCATTTTTATGTACTTATTTATGCCTTCTGTGTTTAATTATTTATGGCGGACATGTCTAAATTTCTGTTAAAGGAAAAGACAATATGCTCCCAGTGACGTTAATATAATGTTATAAAAAGCAGTAAGGCTCACAGGCATTCTGTATTGATTTAAAATATTTACTATACTGTATTGTTCAAAATTATTTTTTTTAGGACTCACTATTCACGACACAGCAGCAGTGTGAACTATTATGAAACTTAAAATTTTAAAATCATAGGGGAATATGTATTAACAATTAGGAGATATATCAATGTTTCAACATCCTGAACTGTTATTTTTACCTCTTTTGGGGAGAATAGGGTTTCTTACTTTTTGAGAAAAAATGTAGGCTCTCTTCTGATTATTGGGGGGGACACGTCCCCTGTGCCCCCTCCCCCCGCCACCCTCCCACCAAATCTACGCCTATGGGCAAGCATGAGTGTGAGTTGCTGAAAAAAAACTGCACCACAGCTGCCACCGAAATGTTCAGACTTCAGAATTTGCATCAGCCCTAATGATCATAAAAACAAGAGGCTTTATTTAAACGACATCCATGTTTAAGTGGTGATTGTATTGTTTTCGGCTGTAGACTGAAACTAACGGAGGGAGGCGGCTCACTCTATTTTCTCTCGTCGCGCTGTCAGTTTGCCGACATTGCTCTGTGTTTTCATGCTCGTGAAATGCAATCCGATCGCGGAAGCCTCCCCTGAACAACGTTAGAGGACATGATATCCCCAGCGGCCGGTTATCATTTTAGCCGTTAAGCCACAAGGCTTTTCTCACCAGCAAGGTGATGACACCGTTACCCACAGTCACAGTCTCACCCCATGTTTCACCGGTGAATCACTGCTTTTCTCGCGCAAAGCTTTTGTGTTTCGGTTTAACATCAGTCTTAGGCGAGCGAGTGTTTTAACTTTATGCTGAATAACCATTGCACTGCAATCGCTGAAAGCGAAATAGTTCAGGCGGGGGCGGGCAGGGCAGAGCGGAGCGCACTAGTAGAGATGGGTTCGCTTAGCCACAGTTGCCAGTCGAATAATGATAACGTTCTTATCGGTTTAGTGAACAAAATAAATGCAGAAAACAACCTTGATGCTAAAAAGTATGTAAATAAATTGTATTGAAGGTACACAGATGTTGCAAGCCTGTATGTCCACATTGTGTCTCCCCTGATAATAATTTTTATATTCATATTAGTTTTGCATCTTTGACACCGAAATCTTGACACGAGACATTTGGTATTGCTTTCAAAGGCAGATGTACACTCACCGGCCACTTTATTAGGTACAGCGGTACATTTTCTTGTTAACACATATAACTAATCAGCCAATCACATGTCAGCAACTCAATGCATTTAGGCATGTAGACCTGGACGGGACAACTTATTGAGGTTGAAACCCAGCAACAGAATGGGGAAGAAAGGGGTTTTAAGTGACTTTGAACATGGCAATGTTGATGGTGCCAGAAGGGCTGGTATGAGTATTTCAGAAACTGCTGATCTACTGGGATCTTCACTCCAAACCATCCGTAGGGTTTACAGAGAATGGTCCGAAAAAGAAAAAATATTCAGTGAGCGGCATTTGTGTGGAGGTAAAATGCCTTGTTGAAGTCAGAGGTCAGTGGAGGATGGGCATACTAGTTTGAGATGATAGAAAAGCAACAGTAACTCAAATAACCACTCGTTACAACCAGGGTATGCAGAATACCATCTCTGAACGTAAAACATGAACAACCTTGAAGCAGATGGGCTACAGCAACAGAAGACCCCACCGGGTGCCACTCCTGTCAGCTAACAACAGGAAAATGAGGCTACAATTATCACAGGATCACCAATATTTGACAATAGAAGATTGGAAAATCATGCCTGGTCTCGATTTCAGTTGCGACATTCAGGTGGCAGGTTCAGAATTTGGCGTAAACAACATGAAAGTATGGATCCATCCTGCCGTGTACCATCAACCATGCCATGTTCAAAGTCACCTAAATCCCTTTCTTCCCCATTCTGATACTCGATTTGACTTCAGTACATTGTCTTGACCATGTATAAATGCATTAAATTCCTGCCATGTGATTGGCTGATGAGCTTTTTGTTTTTATAAGCCATTGAACAGGTGTACCTAATACAGTGGCCGGTGAGTGTATATACACTCAACAAAAATATAAACGCAACACTTTTGTTTTTGCTCTCATTTTTCATGAGATGGACTTAAAGATCTAAAATTCATTCCAGATACACAATATAACCATTTCTCTCAAACATTGTTCACAAATCTGTCTAAATGTGTGATAGTGAGCACTTCTGCTTTGCTGAGATAATCCATCCCACCTCACAGGTGTGCCACATCAAGATGCTGATCTGACATCATGATTAGTGCACAGGTGTGCCTTAGACTGTCCACAATAAAAGGCCACTCTGAAATGTGCATTTTTTTGCTTTATTGGGGGCCTGGGGTCTCAGAACCAGTCAGTATCTGGTGTGACCACCATTTGCCTCATGCAGTGCAACACATCTTCTTCGCATAGAGTTGTGCAAGTGGTGCACGCTGTCGTATACGCCGGTCAAGCACATCCCAAACATGCTCAATGGGTGACATGTCCGGTGAGTACGCTGGCCATGCAAGAACTGGGACATTTTCAGCTTCCAAGAATTGTGTACAGATCCTTGCAACATGGGGCCGTGCATTATCTTGCTGAAACGTGAGGTGATGTTCATGGATGTATGGCACAACAATGGGCCTCAGGATCTCATCACGGTATCTCTGTGCATTCAAAATGCCATCAATAAAATGCACCTGTGTTCTTCGTCCATAACAGATGCCTGCCCATACCATAACCCCACCACCACCATGGGCCACTCGATCCACAACATTGACATCAGCAAAGCGCTCACCCACACGACGCCACACACACTGTCTGCCATCTGCCCTGAACAATGTAAACCGAGATTCATCCGTGAAGAGAACACCTCTCCAACGTGCCAGACGCCATCGAATGTGAGCATTTGCCCACTCAAGTCTGTTACGGCGACGAGCTGGAGTCAGGTCAAGACCCCGATGAGGACGACGAGCATGCAGTTGAGCTTCCCTGAGACGGTTTCTGACAGTTTGTGCAGAAATTGTTTGGTTATGCAAACCAATTGTTTCAGCAGCTGTCTCAGTGGCTGGTCTCAGACGATCTTGGAGGTGAACCTGCTGGATGTGGAGCCCCTGGGCTGGTGTGGTTACACGTGGTCTGCGGTTGTGAGGCCGGTTGGATGTACTGCCATATTCTCTGAAACGCCTTTGGAGACGGCTTATGGTGGAGAAATGAACATTCAATGCACGAGCAACAGATCTGGTTGACATTCCTGCTGTCAGCATGCCAATTGCACGCTCCCTCAATGCTTGTGGCATCTGTGGCATTTTGCTGTGAGACAAAACTGCACATTTCAGGGTGGCCTTTTATTGTGGACAGTCTAAGGCACACCTGTGCACTAATCATGATGTCAGATCAGCATCTTGATGTGGCACACCTGTGAGGTGGGATGGATTATCTCAGCAAAGCAGAAGTGCTCACTATCACACATTTAGACAGATTTGTGAACAATGTTTGAGAGAAATGGTAATATTGTGTATCTGAAATGAATTTTAGATCTTTAAGTCCACCTCATGAAAAATGGAAGCAAAAACAAAAGTGTTGCGTTTATATTTTTGTTGAGTGTATTATATTCCTTGAATAGATTTGATTTTGAGTAAGTAAGTCAATACAAAAGGTTACTCTGCTCAAACTAGCCATTGTCCGGTTACCATACAAAGCCCAAACTCTGGACATACCTACCACTTTCAAGGCCAAAGTGTCAAAAGTTTGAAGGGTTTAGTCTCCTATAACACACTACATAAAACTAGCATTCAATCCAGTTCTCACTCTCAGTGACATTGCAACAATGTCAGAGATGGTTTGGACATTGTTTTTCTTCCCTCCCACCATGTCTACCATTATTGATAATTTCTCATTGTTGAATGTTTTTTTATTAATACAATAGCAATACATCAGAAAGCTTTATGGCATGACTTTTTATTTTAGGAGGAAAACAATACTTCACCCTAGTTTTTGGGAGCTTGGGGGTCCCTGATAGTATATCAATCAAAAAATTGGTCCCCCCCGTGCAGCCTGGTACCTTGCATCTCCCTTTCTTTGTATCCTTTATCATCCAGTGGACTTTTCAGGGACTGGAATGGGTGTAGCGGGTCCTCTTCTCCGTTTTTCTTCATACTCCCCAGCAATTGTGGAACTGGGACGACCTCTCTTACGCTCCAGATTCTTGCCACTTTTGCACAGGCTCTCAGCGATATACGACTTGAACGTGTAAAGCCTCATCGTCTCCTCTTTCCTCATCCCACTGCTGCTGCAGTCTCTTTTGTAGAGCAGCCAGGCAGTCATGATGGTCATGTCCAGAAAGTGGAACATCAGCCGATGGTACCACTTCTTTGATCTGATTTTGTTCCGGTAAAGTGCAATCAGAGAGTCCAGCATACGAACCGTACCAGTACACTGAATTCCCTCTTGTGCAAGTGTGAGTATGAGAGGGACACCTGTGAACCAGTTGTCAAAGAACAACTTGTAGTTCTGCTGCGTGGGTATTGGCTGGGCCAGGCTGAGGACTACGTTGCCACTTGCTCCTACATCTGGCAGCTCAGGGGGTTGTGTAGATCTCAAAATTGTGCGGGACACCATCAGAGCCAGCCAGGATGAGAATCTTGTACCCCCATGTTTTATTTTTTTTTGGCAGGTATTGCTTGAGGCTATTTCTTCCCTTGAATGTGACCATCTGCTCGTCTACAGCCAGCTTCTCACCTATTGGGATCATCTGCAGCTTCAAGGTAAGATGAGTGACCAGTGGTCGGATTTTGTGGAGTGGATCAACATTTTCTCTTCGGCCCTCTTCATTGTTGTTGAAGTGCAGGGATTGTTTGATGAACTCCCATCTGTTTAGAGTCATGGTGTCAGCTACCTGGGACACGTGGGTGGCTTTATTCCAAAACATTCGGGTGCCTGGTAATCCAAACAATGACAAACTGCTGTACCTGTCACAACTTCAGCCAGTATTTAGATTGTTTTCATATGTCTGTTTTCCTGGTTTCCTTTCTAACTTTCATGTCATTTCAGAACCGGCCACTCCCTCCTGCTCTGCACTCCCTGTTAATTGCATTCACCTGGCTTGCCCTGACTCACCTGCTCCCCATCTGCTAATCAGCCCCTCAGGTTATATACCAGTCCATTTCCCTCAGTCACTTGCCAGATTGTCCTAGTGTCAAACCTAGCGCTCCAGCATTCAGATATCATCCTGTGTTCCGATCCTGCCTGTTCGTGTTTCAACCTGTCTTTTGGGCTTTTGCTTTGGATTACCTTTTTGCCTGCCCCAACTGGACTTGTTGCCACACTGTTTTACTAACTGGTTTGTCATCCACTTCCAATTAAATGTTGTTGCTGCACCTGAACTGTTTTGTGTCTTGCAATTGGGTTCTTGTCTGTCATTTCCCTGAAACCCTGACAGTACCCATGAACTGCTCCAGTTCTTCAGTAGTGAGGTTAAGGGGCTTGTTGGTGTCACACTGAATGGCATATAAATGTGACTGCTGCACAACTACTTCCAGAATGTCTTCAGAAAAAAAACATCTTGAAGTATTCATAGGGTGACTTGATCATGTCTGATTTTGGAAGGCTGGCCTGCCATTCGGGGTAATCGGAGATGTTGACACTGTGGGGTGTTCTCCACCGGGGTATGCGTGGAACATCTTCCTCTGATACATCATCCTCTGATTCATCATCATCATCATCATTTTGCTTTTCATGCACAGACTCATTCTCACCAGGCTGGCTATCTGTATTCAAAAGAAACCAGGAAGCATGACATAAGTATAGGTCACAAACACACACACACACACTAACACACATACACATGCACACAAACATACACACCCACGCACATGCTCACACATGTTTATTTCATACAGTATGTTATTCTATTGACTGAACCCTGATCTCTCCCTCAAACCTTGTTCTGTTGTCCACTCTTCCTCACTGTCACTCTCCTCAAGCTCACTGTCGGAAGGAATAACCCTAACTGCTCGATCATGTTCCTGACACCCATAAAATGTTTGTGCATCCATTTCCTGTGAATGATAGTAGATAGCACAGCCAAAAAATTGATTATGGTGATAACTATGCATCCCTGGACAGCCATGTTATTGTTCCAACAAAAGTGGTATAACTGCATAATGTTGCCCTGAGGCAACAAATGAAAAACTTCAATTTTAGTAAACAAATAAAGTCCAAAAGTCTCTCTACTCAATCAAATATGCTTCTTTACATATGCATGCACATCACAGATATGTTTTATACAAAGTTATTTAAATTTAAACATGTTAAAAAGTAAACTTTATCTTACCTTCTGCTAGCAGTGTGTCCATGCTGGCTGTGGTCCCAAAAAGGACTGTCCAGGCCCCAGACGGAAAGTCAAAGCCACACCCAGCTCAAATTTAATTAAATTATACTTTATTAAAAAAAATTAATGGGGCAGTGTGTGAGCCAAACTAGGGGTTTGTTGCCTGAGGGCAACACCATGCCATAGAGGGTTAATATGATGCATATACAGGGTTATGAGCTGTGCTGCTGTGCTGATTTGTTGTTAGCCTACATAAGCAAATCTTGTATTTATTTAGTGAACACACGATGTCTGATATTCAAGTCCTTGCTAAAACACTACCATGCCTCTGGTTTTTAGCCATATTGTATGACTTTCTTTCATCATTCCCCTCGTCCTATAATCCCTCTATACTATTACTGTAAGTGTGTGGGTGACAGACAAATCCGTGCAAGGATCCATGTTCTGTACGTGGATACTTATGGTGTTTATAGGTTGGTGTGCTCGTGTGTGTGTGTGTTTGCCCACATTTGGAATATATTAAAGAGATGTTTGTTTCTGTGCGCAAGTATGTGTGTATGTGTGTATAAGTGTGTTTTCCCTGTGCTTTTGTCCTAGGTATTAGAATGAAATGAAGTGTGAAATAAGCTTTTCTGTCTCTGGAGTGAAAACAGTAGGAAGTCCCCCCTTAGCACATCACACACGTTTACCATCTATCCCTCCATCTATGCAGCCTCCCACCTTTGCCATTAGGCCGCCCCTTAAGCATGTATCTGCTATAAACTAGGTGGGCATCTCATGATGGATATACTGCTGATGAATAGGCACAGTGAGGAGAGAGCGGGGGGTATTATAGATTGCATAAACCCCTTTGTTTTGAAGGGTTAGGGTTGATATAGGGTTGATGATAATCTGCTTATATAGACAAAGACGAGAACAGTAGATGATATTAAGGACGTTTTGTACAAATTAAGAGATGTACGCAGGGCAACTGTATATAGGCTCAGCTTGTGTACACCCAAAGAAAGAGGTGGACATTTAGGAATAACCAACTACAGCTGTGTGAATGTCGGATATCCAAAATAATTATAATACCAATGTATTGGCCAAATGGAAACATTGGCGGTTGATAGCCTTGGAATTAGAAGCCTCACAATGGCAGGCCGAAGAATACAACCGAAAGTATGATGCAGACCCAACACAGAGGCCCAACTCATAATACATACTATGTTATGCTACTTTGCCCTTCAAATGTATATATATATATATATATATATTCATTTCATTCAGTTCATAGTGGCAGGATTCTGTGTGTAGCAGTTATCTCCTGGAACTTGCCTGATCTGCACCAACTCCCCAACATTTCAGAGAATGAAACCGACCACTCGGGCCTCAAGAGGGCCATTTGATGCTACACCATGTTTCTTTACATTAGTTTCATTCTATCGATTTAGCTTATTCGGTGAAGGCTGGGTCATATACACAGTAATTATATTTCAAATATGCATTTAGGACAACAACAAAAAAGTCAATGGGGTACAGTAGTGCATCATGCGCCTCAGCAGTAATATAAGAAGAAGACATACTTAATTCATTTAAGTTTTACACTGATTTTGTTGTAACATATTACAAGGCCCAGAATACAGTTATCCAACGGGACACATTGAAGGAGAGATGTCAGAGTGATGGGCAGCCAGTCTCCAGGAGGTGTACTCGCACCTCTCCAGCTACCAGTCCACACTCCAAGATTGGTCTGTGCTGGACTTGAATCAGCGACCCTCCGGTTTCTAACCAAAGTCCCCACGGACTGAGCTACTGCCGCAAGTAACTGTTCGTCTTCTTCTTCTTTCTTATTGCTTTTGTAGGTATAAAACATGCAGTTTCAACTGTATTTAAACTAAGCTATATTGTTTTAATATAGATTATTGGTCAATGACTGTGTAATGTGAAAGGGCTCGCTTGTAATGTCGGACCCATAGAGAGTTATCACCAATCCATGCGGTTCTCTTCTGCTTTATGGAGCGTTTTAGTGTTCCTTTTATTTGGGGTTTTCTGGCTCACAACTTTACTGTTTTGGATTAGTTTCATCAACCATGGTTTCAGCAGAAAATGCTCTAATAAACCTTACTGTTACGATATCGGTCCCAGCATTTAACTATAGACAAGAAAGCTTATATTTCAATAGGGGAACAGTGGAGAATTTAATAGCAACAGTTATTTCCATCAAGAGTTGTTCAAAAACTGAGATTGAGTGAATATTAGGATCATATTTGCCAGAAACACGCCTCCAGACAAATGCTAACGTTACATTGTGTCTGCTGGAAGAGTTTGCTAGAAGGTCAGCCACAGCTACATGGTTATCACAGGTATGACACCCCTCCCACTGTCTTGGAGGTTGTCAGCAAGCATTTGGCTAATATGAGGGAGTCATTAACTTTAGATTTTATTAAGTACTCTTGTTCCAAGTTAATTTATTGTGTGGACTCCCTCCTTGTCACTTTCCCTCGGCTGGTTTGTTACAAATTGGGGCTAGTTAAGGCTAGGATACAAACCCATTTGGGCAGAGGTTCAATAACGCTTAAGTAGGACAAATAACTCATTTTTGATAGTGGCTATTTATGTCTGTTCATCTTAAAGTTTGTGTGGCATTGTGCTTGTAAAGTAATGCCCGTTAGTGGTAAAGAAAAACAAATACAAAAAAAACATGAATTACAGTCCTTAAAGTTGTGGTTGTGCTTTGTTTCCTTCATTGTGAGTTGTATTGAAGAGTTGTGAGCACTGAGTACAGAAGGCCTACTTATGTAACTAACTGAAGTGTTTTTCTTCCAGGACATTGTTAGCCTGTGTCAATAGCACCATTCACCTTTAGAACTCCTTCAACTCTGTAATGCCAACTTGATTGGACTCCATTGTATGCTTTTGGTTTTATTCTTGCACTATAATGAGTAGTATGTGCAGTAACTAATTCTGATTCATATTTGAGAGAGCTGAAGTGGCTGTCGTGTCACGGAGAGGTTTAGTGGTTGTTCCTCTTGTTAGGTCACACCAGGAATGTGAAAAAGTACCCGGCATTCAAATGGAAGTAAATGAGATTAATGGAGAATAAGAGCCCATGCTGACAGGAGGTCAGCAAAGGCATGTATGTGTAGACTTTGAGCATTAGGATTATTACCACAGTTTTGATACCAGTGTCCTAACATTTTGTTTAAAACATTGTTGCAACAGTACTTGTTTTGTCCTAAACGCTTTCCTAGGAATTTTAAGTCGTCAACAGTAGTTTAACATTGATTCTTTTGATTTATCCACTGAATGGAAAAGCTAAATCAAATCGGGGAAAATTTTACAATAACAACAATGCCGTGAATGGACATTTAAAGGAAATTAGAATATGGTAGTGCACCATGGCCTCTTACACCCCCAGATTGCAATTTCCAGCTTGTTCGTGCTAAGGTTTCGCAGTGGATTACATTTTTAATCCCCAGCCATGTCCCTGGGGGCCGGCCCTCCAACCCAACACTGGATCTCCATTAGTTGAAACCCCCAAGAGAAACGTATTGGCCTCACCTTGCCCCAGGGCCCTGCTCCACTTTTCATTTAGGACAGACAAAGACACTTGTCAGCATCTGCATTTACCAAACCTCTCTCTCTCTCTCTCTTACACAAACACACACACACACACACACACACACAACCATTCAAAACACACACACAGCCTTGCAAGTGGGTGGAATGACAGTATGTTCTCGCCTTGTTCTCTGTGTTTTTTTTCTAACGATAATAACAATAATTTTATCCAAGATGCTGCAGGGAAAGTGATAGATGCCAACGAGCCCACGTTTTTCACTCCGGTAGCCGCAACACACTCTAAATCAAAGTTTGCGTGCTATGCTAATGAACACAGCGTGCAGATGGGAGGTGACAGGGATGCAAATTATTAATTTCCACTCTCATGAACAATAAATCCAAAGTCAGTAATGCCACTGATAGATCTATCAACATCAGACACATAACAAGAAATTCAAAATCCCGGCGACTGGCACTTTTCTCCCAATGTCTTTGTTTCCTCTCCCTCCATTGGAACCCCCCCCCCCCCCCCCATCAACACCACCTCTTCTTCTTCTCCTCCTCCTCCTCTCCAGCTGTTAAACCAATTAAACGCTCACCGAGGGTAGGCATGCCCACTCTCCTGTTGAGAAAAATACACGCAATAAAAGCCTTCTCGTGTGCGGAGCTATTGTGCGACGGCAAGGGTCCGCCATCTTTAATTATGGCCTACGCGCCCCCACACTTCTCCTGACTGAATAGGAGTGGGCTGTAGGTAACGGATAGGCCAATGGCACTGGATCAGGGTTTTGTGTCACGAGCGGCAGGCTCAATGGATGGAGGTGAACTGGTGGATGGTGCTGTCTGAGGTTTGCATTGCGGAGTGGTTAACTGAATACAGGTTGGAAACTTGTGTGTCGGGAGGTGAAAAGGGGGTCAAAGAAAAATAAGTATAACTATAGGTATAAGGTGTACAATGTGTACATTTGGTGTCTATGTCTACGCTTGTACCATCCAAGCATGCCCAACTGAATTAGGAAAGAGGGATCTCATGACGTGGGAGTGAAAGCGAGAGAATGGATGCAAGAGCTTGAGGGAGGAGAGACAAGGTTAACTGTCAGTTTTATGGTTTGGTAAAAAAAGATGACGGAGCAGGAAAGGGCATCAGTAAAAGCTTAGGGGCTGGAAAGAGAGAGAAAATAGATGTGGTGGCGGTGGTTTGGGGAGGGGGGTTATAAAAGAGTGATAATATCAGAACGAGAAAGGGAAATGGGGGCGTAGAGAGAGAGGGAGGGAGAGAGAGAGAGAGAGGCCCATGCTCCTCCCAGTGCCCTGTGCCTTGAGGGGGGACCCAGGGGCAGGTCTAGGGAATGTGAGGCATGAGGCTGGGGGGTGGGGGACAAAGCCGACTACTGTCCCCTAGAGAGAGGCCTTGTTCTGGGCCAGGGGGGGTACAAGAAGTCAGCCGCTCAAGACGTATGAATGGATGGATGGATGGATGGCTGAGCCGGCTGTCTGGATGGATGCTGCATGGTTCCCCCTGGCAGGCAGGCCGGCTGGCCCGCTTGCCCACAGAGCAGGCATGCAAAGGGAACAAGGGCAGGTCTAGGGAATGCGAGGCATGATATAGGGGAACAAAGCCGGTTACTGTCCCCCCCGGAGAGAGGCCCCGTCCTGGGCTATAGGGCACAAAGAGTCAGCCTCTCTGGAAAGATGGATGGATAGATGTCCGGGGGCTCGCAAAAGAAGCCAGACCGATAGTTGTGAGTGAATACCATGTACACAGAGTCTAGTGGTATCTACTCAAATCTTATAGAATTTGTAATTATTTGTAATATATTCATATTTTAAATTAACCCATAATGTGCACACAACAGTGGATGTGCTTAAATCTAATGCAGGGTTTGATCCTGGTCATTGTTAAGAGTTATTAACAAAAACGTTGCATCATTGCAACCTCCTGGGACCCAATAAAAACAACAAATAAATAATATAAAAACAAGGGCACAACCAATCGTGTTTTAGTTATAATAGGCTGAAGCCAATCAGCATTCATTTCATAGATTTGATACGAATTAAATGGTTATTTTCTCGCAAGCCGTTGGCCTAAGGCAAACTGTTATGGAACGAAACACTTCTATTAAAAGTGTAATCAAAGAGCATTCAGTCTCAATACAGTTACTGCCTCTTAAGTTCTTGTCTCCAACTCCCTTCTGTTGAAGTGTGACAAGCTGAATGCCGGTCTGAAAGCAAAAAAAGATTAATAGGGCTGTATGTAGGCGTGAATGGACAACTCAATGCAGGACTGAAAGCCTGAGTGACTGTAGGACTCAGTGCAAGGTTGAATAATGTAGAAGTGAATAAAGGGACTGAATAGTGCAGTTGTGCCAGTCAACTTCACTTATCTTGACAGTGCATTCCATTATTCTGAAAAAAAACATCCCCCCACCTTTTTCTACAGTGCTGTGCTTATTGCTTGAAAAAGACATATGAACGTGTATTGAATTAAAACAATATTATTTATAATAAGGACAATAGGGTTAAGGAATACAAAAAAAAAGATAGGGTGCGAAAGTGCAAGAAATGACACCCCTTTGCTTAAAGCCACTACGAGTAACATGGTCCGTTGGCGGCCCCTTTGGACAAAAGCGGTAGTATTTTTACGACGCCCGCTGTCGCAAAGCTGTTTTCTAGCTCGTGCCAGGTTTGTGAGTGTCAACTGAGAAGGGCGCAATATAGTGCATGTCCATGTGTTGAAAGTGTGAGGGCACGGACTCTTTTCGGCTCCGTGAGAGTGGTTTGTGACACTGCATCAACTAATGCCAGTCAGTGCTACACACACCTGATTGCAATGAATTGATGCAGCAGTGTCACCTAACTACTCTCTCTCACGGAGCTGAAAGATTACGTGTCCTCACAGAAAGCGAATGAACGAGAGACGGCAGTTAGTATGGATCACGATGAGGTAATGTGTTTATGTTGTTGATGTAAATAATGACTATTTCAGATGAATAATGTTTATCTGATGATGGTGAAGCAAAGCAAACTTTGTGTTAATACCAACCGCTCATTCATTTAGGAGTAAACACTGCAGTCTAGTTCGCTCCCGTGAAATTGTGTACACGTTGCTTGGCAACACCCTCATCCCGCCCGTAGCCTATATCACTCTCCCTTTTAGCTTTTCTTCATTGCCTTCTCTTTTTTTTCTTTGATGGTTCAGCCCCGTTATCAGTCATTATGACGACAAATAATTGTCTCAAACAAGGCTCCCGCTCCCCTTTCCTCACCTGGAGGGATAGGCTTCTCAAATCGCGTTGCTGCGCCACACTGAAATCTGTGACCAATATGTGGATATGTGACCATAGCGAACCGAAAATCGGACTGGGTGTGCGACCAGACCAAAAGCAGTAATAACAACTAAATAAAAACGTCTTTCTTTGCACTGATGGTCATGTTTGCTGTTAAAGCTCACATATTATGCACTTTGCTGTCAATTTTATATGGTCTAAGTAGTCCCTAATACTTATTTTTTTAGATGTTTGCTGAAAAACCCGTTCAGATCATTTATTGTAGCAAGCATCTATACCTTGATTGTCCTCTGGTCACAGGATGACCTATATTTGTGCGATCTGGCTGGCCCCTCCCACCTCTCTGCCGGGCTTTCTTTATATGTCCATGGGGCTCTCCCACCGTCTCTGCCGTGCTCTCGCGATACTAGAGAGACAGTGACTGCGAACACAGTGTTAACCGGAGCTAACCATACTTTGAAAAGTTTGACATGACCTGACATGATTAAAACCAGTGAAAACAGTAGCTTCAAAGTGTGATTTCTACAGGAATATCTTCCCATCCTTTGTCATGTTAAAAATGAGTCATTTTCAGACTGCTGTGGGGAATATAAACAGCATGTTATGAGCAAAAGCTGGTTGCTTGTCCCAAAGCTAATAGCTATACACCAGTCAGGCAAAACTACCAATAAAAACTGTTATTTTAGTTTCATCGTTTAAAAAAAAGCACAGGTAGCTTCCTATCTGTTGTGTTATTAAAAACGAGGCATTAATAGACTGCTGTGGTTAAGATAAATTAGTGGAGTATGAGCAAAAGCATTCTGTGTTGGTGTATGTAACATTCAGGCTGTACTACGGGCATCTTGTAGCTTAGCGGGGAAAGCAACATGGCTGTCGCTCGGAAAATTTTCCAGAGGATCTCGGGGCCGTGGACCAATAAGAAATGGGGGGGGGGGGTATCATAGACTACTGCTAATGTGGGGGGGAAGCATGGACATATAAAGAAAATATGGGGATGTGGCTGTGCAGTTTATGACATCATAAACCGCGAGAATTCTGAACGGAGTATATGGGGGGTGGGGGTTTCAGAATGGGGAGAGTGAGAAAAGGAGAGATTGTTATTTTTTTTATATTTTGGCAGTCTCTAGGCACACCGTGGACCCATGGATATTTTGGAACACATTTAAAAAGTGCATTTAGCATAATATGTGACCTTTAAAGGTAATTTATGATTATCAGAGGAAACATGAGGCTGTTTAAAAGATTTTTAAATGTTACTCTTAGCTGCTTTAACCAGCTACTAAATCATTTTGACCACTCATCTCCTATAAGGCCAATCCTGCTGTGTGTTGCAGTGGGCTGGATCTTGTCCAATACCCTGGTTTAAGGTCATCAATCCATCATTGGGCTGAGTGAAGTCAAGTCATTTGACATTAAAAGTCCATTTAAAAGCACTTTAAAGTGGACCAAGGTGTTTTGCCAATTTCCAAAGAGATATTATAAAATGAGATGAACAAGAACAGGCATAGAAGACATGGTCGGACAACAACAAAAAAGAAAGTCTAGAGCATAGAAAAGCTAAAAATGAAAAAAAAAAGAATAATAAAAAAATCACTCAGGAAATGCTTTATGATCCTTGTTGCCAACAGCTTAGTATAGGGTCAGATCATCTTAAGAGATGTGGATGAGGCCTTGAGGTTAAAAGCAGTGGTGCAGAAGGTGGGAAGCTTGTGCAGCGCGTATTGAACACGTTTACAATGTGTCTGTACACTTAAAAGGGAGCTTCTTTTGACTACTGTCCATTCATCTGCACCAGCCAAAATGAATCTTTTCAATCCTGCTCTCCGAAGGGTCAACCCTGTTTTGAGGTGATCTTCGCAATAAAAAAGTGTTTAAAAAAACAGACATACAGTATTATTCTCTAAGTGATAAACTATAGACATTGTCATGTTCAAACCAAGCTTATCAGATGATTTAACAACGTCAGCTTTTTTTAAATAAAGCATATATGGTTATTTGGTGCCACTCGTTGAAGTTTGTTTGGCTGTAATATGAATATATTGTTTTCCCCTGTAGCTGACCATCAACTACCATAAAAGCAATGATCAGGCATTGTTAAGACGTACCTGAAAAAATACTTAGACAAGCAACACAGAGGTGGAATATATGCTTTATCTGAAGTGTTTTCAAACTGTGTGTTTTTTAGTTTTAACAAGCAAAAAGACTGCAAGGGTGAATACTGGTTGGTTTGATTCAAGATTCAAGATTTTTATTAGTGTCCCAAGAGGGCAATTTGGTTTACAGCGAGGAGAGGCGACAAAACATAACAGTACAAAACAGTGACGGACACAAACATCACAACATGTACGCAGGCCTGGGCACTAAAGTGCAAAGTGCAAGAATCAGGGAAAAATCAACACAACAAAGTCAGTTCCTTTCCCTCCATAGCTTAAGACGGGCCACGCTGGGGATAGAGTCTTGCTGTACGTCAAAACTCGCCCGAGATATGACCAGAGAATTCGGGCTCTTAGTAAAGAGTGTTCCCGCTCTGAGAAGGCAGACCAGGGCAACTTTCTCCTACTGTTATCCAAGCTCCGACAGTTAGACACAGGTCATACCGTCATAAAATGAAATAAATAAAAGCATAAAATTAAATAAAATCATAAAATAAAATAAATCAAACATAAAATCCTAGAATTGTAACATCATAAAGTGCCAATATAAAGTGCTATGTGGTCAACAGCAAACAATCAATAGCAGCAAAATAAAGTGCAGAGTGCTGTTAGCAGCAATGCCCACAACAGCAACAATATCAACAGTACAGTACCATAAACACCATCAACAATATTAAAAAAATCGAAAACCCAATCAACAATAGCAGCATTTATCTGCTGCTGGCAGCATTGGTTGCTCGAATCAAGGCAGGGGCAAAGGAAAACTTGTATCTGTTTTTGGTGGTCATAGGGACACACAGGCGACGGCCAGATGGCAACACCTTATATTCAGAATTAAGAGGGTGGGCACTGTCTTGTCGTATGGACCTAGATTTTTTGAGCAACTGTTTGCAATAGAAAGGATCAAGGCCTTCTAACTGGATACCAGTGATTTTCACATCAGTTTTTACTATTCTCCCAAGAGAATTTTTGTCCTTGGTGGTGAGGTTACCGTACCAGCAGATGATAGAGAAGGAGATGACAGAATGAATGTAAGCGCTGTAAAACAATTTCAACAGGCTTTTGTCAACATTGAATCTAGCCAATTTTCTAAGACAGTAGAGGCGTTGCTGGCCTTTCTTTCACAGCATTTCAGTGTTTGCATTACATTTCAAGTTATTATCAATGATAGTGCCCAGATATTTATAACTGGACACGATTTCCACAGGCTGGCCACAGATGACAGTGTTCTTGGTGGGATGGGGGCCACGTCTGAAATCTATACAGAGCTCTTTAGTTTTAGAGATGTTAAGCTCGAGGAACGCATCATTGCAGCAGGTCAGGAAGTCCTCTGTAACCTGGCCATGCACAGTCTCATCGATGTTGAGTAGGCTGACAATGACCGAGTCATCCGCGTATTTGATGATGAAACGGTTGTCATGGTTACTGCGACAGTCATCAGTGTATAAAATAAACAAAAGAGCAGAGAGAACACAGCCCTGTGGCGAACCAGTGGAGGTGGACAGAAGGCTAGACACTGTTGTGTTCACCTTAACACTTTGGGATCTTTTAGTTAAAAAATCCAGTGCCCAACCCGCTAAACAAGGATCTAGGCTAAAGATGTTAACTAGCTTCTCAACGATTTGGCTAATGTACGTCTGGTTAACATGGCCTACCTCAAGTGCAGTCCTCTGCCGCTTTCCTGAGTATTTCAGTGATAACAGGCTTAATACCGCAAGCAATGTTTGAAAGAGAACCAAGTATAGTATATCGCCAGGCTTGGCTGTATCTATTCAACCATGCTACTTTTGCCCAATGGTGATGCAAATACACCCTTTTCTGTCAACCATATAACCAAAAACTAAATTTCTATTGAATTGAAGTGTCCAAACCACTGCTTTTAAAGGTAGTGGGTAAAACCTGCCATCACAGAGCTAAAAAGGTCTCTGTAATCATTTGAAATGGTACGATGCCGAACTCTTTTAGTCAGTCGCGAAAGAGAGAGGTTCAAATCCTGCTCACTTTCACCACCTCAACACACCTGCCAAATGTCTGCGTAATGTGGGCACGCTTGTTGGATTGTCAGTTTTGGAAAAGTTAGGGGGTGTCAAGCACTTCACTTAAAGTATGCCAACCACTTAACAATGCTTTGCTTCGCTCAGGTACAGGGCCTTTTGGATATTAATGTTTCCATTTGTGGAGGGAGCCTGAACAAACACAATGAGAATGAGTGAGAGGGAAGCAGGGGGCCGTTCGTCATGGACTATATAGGCTGACAATTCATGCAATTAATACTAAATTGAGCTGTGCGCACACGCCTCCCTGGTTTTTCATCTCCTGCCAGTTGGACTAAACACCTTTCTCCAAAAAAAGGAGATTTTCAAGCAGATTGCCATTGTTACCATGGTTATTACAGGTAATTCCAGGTTATTAATGCCGAACGTGTCAATCACATTGTGGTATGTCGCCCCTACATTATCCTACCCCCACAGGTGTTTTATCCCTCTTGCTGTTTTTAGTTTTCGTCTCGATCCCTCATCCCCCCACTGATTCCCTTTCTCTTCTTCTCTCTCACTACCACTTTATTCAATGTGTTCTCCAAATCACTGTGATTTGAGCTGCTGTGATTGAAATTGGAGCTGGTGGGAGGTCCGTACTACAATGATAGCAAGAGTTTTTTCTTGAAATTCTTAAAGTCAATTCAAGTTGACAAGATTCTCTCTGAGGAAGTTCCGACAGGACAGAATGTGATTGTGCAGTTCTGTAAACCAGTGTCTGGAGATTTGGTGCAATGAAGAGAAACTCTGAGCACAGGTTACATGTTGGGACAGCAGATTAAACGTTGTAGATGTTTTGCCTTTTGTTAGATCCAGTCACATCGACTATCCCTGGGGAGTTACGCAATTTTCAGCAAGCATGAAGTCAGCCCAGGCAGAATTATTCATTGGTATCCCGGGCAGTGTCAACATATGAGTTTTTCTCTGGGCATTCATGTGTCTTCCTGGTGTCTGAGCCTGTATTTTTTCAGGATCCATCTTCGCTTCTTATCTCTGACAAAGTGGAGACACTCTGCCAATTGATTTTCTCTGCTTAGGGTCTGATAACAATTTTGTCTACTTTTGGTTTTTGTTTTGATTTCTCAAGTGCTCTCTCTCTCCTCTCTCTCTCTCCTCTCTCTCCTCTCTCTCTCTCTCTCTCTCTCTCTCTCTCTCTCTCTCTCTCTCTCTCTTTAAAGTGGGGGGAAATTAAATTTCTTCTTTCTCTATTATGCAAGCTTTCCAAAAGCTTTTGAGCCGTATCACATAAATAATTTTCATAATGGCAAATTGTAGCTCAATTGTCCAGTTTAATGATCCAATGTCCAAGAACTTTGCAAATGTTGAACGTTATGTCGCTAGTGAGCCTTTAGTATTAAAAACAAATGTCCAAACTCGATGGTCTTCTACATTAATTCAATACAGACGGAGACGAAGCAAAGTTGATCCTACACTTAAAGTAGAGATCTATAGTCACATACTGTATGTGTTACATCATACATTTCTTGTGGCCACTATCAGGTACTGTAAAATTATCCAGTGTTTTCCACAACGTACAACAAGTTCTTTTTTTTTTAGAGCCGAGAAAACGTCAATTTAGTGACAATACTTTTTTAAAGAACCATGAATTGCTGGTTCATCATAATGCAGCTCCATTGAAAGGACCTGTGTTTCTGTGTCAAAGCAGGAAGTGGTGGGGCGTTCTTACAAAGTGAATAAGGGCCTTTGGGAGGAAACTGAGGTGGATGCATACTACGCAAACCAAGACCACAAGCGTTCTGTTGACTGAGAAGTTGAAGCTAGCTAAACGAGACCACGACATACCCGTTTGGGCTGCACAACAGAAAATACTCATAGAGACCTTTTGTGAAATCCTCATATGGGTCATGGGTCGGAAGACAATGACGAATGACGTATGTATTTAATTTGCACACTGAAGACGTGTTGGACTGTGGAGTCAAGGAGGGAAAAATTGCCTTCTTTGATGATATCATCTCACCATAGAAGAAAGTAGATCAAAGAAAAGTAAGTATAAAACTTTGGAGAGAGACATTTAAGATTGTAAGTTATGACAATTGGCCATCACTGAATTGAGTAGTTCAAAAAGGCTATACCATTCACTGTGGCTTCCATGATTATGCATCAGTGTGGATAATAAAGCACATCTTGTTAATTTAATGCATGTAGTTTTAGTTATATTTACCAATAATAAATGAATACTTGTTTGTTAATGTTTTAAATTGCCGTATTGGTTCTTTTTATCAAGGAAAACCCATTTATTTTCTGTACCTACTTACCCTGAGCAGGTTTGCAGCACGTTGGGTGAGAGGCTGTTCTCGGACAGATAGATTGTCTTATGAATAACAAATGACCAGTGTAGTTGAACGATAGAAAAGCACTGTGACGGAAAAAAGTTGTTTTTGTGGAATCAGAGTTCATGCTGTGGATTGGCTGGAAGTGTGCTTGAAGATGCGTGATCAATATAGCAGAGAGCCAAACAACACAGAGATGATAACAAGCCATTTTTCTCTCCACTTCTTGTTGCCAAATGGAGACCAATCAGAAAGAGGCAGAATGGCCAATCAGAAACAGTGGCCTTGGAAATAGCCAATTAAGGCCTGTTTGTCTGGGAGGACAAAAGGAGGTGATATTGCAGAGTGATTGCACCAGCTCTGAGCTTTACACAAACATGCTCAAATGACACCTTTTGCTTGTTGCCTTCCAACCCTAATTTTCCAGGAGGAGTGTAGGATCTTGATTGCGTCGGAGCCGGCAATAGAGGACTTCTCATTATTACACCAAAACAATCGCCACCTCAGAGGCAAAAGAAAAAGCTGAGGTTTTGTTTTCATTAGGGACCCATTGAGTCACCGGCTCTCAAGTCAAGGCCAGCACACACACACACACACACACACAGAGAGAGGCACGCACCCACCCAGGCCCTGTAGTCTGGCAATTGTATTCAAAAGATTTGTACCTTACTCCAGTCCACTTAATGAAGCTGTAAATTTAGAGACACGAGAGCCTTTACTGTGCTCCTCTGAGAGCTGCTACAATGATCCTGGGACCGAGCTGGTTAATTAACTGATTATTTGCTTGGCTGGGAGCCACGGAGAAATAGGCTAGATGTGGAGAAAGACAAGGAGAAAGAGAGAGAGGAAGAGAGGGCACGTGAGGGGAGAGAGGACACAGGAGAGTGGGAGCACGGGAGTTACAAGGACAAGAGATCGCCGATAAAAAGGAAGGAAGGTACAAAAGAGAAAGAGACAAGGAAAGGACAAGTGGAGGCACATAAAGGAACATATACAATGATAGTTTTTGGAGGGGGGTGGGTATAGCAGGCTCCACTGTATTCTCCCAGTAACAACAGGCCAAGATCATGCGTTATGTGTCTCATATTGCAAATATAGAGCCCACTATCTTATGAATAGTTTTGTGCTGCAATACAGCTTCCATCCACCGGTGGCAGCACACACACACACACACACACACACACTGCTGTCTCTTGGAGTGTAAAATGTTTGAAACTGGTGTTACATGTTTAGGTATTTACTAATATAGGAGCTTAGCACCCACCACTCTGCATGCCCATCCAGGATCCGTAGCATGACTGTCTAGGATCAGCCTTCATCTCAACCTGACACCTGCCTCTCCAGTAAACACTAATCCACCTGCTGATTCATGTGTTGGGTTGTTAAGTGATGCTGCCATGACTGCACTGACAAACTTTACACACTTGAACTTATGATCATTTTTTTCACCCCCCTCCAACAGATCAGGGTTGCCTCATTGAATGTGTCATTTATGCAGTCTCCAAAAACTTCTAGGTTATGATATGAAACAAATGCATGTGCATTACTATGAGTAAGAACCATTTGAATAGAAGTCTTCGGGGTTCTTAAGCGGCCGATCCCTGCAAGGCTGGATCCACTGACTCCCTGTAAGCTGTGGCATTAATCAAAAGCCTGATATTTCAAAAAAGAGTGGCTCAACTCCTCATGTGTAAAAATCATACATTACCTTTAAAGGTTTGGCGCTACAGACACACACACAGACACACACAGGACAGGAGACACAGGTTTATGTTTGTATTATATTCTTAGTTTATTAATTGCAGCAACTGTAGTTCTGAGGTCTCCATTGTAACTGTTTAAGAGGTGAAGGGTCAGTCAGAAGTTAGATCTTCTTGCTGGTTCTCTTCAGCACTACAGCGCCAGCTTTGGAGGTCTAGAAAGACACAGACAAAGATTTAATATGGTTAAAACAGGGAATATGCTATTCCTGGACCATGTTATACTGGAATAATATATCATTAAAAAGAGCTCTGGTAATAGTTGAATGCATTTTAGCTTGTGACTCCAAAAGCCATTGAATACTGATATATGTCAAATGCATCAAAAACAGTCACTCATTCATAGTCAAATGCCATTCTTTCTCACTTTTCTAGTCTTGACATCTAAATTCACACCCAAAACATTTTCAATCAATAGCATGGCGGTACACTTCCATTGAATACAAACATTTTGAAAATGAAATCAGAAATATGAGTGGACTTCAATGGACGTGCGATGATAACACATTTGGAGAACTGTCTCACACTGCCTGGTTCAAAAGGTTAAATGTGAGACACGTAATTGCTCGTTAGGATGCAATCGTTTGCACTACACTCCGTGTCTGAGACTGTTTTCCTCGTTAGCGAATGCCGATCAGCGACTGCAGTAATATACAACATTAATGACTCTAATGGTCCCTGTGGGGGGTTGAGTATAATAACTGCTGTCAACGCGCCCTGGTTCCCGGAGGTAAAAGCCAGTCAGAGTGAGCGTGTGTTTACCTCCACGAGCTTGCCTCCGACGATCTCGGTGGTGTGCTGGTAGTTGGGGAAGGCCACGTTCAGCTTGCCCCCGTCCATTTGCACGGTGGCCTGAGAAAACACAAAGGTTATAATCAGTTATGGAAGTCATCCTCCCGTCCCTTATAATCACCTAATATGGATTCACGTTTCTGCCCTGCAAAGATGGACTTTTAAAGCTACAGTGCGTAACTTTTTCATATGAATGAATGTCGGTTACATTCAAGCCATCGCCGAACGAGTTGACACAAAGTTGACAAAGCCTATCAGTTCTCTGTATTTCTCATTATGGTGTATGTATGACACTGACTTGGGAGCTCAGAAAATCCAAGGAAGAGCCCATGAAAACATTTTCGTTGTTGGCTCTACTGCTAAGAAGAAAAACCTGGACGTACAGCAGAAAAATTCAAATTTGTGAGGGATCACCAAAGGCTTACCTCATGTCGATGCACCTGACTATTACACAGAAATGACTCAGAATTCTTCATGGGCGACTACAGAAGTAACGCTCTATAGCTTTAAGACTTAATAAGGTCAAAGGACGAGCTGTGGATTGTTTGGCTTGCCTAACGCCTACCTTGAATTTCTTCCCTCCGATGGTCTCCATGTCGGCCTCTGTGCCCACGGTGAAGGTGTTGGTGACCTTGGCGTTGGCGGGGTAGAGCTGGGTCCAGGTGAAGGTGTTACCGTCCTGGGTGATCTCTGTGACCAGCTTGTAGTCGCGTCCCTTCTCGATGATGTCATCGGGGATACCTTAAAGAAGAGGAGAAGACGAAGAAGAGGAGTGTGAGGTCAGGATCACATAAGTAAAAAAGCATGGATGTTTTGGCTGAAAGGTTTTTTTTTGGGATTCGATCTTTCTCACCGAGCAGCTTGCAGAACTCGACGTATCCCTCCTGGGACTCAGTTTCCCATTTTCCAGCGAAGGCCATTTTGTTTGGTTGGTGTTGGTTGGGTGGAGATGCTAAAGGCAAGCTGAGGGAGAAGCAAGGTGCCGAGGCCAAGACTGTTCCCTGTTTATATACTGTGAGCCTATACAGCCACACCTCCCTCATATGCGTGTGATAAAACAAGAGAGCAATTAAAGCTGGAGATGATGATGACTGCAATAGGCAACGAGGGAGAGGGCAATAACCTACAAGCATAAAGCGGGCCGTTTATGGAGATCCTCTAGTAGTGAGTAAAATGCTGACTGCTCATCATGGGCGAGTTGGTATAGCTCACCTCTAGGTCAGTGAACTCAGTAGCTTTACGGTCACACCCTCCACTTTAACTGCGGCACGGTCTAAAATCAAATAAAGGCCTTTGTTTGGAAATACTCTCTCTCTATTTGATGTGCTGTGTTATCTGACATTGTGAATGGGTCTGATCTGTAAAAGGATCATCATATACTTATTCAAGGTCTTCATTCAGAGGATGGCATTAAAAAAAAGTAATGTGATGAAACGTGATACGAGTGATTTCAGCAATTTTTAACTTTGTGTAAAAGCACACAAGTCTGTTTATTTAAGTAATGTAATAATAAATGACCCTCAATGACGTCTCAATTCCAAAGAGCAAGGACATCATATAATTTCCGACGAATTATGGACCAAACTAGGGAGGATCTTAGGCATTGGTCAGCTCTCCCAGTGTCCCTCGTGGGTTATATCAACTCCAAAAAGATGATTATTTTGCCAACATTGTTATATCTGTTCCGGACAGTTCCCCCCACCTTAGTTTTTAATCAAAAACACCCTTTAAAAATGATGGTGGTCTTGCTCTGCCAAATTTTATGTACAGTATTATTACTGGACAGCCAACATCCATAAAGTTATACTTTGGAACGATACCTTTGTGAATATATATATATATATATATATATATATACAGTATCTCACAAAAGTGAGTACACCCCTAACATTTCTTCAAATATTTCATTATATCTTTCCATGCGACAACACTGAATAAATGACACTTTGATACAATGTCAAGTAGTCAGTGTACAGCTTGTATAACAGTGTAAATTTACTGTCCCCTCAAAATAACTCGACACACAGCCATTAATGTCTAAACTGCTGGCAACAAAAGTGAGTACACCCCTAAGAAAAAATGTCCAAATTGGGCCCAAAGTGTCAATATTTTGTTTTGCCATCATTATTTTCTAGCACTGCCTTAACCCTCTTGGGCATGTAGTTCACTAGAGCTTCACAGGTTGCAACTGGAACCCTCTTCTACCCATTCATGACGACATCAAGGAGCTGGTGGATATTAGAGTCCTTGCGCTCCTCCATCTCCCGTTTTAGGATGCCCCAAAGATGCTCAATAGGGTTTAAGACTGGAGACATGCTTGGCCAGTCCATAACCTTTACCCTCAGCTTCTTTAACAAGCCAGTGGTCGTTCGGAGGGGTGTTTGGGGTCGTTATCATGTTGCAGTACTGCCCTGCGGCCCAGTTTATGAAGGGAGGGGATCATGCTCTGCTTCAGTATGTCACAGTACATGTTAGAATTCAATGAACTGTAGATCCCCAGTGCTGGCAGCACTCATGCAGCCCCAGACCATGACACTCCAACCACCATGCTTGACTCTAGGCAAGACACACTTGTCTTTGTACTCCTCACCTGGTTGCCGCTCCACACTCTTAACACCATCTGAACCAAATAAATGTATTTTGGTCTCATCAGACCACAGGACATGGTTGCAGTAATCCATGTCCGTAGTCTGTTTGTCTTCAGCAAACTTTTTGTGGGGTTTCTTGTGCATCATCTTTAGAATAGGCTTCCTTCTGGGATGACAACCATGCAGACCAGTATGATGCAGAGTGCGGCGTATGGTCTGAGCACTGACAGGTTGACCCCCCACCCCTTCAAGCCCTTCAGCAATGCTGGCAGCACTCATACGTCTATTTTCCAAAGCCAACCTCTGTGTACGACGCTGACCATGTGCACTCAACCTTCGTAAACTGGGCCGCAGGGTGGTATTGCAACATGATAACGACCCCAAACACACCTCCAAGACGACCAGTGGCTTGCTAAAAAAGCTGAGGGTAAAGGTTATGGCCTGGCCAAGCATGTCTCCAGACCTAAACCCTATTGAGCATCTTTGGGGCATCCTCAAATGGAAGGTGGAGGAACGCAAGGTCTTTAATATCCACCAGCTCTGTGATGCTGTCATAAATGGGTGGAAGAGGGTTCCAGTTGCAACCTGTGAAGCTCTAGTGAACTACATGCCCAAGAAGGTTAAGGCAGTGCTGGAAAATAATGGTGGCCACACAAAATATTTACACTTTGGGCCCAATTTGTAAATTTTTTCTAAGGGGTGTACTCACTTTTGTTGCCAGCAGTTTAGACATTAATGGTTGTGTGTCGAGTTATTTTGAGGGGACAGTAAATTTTCACTGTTATACAAGCTGTACACTGACTACTTTACATTGTATTAAAGTGTCATTTATTCAGTGTTGTCCCATGGAAAGATATAAAGAAAAATGTGAAGAAATGTGAGGGGTGTACTCACTTTTGTGAGATACTGTATATATATATATATATATATATATATATAAAATAAAAAAAAACATTGACTTAAATTAAATGTCAACAGGTTCCACAACATTGGATTAGGTTAGTTCAAAGCAAACATGTTATGGTTCTCTAAGTGTATAAACTTATATTACAGTAACACCATGATTATGAATTGAACCAACTTTTTTAAAAATTACTCCTGATCAACATGAGATATTTTAGTTTACCTTAATACATTTAGAGGTTACACATGTAATATTTGTCCTTTACACGTTATGTAGGGCCAACGGTGGGCCCTAAATAAAACAGTTGCCATGTTCACCAGCAAACACAAGCTTTAATATATATATATGCCTTTCACCTCAAATCCCTTTTTGTTTGGCTCTTTCGAACAGGGTCGGAGGTTCGATCCCCCGCCTACCCGCCACATATCGAAGTGTCCCTGGGCAAGACACTGAACGCCACATTGCTCCCGATGGTTCAGAGAGCGCCTTGCATGGCAGCTACTGCCATCGGTGTATGAGTGTGTGTATGAATGGGTGAATGTGGTAAGAAATGTAAAGCGCTTTTGGGCTACCATTTTGTAAGGCAACGCAAAATACCAAAGTGACATTCCTTTAAGTACCTGATAAACTCACACAGGTCTATCATCCCATCCAAACCAACAGTTACTCTGCTTGATGAATGTCTGAAGATTAATCCCTACCTATCTGGTTATGTGACTTTTCAGCGCCATTAAGGAAATGGAGGGTTGCGCTCTTCTGCACTTGAAAGCGCAGTGGTAGGAGGACTTAGACACGGAGCTTTCAGGGGAAATCTGGCAAAGCTATCAAAAGAAGACATACCGTACATCATTAATTTGTGCGAGACACAGATTATTACAATTTAAGGTCCTTAACCGCCTTTATTCCTGCAAAGCAATATCGGCTTGAACATTCCCTTAGTTCACACCCAACGTGTATCAGATGACAACAGGCCCCTGCTACAGTCAGCCACGTGTTTTGGACTTGCCCCATATTGAACACACTCAGGTCAGACATTTTTAAAACATTCTCCTGTATATGTGAAAGGAAAGTTTATCTGCATTCTGTCACAAATTATTATGCAAATTGGAATTAAGTGTCATAAACGTTTATTTTTTTGTATTTAATTTAAACTGTTTTTTGACCTGGTTGTGTCTCAGGGCACTTTGGGTCATTGAAATCAGTCTCAGACACCTGTGATAATCAGTTTGCTAAGTAAGCCCAATCAAAGGAAATCTACTTAACAAGGACGTTCCACATGATTAAGCAGGCCACAGGTTTCAAGCAATATGGGAAAGAAAAGGGATCTCTCTGCTGCCTAAAAGCGTCACATTGCAATACCTTGGACAAGGTATAAAAACATTAGATATTTCACGAAAACTTAAGTGTGATCATCGTACTGTGAAGAGATTTGTGGCTGATTCAGAGCACAGACGGGTTCGTCCGGATAAAGGTAATATGAGGAAGGTTTCTGCCAGACAAATTCATCGAAATAGAAGAGCAGATGCTAAAATGCCATCACAAAGCAGCAGACAGGTATTTGAAGCTTCTGGTGCCTCTGGAGTCCCGCGAACCTCAAGGTGTAGGATCCAGAAATTTGCAGTTGTTCATAAACCTATTATTCGGCCACCCCTAAACAATGATCACAAGCTGAAACAGTTGCACTGGGCTCAGGAATACATGAACACTCATCTTCAAACAGTCTTGTTTACTAATGAGTGCCGTGAATCATGGGGAGAGAGCTGGTTGGCATCTTCAGGGTCCCTGACGGTGTGAAAATGACCTCGGCAAAGTATGTAGAATTTCTGATTCACCACTTTCTTCCGTTGCACAAAAAGAAGGACAGTGCCTTCCGTAGTAAAATCATCTTCATGCATGACAATGCACCATCTCATGCTGCAAAGAATACCTCTGTGTCACTGGCTGCTTTAGGCATAAAAGGAGAGAAACTCATGATGTGGCCCCCATCTTCCCCTGACCTCAACCCTATTGAGAACCTTTGGAGCATCCTCAGGCAAAACATCTATGAGGTTGGGAGGCAGTTCACATCAAAACAGCAGCTATGGGAGGCTAGTCTGGCATCTTGCAAAGATATTTAAGCAGAAACTCTCCAAGAACTCACAAGTTCAATGGATGCAAGAATTGTGAATGTGATATCAAAGAAGGGGTCCTATGTTAACATGTAACTTGGCCTGTTTAGATGTTTTTGATTGAAATAGCTTTTGATTTCCCTAAATATGACCTCCTAATGCTGCAAATTCAACAAATGACCATGTTTAGTTGTTTACAACCTATACAATGTTTTGAAACTCTGTTGTGATAATGATTTGGAACAGTGCATTTGGAGTTTTTTATTTTTAAAAAAATACTTATTATTGGGAGGTTTGTTCAATAAAATTCTAAATATACTCTAACGGTTGATGACTTAAAAAGTATACTGACTGTGATTTGCATCGACTATTTAGGAAAATCTGGGAAAATCTAATTTGCCTTATAATTTGGAATGCAGTGTATACCATGTTATCGCCCTACCCTCTCTTGCATTCTCTCTTTGATTTTAACCCTTTTTTTGGAGTGCATCCTGTTGTTGTGATCGTTTCTTTGCAGTATTCTATTGAAAACTTTATAAATAAATACAAGTGGTGTAGCTGTACCAAGATTGGAGAGTGGGCCCAGACCCTTAGGGAACAAGCATCACAATCACTATGCTTCAGGTGACTTTTGAGTATTTGATTATTGCAAATTTGTTTGTGAATTTGAAAAGCTCAAAAGCAATATAACTCCTGCATTAAAATGCAGTCTAGTGATCCTACCTGGCAGAGCGGCTGTGAGTTAGAATGGTGCTTATGTTGAGAACAATGTAGAAGTTCATGGTTATATAGTTAATGTATGGTTGGTGTATTGAGGTGACAGTGTAAATACTGTACAATAAACTAGACACATAGGGGAGCAAATGGTTTATAGCAAATAATAACACAGTTAGATTTGAACATTAAACCAAAGTTTCATCAAAAATTGCAAAAACATAGAACATAAGGGAGGAGGGAGCAATGGCAGCTCAAAGCATTGGTATATGAGCGTGTCAACAGACTATTATTAAAATGTCATGTCCATATGATTGCACGTTAGTCAGCTGGTAGCCAAGCAACTGATGAATGAGACGGTGAGAGTGTGGCACGAATAAAGCAGCCTTTGCCAATCAACTAATGCAGGTATGTAAAACTGCAGTGCCCTTTTTAAAGCACTATACTTGAATGCTTGAATGTTCATACTATCAATGTTAATTGTGTGTCGGCCCTTAACGGAATTCAAGTGTTATTTTATGTGATTAACTGAAATCGATACCACAAAGTGTAATATTATTCCATGCGGATTTAAAAATAGAACCGGAGAGGAGAGTGGTGACAGAAAACAAGCACTTCTTCCTAAATGGTCCTTTCAGAGAAACAGAATTACAGTGCAGTGTGTTAGCTCGGTGTGCGCACGTTGGTGGATGAGAATCGTGTAGAGTAGAGTGGCTACATGACTGACTGGGAGCACCTCTAGGCTTTCAGTTCTTGACACACTGTGAATAGGTAAAAGCTTTTGATGCTGCACTTAACTTCCATTCACACACACACACACACACACACAATACAGCCTTTTTTTTCAACAGACCTGCACTGATAGAGTTTCCGGACCATGAAACGTCACCATGGCCTTGGAGCTCTTTATGGAACACATAAAACATCATATTGGCCAACATCCTATAAAAGACACCCACTATCTCTGTCTCTGTTTTACTGTCTCTCTCTCCCCCCCCCCCCCCCCCCCGCATTGACACACACTCACATGAGAGGTCATTATGCACAAATGCAGTTTAAAAAAAACATTTCTCACTTTTAACACGGGTGCCTCCCAACACACCCACTGCAGCTTTCTTATTATGTTATATTTTTATCTTAGTTGCAACGTGTTCTACAGCGTGACGTGGGGCTCAAGTTGACCCTAAACTCTGATGATTTTGACCTTGCAAGAGGTATTTGATGATGCAGCATTTACAAGCCGCTGTATGAATTTGTTATGCACATTTCTTCGCATGGTTTCCAAGGGCGCTGCATTAGTTTTCCTTGAAAGAGGAATAGTTTAATGGGCATTCATGAAGAAAAACAGACAGTTTGAGACAGGCAGTGGTGGAATGTTACTAAGTCCAGTTTACTGTATTTACTAAGGTACTGTTCTTAAAAGGTGGAGTCAGCGATTCTGGAGAACGCTTAACTTTTTGTCAAAAGCAGTGAATATCTCCTAACGATCTGCTACCTGTCTGTACTGTGCGCTTAAAAAGCATCTGGTGTTAATACACAGCCTATCAACTGGTATGTCAACAAAGGGTATGTCAACAAAAGGGCCCAACGTAGCTAGCAACATGCCCGTTCACATCCTTGCTTTTATATTAAAAAGAAATGCTTTAGGTTTGGAATATCGTTCAATGCCAATAAAAATGTTTTCAGAAATGGCTTACATTTTTTTTTGTAATTATGTATCATATTACAGGGGAGAACGGGGTAATGTGAGACACTTTTTACATTTGCCTCCCTGTAAGGGAGCTAACATTATTTATCAGTCAAATTTACACATTCCCCATTAATTCAGGATGTTTACTAGAAAAGGGCATTAGCAGAATTTATTCATGACAAAGGGCAGTGAAAATATGATTGTTTTAAAAAAAAGTTGTCTTGTGTCTCAGTTTACCCCAGCTAGGGTAAACTGAGACAGACCAGAGAAACCAAAGGGGTAAACTGCTCCACTTGCTTTTTCCACTCTGAAACTACCATAACAACAAATGTTGTAACAGTTAGAATCCTGACAGCTAGCTTGAAAACCAAATATTCCAAAACTAATGTCGGACGAGTGACAGAATCATAGGGTTTGGTCAATTAAGAAAAACATTTTCTAAACACCTGAAAGTAACTCTGATCAAATACACCATATAATTCATATTAAATAATTAACATTCAAATGACAGATAGAACTAGTTAGATTAAAACACAGTCTAGGGGTCAGAACACAGGACCCTTAGAACCAGTTAGGGGAGAACGGGGTAATATGTCACACGGGTTGGTTGTCACAATTGCTATATCTCGGAACCAGAAGGCGCCATCTGTGAAATTTTGGTATGTAAATATCCAGAATTGGGATCAGAGGTCACCTACATAGTCTTCCTTGGAATTAGACTGCTGAATTTGAGGTGAGAGGATTGTTTACAATGGGTTTATAACAAAACACTTGTTACCCATAAAAAGTGTGAAGGGTAAACTATAGTTTAGATTGTGGTTAGCAAGCTAATTAGATGTCAGATGGTTGTTGGCCTTGATGCTAGCAAGAAATTCAAGTTGGGGTTGGTCGTCACATTTTTTGGGGGGTTGGTTGTCACATGTTATCCAAAGGCTGCAGCCAGAAAAGGAACCCAATAACGAAATAAATTGTCAAGTTGTATCCTCACTGACACCCCAGAGAAGGAAAGAATAGAGCAGGAAAAGGCAGCTAGCATGCAAAAGAAAAAAGGGCAACAAAATCAAAATCACCCAGTGCATCCCAAACTAGACCAGCTGCCAAGGCTACAGTAAGTTATGTAGGCCTATTTGTCTACTTGACAATGCAATTAAACTTTCTTGCCTTCTTTTTAAGATTATTCCCATCAAGATAACATTGTGACAAACAACCCCATAGTGTGTGACAACCGACCCCTTGATGGGGTTGGTTGTCACAATATGTAAGGGTGTCTTTGATGATTCATTTCTTCTTTATTACAATAAGATAGAAAAAGAAATATATCACATTGCTTCACAATGACACTATATCAAAGCTATTGTTGAGAAGGGCTCAGTGCTCTGGTTTTTATCAGATGCACATAGTATCTTCAGCCCGTGTCCTTAGGCATGAGTTTGAATACTAATCCACTTAAACTCAATGTATACTAATTGCAATGCAGAGATGAACCTTCTTGTCATACATCATACATCTCACATACAGTACATCATATGGGGGGGGAGGCACCATTAACACTTTTTCCGAGGATGCAGTTGACTTTCAATTTTACAGAGATGGCTGCTCTTCCAGTAATACGATCACCTGGAGGTTACTGCCTTTTCGTTGGAGTACTTAACCACACACTTACCATCCATACATTTAAATCATTCTCTGTGAGACAAATTTGTAGTACAAAATAATTTCCCGGACAAATTAATTAATTAATTATATATATATATATATATATATATATATATATATATATATATATATATATATATATATATATATATATATATATATATGACTACCAGTTGTGCAGGGAGATTCATTTTGAAAGGTGTAGTGTTCTGTAAATGCAGTGTATATGGCATTTAAGTAGAAAGTAGATGCAATCGTCAGGCACTTATTTCTGGATTAAAAATAAAGATAGAGGCTCATGTAGGTTTCATTGTCTCGAGGTCAAACTAAAAATCCAACCAGTCGCAGCGGCGCATAGTGAACAAAGTGCAGTTGTCGAAGGTTTATTGTCAGCATTGTAATTGTGTGCGGTTTACACTTTAATAGGCTGTAATTCAAACTGTTGCTGAAACATTCAGTTGTTTTTTCTCTCACAGTGAGTGAGTATCTTACTGGGCAATGAGTAACTATAGGATTACTGGCCATTACCTCATGTCCAATCACGTCTCTCGCCTCTCCTCTCTCAGTTTTTTTTTTACGATAGGAATATTTCCATATGAAGACGCAGAGAAAACCGACTAAGCTGAGCTGGCAATGATGACTATAAAAAAATACAAGAATATGAACAAACGAACAAGTAGTTAATGAAGAACAAGGGATGGGAGAGAAGAGGGGAGAGGAGGTAAAGAAAAGATTCTAAAGAAAGATACATTTAGATAGATTCCTTTTATCTGCGGCTATAAAGAGGGGATTTGCGATGGAGGAATTAAAGGGAGGGGAGGCCTTGATATGCAAATGAAGCTGCTGCTAATCAAAGCAATAAGATTAGCCTTCCAAATTGAGATGAAGAAAGGCTCCATTATCTGGGCCGAGTGTCATGTTTAATAACGCGGAACGGCATGGTAATTCACTAGTGGTGCAACTGTAGCCTGCTACGTGGGTGTGTACCAGTGTGTGAGTGTGTGCATGTTTGTGTGTGGAGAGAGTGAGTGTGAGTGTATTTCTATGTGACTGTGTGTGTGTGTGTGTGTGTGTGTGTGTGTGTGTGTGTGTGAGTGAGCGTGGAAGAAGATGAGAAAGAGAAAGAAATGTTACAGAGAGAATTAAACATGTGAAAGACAAACTGTGACCACATGTATCTGTTTGTGTTTGTGTGTGTGTGTGTGTGTGTGTGTGTGTGTGTGTGTGTGTGTGTGTGTGTGTGTGTGTGTGTGTGTGTGTGTGTGCATTCAAGCGCATTGCTTTGATGCCAAACTTTTGTGCTAATGTTGTATAGCGAGATAAACACATAGGTAATGGTATGGAGCAATGCTCAACACTGCCTCTTCTGGTTTGATTACATTCCTCCAATGGAATATACATTAGGGATAGAAGTGGACAGGTGTGACCTGGGAAGGGACAGTATAGCACAGATGCTCAAGAAGACAGGAGACAAGAGAGAGAGAGAGAGAGAGAGAGAGAGAGAGAGAGAGAGAGAGACATTCCAACACGTGATTGACTTTACTGATTAGAACATACTGTATACGTTAAGCTCTCTTAACTGAAAAATGGCCCAGAGGAGGAATTTAAGCTTTTGGGCTTGTGTTAAGCAAATGTAATAAAACAGGCTTTGCTAGCACTACAGTGGTCAAACCAGAACAGCATAGTAGCCTACTACTATTAGTGAAATGTATTAATATCTTCCCCAATTACATTTGATTTATATTATTTATATCTTCTATGCATATTTTATAAAGTTTCCACTGCTTGAGCATCAGAAAGAAAAGCACCCAGAATGGCTCCTTTCAGAGTTCTATATCTTATCGGCACACCCTCCAGCAGCATTGTGAAGTTGTAAGTGATTAAGGTGAATCTTATTTAAACCACCTCATACACTGTTGGGTGTAACTCATATGGTGTTTTTTTTTTAGTTGTCTGCTAAGTAACAAGTCCTATACCTGTCAAATGTGGTCGAGCAAAAACTACAATTTCAAAGTACTTAGTGTAGGGGCCAAAATGCACATTTGGTCTATTTGTTTATTGTTTATTTTGAAAAGTCACGCACACTGTTTTGGTTTATGTCACTTCCTTTTGATTGACACATGGGTGTGGTTTAATCTATATACCTGGGCACTCGTGGCGGGCGGGAGTTAAGGAGACAAAGGGGGTTAGTGGCGCACCTGATTACATTTTCTGTTTACCGTCAAGCAATCGTCAATTACAACAGTTTATCTTTTCTTTATTTGTTTTCAATACCCTCGTCATGTTTCCATTCATCAGTTGTCATTCTGCCTTCATTTATTAAATTCTCAAACTATACTCATCACCGGACTTGGAAATTGATTGACGCGTAACTGCCTGGAGCCCACTTATGCCTCTTATGGCGCTTTTCCACCGCATGGTATCAGCTCGACTCGACTCGACTCGACTCGACTCGACTCGACTCGCATTTTTGGCTTTTCCACCGCAATTTCATGGTACCTGGTACCACGTAGCGGCTGCTTTTTTGGTATCGCCTCGCTCTAGGGTCCAAGCGAGCTGAGCCGATGCTAAAAGGTGACGTCGGCAGACGGCCGGCCACTGATTGGCCAGAGACTATTGTCTGGCCAATCAGTGGCCAGAGACTACCGGCTGCATTCTGTTGTTTATTCTCCCCAACTCTCCGGGACTTTTGAGTGTATTTCCGCCGCGTGCAGCCTTCTCTGGCTCTCTTTCATTTGATTTGCATCACAGATCCGAATTTATTTTCCATATATTCGCTAAGCTCACCCAGTGTTGGTTGTTGGGGAAGTTACTTACATACGAGAGGAGACATGTAGGGCAGCTAGCAGCTAGGCTAAATAGTAGCCAGCTGGGACAGACATGATAGCGAGCGATTACATTACAAGCCTCAGACTGAACTGATTACCTTAATAAAATATTGAGGCTGAGACACGGCTTGCATTTGAAAACACGTATCCTGAAACAAGCACTAAACAGTCAACTTTATCATGCCCGTGTTTACGTGCATAGGGATGTACGTGACGCATCCCTACAGCTGACTGTGTGGCAGAGTCACACATCGGGACAACAACCATCCCTCTTAATGGCCCTTAGCAATATTCTTCTACTTCTTTTAGCAAACAGATACAAGGGGGTATTTCTTTAAAAAAAATCATCCGTGTTTTTGGCGGTTGGTTCTGTTAATAGTGCAACAACTGCTCGTAATTTCTGCTTTGCTACTTTGCTCCGGAGTAGACTTTCAGCCCCTTACGACGACCCCGCCCACGTTCAGCAGGTACTATTTGCGGTGGAAAACGACCCGTGCTGCTACCAAACCAAGTTGAGTCGAGTCGAGTTGAGTCGAGTCGAGCTACATGTGCGGTGGAAAAGCGCCATTAGCGGCCTTTATTGGAAGGCTGTCGCTATACTTAGTCTTGGTTCCAAATACTAAATTACAGAGTTATAGTTGAGAACTATAGTTAATTGGTTGCTTTCTACCACTACTAACCCCCTTTACGTGTGTGCACTCCCTTGAATGTGTGTGATGAACCGATGTTAGAGACTGGCAAATTGGTATAAGAGACAATGTTAGCTGCTTCTGCTCACCGCTATGCTACATTGTACACGTTTTTTGAGTGAAATTGGAATCTACGGCTTTATACCGAATGGACTTATGTAAGGAAGAGGAATATAGGAGGAACTTTCAGCATTGGCAGTAGCAAGAAAGAGTTCTTCACAAAGGTAGAACCAGGTGTTAAAACGGTGGACAAATGCATCATCATTTGCATAGAAAAATAACACCGCTACCGCAGCAAATTGGTTTATGAAAAATATGATATCCAAACCCACTGGTGTGCAAAGACAGGCTTCCAATTGTTTATGGTAATTACACGGGCCTATCATAACTAACTTGACCATGACTGTTGATTGGTTGGAAAAAAGAGAGAGAGAGAGAGAGAGAGACAGACAGAGAGAGAGTGAAAGAGAGAGAGAGAGAGAGCTGCTCGCATCAGTTACTCGGGCACTGAGCCAACACAACCATTAAACACGAGACAGATATAGGCCACGGTAGCCACGGCAAACAGTAAGCAATTCTGCTGTTGTTATCTTCACTCTTTCTCAATCCATCCTGACAGCCCTGCTGTCCTTTGGGTAAAGGCAGTCACTGGTGATTATGAAGACCCCACCACCCCCCATTCCCCCTATTCCCCCCACCTCGTACAGGGAGCCAAATTATGCCCGCATTAATATTTCATATTACACAGGAGTCAAAGGGAAAACCACATGTGTACTCAGCCCTTTGTCTTCATGTCAAATGAAATGTGCTGGGCGATCATCAGAGGGTGAGTTGAGAGGAGGATAGACAGGCAGCCAGGCCTGGAGGGAAAAGAGAGAGAAGGATGGAGGGAAGGAGACAAGGGAGGAAGAGGAGGAGAAGAAGAAGAAGACATGGAGCCAATGGGGAAAGGGTGGAGAGTTGAGAGGGGAGGGGAAGAGGAAGGGAGTGGGAACACCCAACCTAAGGGGACTGAAAAAGAAAAACTTTTGAAACCAGCTTTCAGAGTGTGATCTTTTGAATAATGCAGCTCTGGTGTCGCCGTGTAAACTAGCAAAGGGAAAGATGACAACACGGCTCCTCTTCGCACATGTGTATTACATTTGCTGTCAAATAGTCACAAGTAAGTTAAAAGACAACATAAACGGATAAGTGGATCACCGAGCTGTGTTTGCGTTGTTATCTCTGATGAGTTTATTAAAGCTCACCCAACAAAATGTAGATTTCTTTCAGCATTATTGTGATCAGCGCAAATGGATTGTTTACGTGCGCCAAATTGCACCGGAATGGCTATCTGCTATAAAGTGTCACCGCAAAATTCTGACCTGGCATGCATACTACAGCGATTTAGGTCCTTTTTGCAGATCTGTGTGTAAGCAGAGCATATTCAAAACACTAGGTCGTCTAAATGCGACAGTTTTTTAAAAAAAAGCGAGACCGTTGTTGTGCCTCAGTTAACATACTCAAAGGGTTGCTAGAATAAGAGACTAACACACAAATAACACACATAAACATTCAACACAAACACACTCGCGCACACACACATAAACATGAATAAATAAACATGTACATTAGGCCTTGAGAAAAATGTACACTTGTTTTGTATTATATTTAAATACTTTAAATATCTTTGTCTCATACCCATTGGAATATTACCATTGATATATATTTTCATTAATGTTGTTGCTTTGGCTTTAATGATTATTGCTATTGTTGTAGAATTTGTATATTCTGCATAATGCTTTGGCAATGTTGTGTTTGTTACATTCATGCTAATAATGCCAATTGAATTGAATTGAAAGTGAGGGGATGTGATAGCTGAGGAAAGCATAGCGGCGCCATCAGCAGAGTAGACAAACGGTAAGTGGAACAAAGAAAAAAGAAAAGGGAAAGAGGGGAGGAGAAGAAAGGAGGGAACATACCTTAGTGCTTTAAATAATGTAAAGAGGTGAAGGCGCACGCTGGGCTGAGCACAGGACAAAGAGCTTCTTTTGGTACATCTGAGAGCGAGCCAGTCAACAGAAGTTACAATATTCTTAAGCTGACCTACATATTCAAATTTAAAGAGACAATGAAGTCAAACTGCAAAATACAAACATGGATTTAAGGTGCTAGATGTAGAAGCATGTTGAAAGAAATTGACAGGAATTTCCAGGAGTTTCCTCTCCTATTATCGTGTATCATAATAATGCCTGGAAGTAAGGGAGACAAAATAATAAAATCTTCACAATACAAACAGGGGTTCTGCATGCTGTCAAATAGATCTGAACTCCCCACCACAGAAACAATTATAAAGAAAACCACAAAATGATATCTCCACAAAACCAGTAACATCTAATGGTAAACACACCAAACAGACGATAAGAGAAGGTGGGACTGTGGCTTTCTATATCTCCGGTGCATAAGCTGTGTGCTGAGCGTCTATTCCAATAGCTCCATTTCTTTTTCTAAACATGTCTTTTTCTAATAACGGAATATATTGTTCATGTGAGAATTTCTGTTATGAGATTTCAGTTTTTTCTCTGCTTTCAATATTTGTTCTAAGCCAGGCTAAACAAATGTATTGTCACTGAATGAATAGCAACCAAACTAAACCCTACAAGTCAGACTGAAGACTGAGAACAAGAAGGTCACCCTCGCCACGCCTGCTTGCGTGGCTTAAAAGTGACAGCTGTCATAAACTGTGGGTTAAATTGACACAAACCGGTTGCTGCGAATATGAATCGAATCAGCTAATACCCCGAGGGACTGAGTTCCTCTGAAGCAAATCTCTTGTCGGTCTCACAACAAACAATAAAAAGCCATAAATCATCTGCTTGTCAAGAGAAATGGCACATGCCGCATATTACTTTTGATAATGCAGATACAGGTGGCAATGGATTTCATCCTATTGTCTGCGAAATGGAGGGGGGACATTGTGGGCAACAGATGGGGCTTCTTCTCCTGCTGGAAACAAAGACAAACAATAGACACGCTGATACGTCACAAGTGATGATAAAGTGACTGGTAGGTGTGATTAAAGGTGGAGTCAGCAATTCTGGAGAACACTTGATGTCAAAATCACTTTCAGTCAAAATCAGTGAATGACTTCCCCACGATGAGCTACCTGTTCTTACCGTGTGCGCACTGAAAACAAAATCTGGTGTTTAAACACAGCCTAGGCTCTGTAAACTTGTATGAAAACAAAGGGATCCCACCGTAGCTGGCAACATGCCCGTTTATTGAGCCTAGTCTCTGTATTAATTAATACTAGATTTATTTTTGAAGCGTACACACAGCATGGTCAGGTAGTGGTTCTAGAGGAGATATCCATTGTTCTCCAGAATCACTGACTTCACATTTATGGAGGTTCAAAATGTAGAGAAAGGAGGAAAAATACCTTCTCCTCTAAAGGAGTCTGTGTTGGCGACTATTTTGAGCACCATGTTTACCCGCAGAGACACACACACACACACACACACACGCGACAGGGAGCTGCTAGTTGGTTAGTTGGCTGATTAACACTAGCTTGTCTGGGGCTGAGTGCTCTCCCATCATGTTGAGATTGCTGCAGCCCCTTGTTAACCCTCATTGTACGAAACAAGCCCAGTGGCTAACCTTCAAGCACACTTAGCGGCCTCTTATCGCCAAATCACTCTCACTATCAACAATTATACGTGTGTGTACGTGCCTGTGTGTGTGTGTGTGTGTGTGTGTGTGTGTGTGTGTGTGTGTGTGTGTGTGTGTGTGTGTGTGTGTGTGTGTGTGTGTGTGTGTGTGTGTGTGTGTGTGTGTATGTGTGTCTCACTAGCTGGGAAGTTAGCCGCAGTAGCAGCAGCAGCAGCCTTGGAGAGCGCTTCAATATCCTCTCCCTCCTAACCTGATTATTAATTACAGTCTGCCTCTAGCTTACCGCAGCCCAAACACTCTCACACCGTTGCCAAGGAGACAGACACAAAGTCATTCACAAACAAGATTGAGGAAAAAAAACGCAGATTTAAGCACTTTTCACATCCAAGGTTGCCCTTTTCCTTTATTAGGTCTACTCTCAATTGGTCCACTAGAAAGCATACAAAGTTCTTTTCATAAACATGTATACCCGTCATAAGTACCAGTCAAAGTCATCATTCATTCTCATTCAGCTGCTCTGCATGTAATCGGCTAATAAACTTTTCGGGGGATCCCGAAATTAATATCCAATCACAAGAGAGAACACTACAAACCGACACCCGTCTCACTCATGGTCTCACTGCCTGTGCACGCCATGAGCACAGATGGGTGAATGTTTATGCGCCTACAATGGCGGACCAGGTAAAAATCCTTCCCAATGTCTGTTTTCATGGTTTTTAATCATGTTTTATCACACTTATGGATCTGAAATGATGCTAGATAACTCGCTGCTTGAAGACCGCAGTGCATTAATGTGGTGACGTAGGGACGAGCGAGGGGACTGCTAACTGCAGTAACTAACAGGAAGTCAGCTAAAAGAACCATTCCGCATACAGCATCCTTTAATGCTTGGGTGACACTTGTAACTAGCTCTGTGTCATCTCCGAAGCACCATAACTCACCAAACACTGAGTATAAAAAGCTATCGTCTGGCGTAAGAGACGGTAAGTTGATCAAAGCAGCTTGCCCAGAAAAGTCAGTCATGCCTGAGTTGCTGTGAAGCACTCAGCGGTAATCAACCTGGAGCTGTGCCTCAAGCGGAGCTGAGGGACAGCACTCTTTAAATGGACTTCTGGCAATCAGCTTTGTGTGTGTGTGTGTGTGTGTGTGTGTGTGTGTGTGTGTGTGTGTGTGTGTGTGTGTGTGTGTATCACATTTGTCTTGAGATAGAGGGCTGATTAAGTACTTGCCAGCCCAGCAGCAAAATATGGCCTATAATGCTACACAAGAGTGTTCTGTGTTTTTTTAGTACTGCTCATACGGTGCTGTAAAAAAAACTCAGTGAATCACACACAAACACACACACACACACACACACACAAAGTCAGCAAAGTTTGGAGTTAAAAAAGTAAACACTAATTACAATTTCTCTGTGAAGTCCTCTTGTTACATCGTCAGCTTTCCATTGAGCCGTTCTCACCTTAAGCTTAAATTAAGTTATCTTTATTAGTCAATTTACACGAGGCACATTTAAACTAGTCTTTTCACATATCCCCTCTGAAGTTACCACACTTCAGACGGGGTCAGAGCGCAGGGTCAGCCATTGGACAGTGCCCGTGGAGCAGTTTGAGGTTAAGTGTATTGCTCTTAGTGTTAAGGACCTTACCTTGTGTTAAGGACACAATGGTAGAGATGGTGGGCAGTGCACCGTACATGTAAGACCAGCAGTTTTAGTAGATCCATGATTGCAAAGTTTTTTCCCGAAGCCAAATTTGTACACTATTTTCTTTACAGCGCTGGAAAGTGATCGTGGTGACAAATCCTTTAATGTTTGGTCACCGTTAATGTTATTGCTTACACCTGGGCAGGGAGCTGTGAATCAATTAGTTTTGATTGCACTATTGTCTTGGCATTTAGGTGTTGTCACATAGCGCTTTCATTTTACCAAGTGATCACCTTGCAATCTTAACATGCTGACGCAAAAAAAACACATACAAAGGGGTGTTTTTTTTTAACTTATCAGAGTTTGTGCTGATTTGGGTATTTAAATGGCTCGTCTGAGTGTAGCTCCGGAACTTTTGATTTAAGTGTCTTCAAAGTGCTTTTTCATGTGGCGTTCTGTTGTTTGTAACGCCCCCCCCCCCCCACCCCCCTGTTGAGCTTGGAACAGAGAACAATCAAAACCAATATGTTGCTGGAGATAAAACGATAAGAATGGTCAATTCATCCACTATACTCTACGGTTTGTTTGATTCCTGTCCACAAGGGGGAGCAGATGGGATGGCTCAACTCAGGATATTATCCCTCTACTCTCATGACAGATGGAGTGTGTGTGTGTGTGTGTGTGTGTGTGTGTGTGTGTGTGTGTGTGTGTGTGTGTGTGTGTGTGTGTGTGTGTGTGTGTGTGTGTGTGTGTGTGTGTGTGTGTGTGTGTGTGTGTTTGGGAGGGAAGGAATAGAAGGCTAGGGAGCTAATGGATGCCAACAGTTGATTGGCCGTGACTGCCAGCCAATGGGGACGAGAGAAGAATAAAGCGACTCCAAGTGGTGATTAGAGGGTCTCATCTATTAGCAGCTGGGGGGGAGGGGGGAGGGGAGTGGCCAAACAAGGGTTAATGTGCGTTGAGTGTGTGTCTGAGCCTTTGTGCTAGATGTTACAACAGACGGAAGGAATGATTAAAGGTGCAGTCAGCAATTCTGGAACATGCTGCAAAATCAGTGAATATCGATTTGGTCTTAAAAAAAAAATCCAGTGTTGATATTCAGCCTAGCCTCTGTAAACGGCCATCCAAACAAAGGCACAAATAGATAATTCATAACACAAACATTTTTGTAAAATTTTATTACAAACACAAATATGTTGCACTCAGTTTTCAGATGTCATTCTATAGGCTTTCTCGTTCATGTTATTGTATTTTGTGAAATAAATCAAGCCGTAATTACCAGAGCATAATTAACATTCCTGTGCTACCTTCATGTTTCCAAAACCTTCCATCTCAGTTCTTTCCTCTTCTTCTTTATTTATTTCTCTCTCTCGCTCTCTCTGTCTCTCTCTGCCTCTCTCTCTCCCGCTACGTCTTCTTGTATGCACTTTTCTTCTTGGCGAGGTAGCTGCGGTAGTAGAAGTTACTGAAGAGTGCTATGAGGCTGAGGGAGTAGGCCACCACGATCATGTTCATGGAGTCAGGGAAGTCACAGTCAGTAAACAGGTTGTAGGTGGTGTGGATGGTTACTATGAAAAACTGGATCTGTGAGACAGACAGACAGACAGACAGACATACAAGAGAGAGAGAGAGAGAGAGAGAGAGAGAGAGAGAGAGAGAGAGAGAGAGAGAGAGAGAGAGAGAGAGAGAGTGAGACAATACCAAGTGGCAGATTTGTCTGGACACTTTTGAGTGACCACAAACTGAAAAAGAAACAAAATACAAAGCGAGTGTCCATTGAGATTGGCGGACACAGACACACCTGGCAACCAAGAGAAAACAGACTCTGGCTGCGTTCCATTACCCATACTTCCATTCTACTTAATATGGTAGAAAACGTTTTTAGGATGTCCCAATACATGTGGTCAGATTCAGCATGCTTAGAAATATCCAGATGCCCTAATACATCCAGTTGTGATTTTTAGTTTGGAAATCAGCATGCTTTTTTGGTCATTCTGACCCACAATCCACTGCACACAAGAAGTGAAGTCACATCGACGGAGCCTCAGAGTGAAATCAACCAGCGATGCGACGGCTATACAGTATAAGAAAGTGGCAAGTTCAAGGTGCGATGTTCTAATGAAATAAGTACAATTGTGTGCCTACTGCATTCAAACTACATACTTTTTATGATCAGCTGTAGTATGTACTGTAGAATAGTAAAACGTTTGTTGGAACGCAGGGTGTATACTATTTATTGCTAGCTTTAGAAGGCAACGAGTAGGCCTAGATCTAGACCAGCTATCAATCACCACAGGTGAACAGACACAATATCATTATTTTCCTTCACTATGATTGTGTGTGGAAATGTTTCATAAAGGTATTTAATACTGTAGGCTGATCTATATCCATGTTTCATGGAGTCGCATTAGATTGAAATGCCCGAGCGGGGATCGTATATGAACGGTGAATGGTGGACGATGAACAATCGATCCTTCCCACGCCACCAGCTCCTCCTGTTTTACTGTATATAATTACCTTAAAAAATACAAAAGAAACACACACACACACAAAGAGAAATACAATCAGCAATCCCCCCCAATCAACTCAATTCTCTCAGCTTCAGTCCACCAAATTGTCAAGCCAACTGTTAATGAAGCCTTGAGGGTCAACTCTAAGGTCAATTCAATTGTTGTTACACAATCACCACACTGACCTAAATATAGGTTGCAGCGATATAGAAGGGCAGAAAAAAACCCTACAAGATTCATTGTCTCATCATCAACGCTTTAAGTAGAAAACAGATGGTCCAGTAGGTAGTTGAGGAGCATCAGTGAAACTAATCCGCCAGCTAGAACAATGACAAGCCAAGAAAAGAAGCTGTCAAAATGAGTTCTCCAACTGTTTCCAAGTGTTTAATTGGTTTTTGCAATTACACAAGAGGGAAAGAGCTACCAGTGGTCTACAATATTGGCCACACTTACATTTCAAATATAGAATGCCAAAACTTAAATATTTAATACAAAAACGGCCTAATCAGAGCTATAAGTGCTTCGAGTGCGAGAAAAGCGCTATGTAAATTGTTATTGTTATTATTATATTATTATAAAGTTGTCTGTTTTTATGCTGCAGGCTGGCATACTCCTTTCTGCTTAGCAAGTATCCAAAATGATCAGATGTATGATGAAGAGAATGAATCAGAATGAATCACCCATATCAAAGTCAACATTTTAAATTTGATTTCACATTATTATCAGGATATTTTGGTGGCAAAGGCAGATTTAATATAGCAATTAATGCCGCTGAGGTACACACGCACACACACACACACACACACACACACACACACACAGACGTAAACACTGACCAGCTGCAGTGAGGTGAGGTAGCGCTTCCACCAGAGGTATTTGGACATGTGCGGTCCCAGAGATGCCAGGCCGTAGTACAGGTACATGATGACGTGGACCAGGGAGTTGATCAGACCTATCATGAAAGCTGTGGGCACACACACAGGATGAGAATCACATATTACGCCCATGTACTTATCTATAAGGGTGTTTTCTCCTTGAAATTTACACAATTAGTTTCATTTTTTAAGACATTATTGTTAGTGTGTACTACTCACACTGGCCGCCAGCCACATATTTAACCCCCGCCCACCAGTTGAAGATCATGGTGGTGTGATGGTAGACATGGAGGAAGGTCAGCTGACTGTTCTTCTTCCTCAGGATAAAGAATATCTGAAGCACACACACACAGTCGCACAAACACACGCGCAACACACACACACACACACACACACACACACACACACACACACACACACACACACACACACACAAATTGAATGCATACGGTGAGATCTTGCGGCAATGGGCTTATATGGAAGCACTATGGGTACAGAAACACATGCAGACGTAAGCATTTTTTCCAAAAGATGATTGGTCTCTACAGTATATTTTGGGAGATGTTGTAAATACTTTGTGAGTTTTAAATAATAAATGGAGCTCTTAAAAGTCAAAAAATAACTCTAAACTCACAGATTCTTTTTCACTCCTTCCATATACTCACAGTGTCACTGAGCTCTATGACTTTGGAGAAGTAGAACAGCCAGCACACTCTGGCCATCTGGGTGAAAAGAATATGTTATGTTATTATTCATTTTATTCATTTTTTAAAAGTTAATTGTTGACCTTTATTGGACAGTTCAAGATCAGAGAATACAGAGTTGAAATGGGGAGAGAGAGAGAGGGGAATGACATGCAAGTAAAGGTCCAAGGGTCGGATTTGAACCCGCGACCCCTTCGAGACGGTCTGAGCCTATGTGTGGTAGCGCTCTACCCACTCGGCACTGGAGTGTCACATGTTATTATTCATTTGATAAAACTGGATTTTACTGCATAAAATGTATTTCTCATCTTTTCAAAGCGATCATGCTTTATTTAAAGCTTAATGTAAGCATACACATATACATCTTGTATGGCGCTTCTACATTGTTTGTTGGTTGTCAAGGTCTAGTCCATAAACAATCTCTGAGTTTATGTGTATGCAGAAAACATTCCACATGCATATATATTTCTATATTGTTGAACAAAGTGCCATGTTGTTATAGGACTTACCCGCATGGCCAGTGGGCTGCTGCTGTAGTCCACCGGTTGGCACAGCAGATTGTATCCGGCCAGCCATGAAGAGGCTGTGAACTGTAAAGACAGAGGTGTGTATGGGTTCATTCAATCAGCAAAGGGACCTTTGTCTCACACACACACACACACACACACACACACACACACACACACACACACACACACACACACACACACACACACACACAAATTGGCTGTGAATAAGATAAATCCCTGTGTTCCTCAGCTGTACATCTGTCCCACCTAGGATTTTGTACGTATCAAAACTGCGTTAACTGATTTGTTAGGCCACTTGGGGGGCAGCAGAAAGAAACTGGGATCAAAACAGTGGCACAGTTTTGACTTTTAAGAAACAGTTATGTAGAGTCCATTGGGTTATAAGAGATTGTTTAACTAAAAGCAAAACAACGCAATGACATCTTTGAGGGTGAACCAAACCAGTAGAGTTGCAGGTTTGCACACCAAAACCTTTTTGAACATCAAGCTCTGTAGAGCTGAGATAAACGGTACAGTCATTATGTCATATTATGCATTGTGATTTGGTTCATTGTTACTCAAAGGAAATAATGATTAGAGCATGATTGTTGACATGATTTTAACGTTTTGCTCTTGTTTTTATTCCATATATTATAGCTTATTGAACTCAAATACCATTTAGGATGCTTTGGTTATTCAATAGTCAGTTGCTCTTTTCAACAACTGATGTGGATGCTGACATGCAAACAGTAAAAGAAACACTGTACATTTTCCTATACTAACCTACAGCATTCAGCTTCTTAACTACGTACATCCCTTACAAAAGTCCCCACACGTAAAATAGTACCTCATAGAACATGTACGCAGACAGGCAGACCATGGCAAAGTTGTAAACTATTAGGACTGGTTTGAGGTTGACTGGCTGCCTGTTTGCCATCAGCTTTGGCCCCGCCCATATAAGGAGCAGGTAGCACAGGAAGATGCAGCCGATTGGCACAGGAGAGTGGACCAGCGGCCAACTGTCTGTCCTCTTGTCTAGACAGAGAATGGGCAAAGGGAAAAAAGCATAAAACACACACACACACACACACACATGCGCACGCACACACACACACACACACACACACACACACACACACACACACAGATGTTGTTCTATTGTCTGACATTAATATGTCTAACCATATTTCACTGAGACAGGTGAGTTATTGCATTGACAAAGACTTGCCTCCATTTTCCAGAATCCCTCGGTAGAAGACTTGTAATTTCTGCCACGCGGTGAGAGCCGGAAAACCCTGGGATGGACACACATGAGCAGGAGAACCTTTCAGTAGAGGTAATAAGCACACAACTGAACCACTTGACACAATGTCAAAGGTACATAAGTTCTTTGATGTTCAAAAATGGGATATATAGTACGTTAAAGGAGGCATTTTTAGGATGCATTTGACAAGAGATGATATAAAAAAGAAGTCTTTCATTTTCCAGTGCAATGTTAACGATTTACTTTATAATTTTTATTTACATGAGTCGTGCCTGTGCCTACTTATATTTAATGATGGATTGACATAGAGGGAGCATTCTTAGTGAAGAATTGGCTTGTATTCTATACTCGACTGAAATGTGCCTTTGGTCTTGCCTCCTCCACTAATATATATATATCAGTGATTCTTGAGAACCGGGACAAAAGGCCGTCTTCCATATGTAACTGCAGTTAAGTTTAAAACTAAAAATATTTCAAATTGTAGATGTTATTAGGGATTAAGAATAGAATGTCTGGAGCACAATTATCCCCTTAAATTTAATTTTATCATTACTATGTCAAATATATGACACTTTTTATCTTCTCACGATGTCCAAAACAGTGTCGTCAGAGAAGGTTTCAATCTTTCATATGCAATTAAACCTATTAAAAATGTACTTTAATTATTAAAAAGAGCTTTTTTCATCAAAAGTAACACTAAATAATCTCTCATATCAATAAAAACGTTTTTTTTTACAAAACATTCATGTTTTATTAGGATACTAATTGGTGGGACCACTTTACTGTAAGTCAACACGGTCAGACATTTCATTATGTAAAATGTAATAAAATCAGGCGAAATAAGGGGCAGCTGTCACCATGAAGGACCTCTCGTCAAATTCTACCTCTGCAGAGTACATCAGAGTCAGACAGGTTCTGATAAGTGTTGTAGTTTTAGAATATTTTACATTCCGAATCTTGAAAGTCCTGTGTCACAACCATGATATGTCAACACCGACTTACAATTTCTGAAGAAGTTATTTTAATTTTTTTTGATAATTTTATTTTCCTGAAGTAGTTCATACTAGCACCTAACATCAACAGAAAAACCAAATGGCTACTAGATAAATTCCATTTGTTATGTTTAAGAAACTTTAAATATGTCAACACTGAGTTGACATCTGACGGTGGTGATAGGCCAATGATGGTAAAAAAAACAAAAGCTGGGAGGTTGTGTCAAAGCTTAGCTCAGTAGCTTAGTACATGTTGGATACATACATGTAATTTAATTTGCTGAAACATAGGGTTTGTATTTTTTCAACATTGCACCCCGTTTTGTCCCACTTTTCAAGAATCACTGATATAGCTCTGGAAAAAATTAAGAGACCACTCCAAATGTTCAGTGTCTCTTACTATTTATAGGGATATGTTTGAGTAGAATGAACATTTTAGTTTTATAATATAAACTACTGACAACATTTCTACCAAATTCCAATACATTTGTTGTCATTAAGAGCAATTTCATTAAGTTATGTAGAGATGAAGATTTGAGAAAAATCCAGATACATTTTTGCAGAAGCTGTGTATACAGTATATACTTTATATACTGTATATATAGGTGAAGAAAAGACCTATGAAAGAAGTGATACTTAAACAAATACGTCACAGAAGAAATTGCAACAATGTGTAACGGGGCGTTAAAAGTCTAACAACTGACACACTGTATTTCAACTGACTCTGCGTTTCATTAATTGTTCATAAATGTCAGACAGGAGGAGGAACACTGCTTTGCAAAAATTTGATTAAACCAGCCGGAGATAATCTGGATTATGATTTAAGGATTATGTTGACTAATCCAAACATGTCTCAGGATAATGGATAATAACTAATAATCCTCTTGATGAATGGCTGCCTAATGTGGTCAACAGGGCGATGGAGTCCAAATATGGTCAACAGATGACGGTGCTGCCATCTAGTGTTGAAGAAAAATAAATCTGTGATTCTGACTTCCCAAACAATTCACAGTGGATCAATGTCCTGCAGTTCAATGGCCAATGCTCTCACAATTGTCCGGGCTACAGCATGTTTCATGATTAAGCACAATTTATTCTCCTATTAGTATTGGTGTCATGAATATGTTTCCTTTTAACCCTAAAATGGACAGACGGTGTGCATTGAACAGTATCATACACATTTTCCAAAGGGGAACCATTGTACATTTTTCTCCATCCCAGCGATTTTGTTTCACATCCGGAATATATGTGAAAGCATTGATCATTACTGTGTTGGTGGCAGCAGAGGGCTGTGTTGGCAGATCTACAGTAAGTAGTTTAACTGCTACAGTATTGCAGCCTCAGTGGGATTTGCAGAGATTTGCTGGCTTCTCCAACCTGCTGAGGTGCAGGGGTGGCTGAGTTTACCACATGCTACTATTCGGATAAATAGAAGTCAAAATACATTGATTTATTTTACAGTATTAACTTTCAACTGTTTCAATTTTTTGGTTTATTTTCTTGATCTGTGCAGTGTGTGCTTTTTTTTTTGCTTCTTACTCTTAAATTCTATCTGTTTTATTGTACACATGCGACCGACATACCAGGAAAAAAATAGTTTTCAATTCTGATAACGAAAGCAGCCACGTCAGAAATCTACATGTCAGTATGTAAAATGCAGGTTATCATAGGAAATGATACAAAATGGATGGTCAGATGTATTAATTATGGTTGAGAACTGCATGACGTCAATATTACAATCATTATTATTATTACTATAATGACAATACATATTTATATACAGTGAGTGACTTTACCTTCATGTTTACGGAGACTGTTGATGATTCGTCCTCTCAGCTCTCCTCAGTCAAAGCATGCGGCATCTCCGCCATGTGTTAAGGTGCACTGAGGTAATCCACCTGTCCTCTCCCGGTGTGTGTGTGTGTGTGTGTGTCCAAAATGACATATGGCAGCTAGTTCCTTTATAGTAGCTTAGAGGGTCAAGTGCCTACCAGCTAAATCCCATCTAGCAAAGTTACACTGTCATTCTGATCCGTGTGCCTGTGCCTGGGAGATTGACAACTAATGTCAGTGGTTCTTATGGTCTTACAAGCGTTATCATGAATTACTTAATTGCCATATTCTGTTCAATTTGGTATTTTGAATTTCTTAGCTAAAAATCTGATCTAATATTTTACCCTGGGATCCTTTCTGTTTTGCATAAAAGTCAAAGTAAGCAACGTTAACAAGCACCTATAACAGTTTGTCCGTATTTCCCAAAGTGTTGATCAATTGCTTCAAGTTCTGTCTGTGAAAGAGGATAAGGTAACCTCAAATCTCTAATGGCGTGAGCTGTACAGGTACTACACAACTGAAAATAGAAAGTTAGCATCATAATCAAAGCATTTTCATAATGTATTTTCTTTTTTAATGCAGAACAACAACCCTAAAGGTTCACTCTACATGATTGCAAGTCATACATTGGAAGTTAAATAGACAAAGTTCGAAAGTTACGAGAAATACGTTAAAATTGATAAATGAGAGCAATGTACGTTATGTCAATTCAACAATGCCTGCATCTGCATTTTAAACTCCACTACAAACACAAGTGAAATAGGATATTTTTTATGTCTAAAGAATTTATTAGATTAGTATACTAATCTAATTTATCAAACTGCTTCCTCTCCGATCCTTGTACACATTCAAATGAGTAAGGGAGGTCACTCAAAACTCTCCCTTCTCCATAGTAATAAAGCAGCACAGCATATCACAATAAGATCCTATAGGAGACAGGATTGATACAAGCAGAAGCTAAACAGGCAGATAAATGTTTGGACACTAATCTGACCTGAGGTTTAATCAGCAGTGATGCACCACCACATCCTCTGACTGTGTGTGGGTGAAAACAGCCATTCGGTTCATTCCGGTCTCTCCACACACATCCGTCTACAGCCCCCTGGCAAGGCAGGGTTTTCACCATAGACTTCATTAATGGGAGAGGCAAAGAAGTGCCAAGCGACTCTGTTGTCCACACACAGTTTAGTGAATGGTGTGGACATGTAAGCAGAGAAAACCTCAACCTGATTACTGCTTAAACACATTGAGCTGCTTAGCGGACAGCCTTACGTTCCTGTCATCGAAGTACAAAATACATTTCAGCAAAAGTAAAACACTAAGTAATCCCACACTAACTAACTTAAAGGTGGAGTCAAGAAGAGAATGCTTGTCAAAATCAGTGAATATCTCCTCACGATCCGCTGACTATCCGTACTGTGTGTGCCTGTGCGCCTAAGAAAAATCAAGTGTTAATACACAGCCTTGGCTCTGTTAAAGGGCATGTTGCTATAGCTACGGTGGGCCTGCTTTGTTAACATACCCTTTGTTTACATACCAGTTTACAGAGCCTAGGCTGTGTATTAAAGCCAGATTTTTTTTCAGCCCACACACACAGTAAGGAAAGGTGGAGATATTAGCCCAACACATTTGACAACAAGCTATCTTCAGAATTGCTGACTCCACCTTTTAATAAAAAAAAGCAAGTGGAAAAAACACTAGTTCATTCAACTGGCCTCCTAATTATCCACTTCCGTCCCCGGCATGATGGCTGTGGTTGCCAGGCTGCTGTTGATCATTGTGATAATGATGATGATGATGAATATGAAGATGATGAGGAGGAGGAGGAGGAGGAGGAGGAAGAGGAGGGTGAGTTGAGTTGTGGCTGGTATCAGGCAGCTGCTGGGACGCATTGGTGGGATGGTGGCCATGAGAATGATGGAGGTGATGGTGGTGGTGTTGGCTGGGGCGATGAGCCACCTCGGGAGCTGTGTCCCTTTCAGGAGCATCAGTAACCAACTGAATTGTGGGTACTGTAGTGCTGTTCTTCTTGGCCATAATATAGTCATCCTGGCAAATATAAAGGTCAATTTATAATATATATATAAGATATAAGATATATATATTTTTCTGTTTTACTTTTTCTTTTTGTTTAGTTTGAAACTCTATTAAATGCGTTGTTTTAGTCACTTGGGGCCAGCAGGACAAGTTGAATCGACAATATTGAACAATTAGGTTTGGTGCACTTTGGCGCCATCTTCAGATCTCTGAGTGCAACTGCCGAATGCCCATTCAAAAATGTGTCAGTTCAATTTTTCCTTAATAATTTTTCCTTTTATGTAACTCTGGAATCATACATTAGTAGTTATTCTTGCTTTTTCATTTGCCAACGTTACATAGTGGTGCATTAAAAACAACATATCTCGTCAAGGTGCCATTACAATCGCCTATTTACACCAGCCATGACATTATCGTTCATTTGGCTTCGTGTTTTTCTGACCAATATTCTCCTGGCTCATTATTGCCAATTCCTGAGAAAAAATATGTGGCTCTGTAGCTTCTGCATGGTGTCCAGCTTGTTGCTAACTGTGTCTTCCTGCTGTTTGGCGCGTAGCAAACTATACAAAACCCCTGTGCGTTTGTGTGTGTGTGTGTGTGTGTGTGTGTGTTTGTGTGTGTGTTTGAGTGTGTGTACACATGTCAGTGTGGCTGTTTTGAGATAACTCACTGTGCAGTTGCAGATATTCCTAAAATGAGTGGCTCTGATTGCAGCCTCGATGTAGGGCGAATGCAGCAAACTGAAAGGCAGCACTATGTGGAAGGTGAGCAGGCCGCATCTGGCGGAAAAAGAAGAGACAGAGAGAGAGGGAATCAAATTAAATGTTTTATGGGATTCACAAGAATTTTATCGGCACCCATATCATTTTCACAACATGACGCATAATCAAATGTCCAGAAATTGGTGGTTGGAAATACACTACTGTATGTATTATCAAGTCAAAACCATGACATTAGACACTAAAAACTGGTCAGCCAAGGTTGCTAGGATTAGTACTCATATTTTAAGCATGTTATGTTCATACTCAAGTCTAGAACGTACTTAGAGTGGTTGTGACATTTAAAAAAAAAATCTTAATTGGCCCCACCTATCATATACCAGGAAGTCATCTTTGTCCCCATCCAGAGCCTCCCACACGTCATCTTGAAGAGGACTCTGCTGGTACACGGGGACACCAGGGGGCGCTCTTCTCTTCAGCTCCCAGTACATGGCTCTGGACATAGCCTCACGCTCATTCACTATCATGAAAGACACCGCTGTCAGGTTGCTGCGGTCCAGCTTGGCACGCAGGCCTCCGATCCTACACAGGGGGACGGAAAGAGAGAGAGAGAGAGAGAGAGAGAGAGAGAGACAGAGAGAGACAGAGAGAAAGTTAGCTTTTTTTAGAATTGTCAATTGACACAAGTTGATTCAAACAAGGCTTTTAAAAGACTTCTATCATGAAGTTTATGTTGGTCTTACTTGGAGGCCTGAGTGAGACAGAACTGTCAGCTGGCCTTCAGTAGCGCCACCACAACCACATTTCCCAGCAGTCCTTGCATGGGAGCCTGGTCCCTGATGGTCCAGTGGGGGGCAGGTTTGCAGATCCTGGATGCGTCGTTGTCCCCCTCCACCTCGAGAGTGACATGGGCGGCCCACAGCAGACCTGGCAGGGCCGCGTACAGCCACAGCCATGAGAGAGAGCGCACTGTCCCCTCCATGCCTGCTGGATCTACCTGATGACAAATACATGCAATGACCCCATGTTACTTTGACCAGATCGTCCAACAGGTGCCAAATGTACAGAAGCCTTTTCGTCCCTATACATGCATATTATCAAACAAACGTAACAAATGTAAAGCAGGGATTGAAAAAAACAACAATTATGAAGCGTTGGGTAATCACTATGAGGCTTAGATCTACACAAAACTTGTTGCCAAAGCTTCTATTATTTTTTAAATGTAGAGTAATCAATCCTGGAGAATGCTTGTTGTCATTCATCACTTTGTCAAAATCTCAGTGAATATCTCCTCACGATCCACTACCTGTCTGTACTGTGCGTGTGCTGAAAAAGAATCGTGTGGTAATATACACACAGCCTAGGCTCTGTACACTGGTATGTAAACAAAGGATATGTAAACGAAGCGGGCCCACTGTAGCTATCATATTGCCAGTTTGCAATGCATATAGGCTGAGTATAAACACTGCATTCTTTTTTTCAGCGCACACGCACACACACACACACACACACACACACACACACACACACACACACACACACACACAGTAAGGTACAGGGAGCATATTTTGAGAAGATATTCACAGATTAAAAAAATAAAAATTGATTTGGACAACAAGCCATCTCCAGCCTGTATGGTGCAGGGCTACACGTACAGGCAGTCTGGGCTAAACGCAGATTCAAGATTTGGATTTTTTTCCCCTGCCCTGGACAATGGCCACACAGTCTCATTACTAAATAATTGAAAGAGGTAACCGTCACTTTCTCTCTCATCACATTTAGGGATACAAATAAGACTGTATTGTGGGGTAAACAGCCAACCGACAGAAGAATGTTAGGGGGCAAACGGGCAGCCAGGCTGGCAAGGCAGACAAAGAGAGGCTGGCACAGACATATCAACAGCCCCATCAACATCCAAAAACAGTATACGCGCTGTACAAACAGACAAATGTGCCTTTTTTTCACTTATTCGTTTTAAAATGAATTACTGTAACATCAATTATTGAACTGCAAATTTGATCTCAACTTTCACCAGCACCTCCACTTTTACCAGTGAGAAAAATGTAATGTGTGTGCCGCATAAACACTAGCTGTACTCACTGAATTTTGACTATATCAAGTATCTTAAAGTGCATTAATCACCTTTTAGATGCAGAAAATAATGGGAAGCAAAGAGTGGTTTTCGAAAGAGCGTTGACAGAAATGATGAAAAGACACAATAAATTGAAAAACGATGGGTTAACATATTATCTGTTCATTTATACGTTTACAAATTGAAAGATAAATAGTCATTTAAAGCCAACGCAAAGTATGCCCAAAAAGACGGCCTTACCTCTGTCCTCTCTCTGTACTGTGACCCACATAGATAGACAGTAAATCTCCTGTTGTTTTAAAGCCTGTGGGGTTGACTAAGCACGTCCCCCAAATCAAACAGAGAGAGAGAGAGAGAGAGAGGGAGAGAGGGAGGGAGAGAGAGAGAGAGGGAGGGAGAGAGAGAGAGAAAACACCAGAAGTTGTACTATCTCAAACACATCAAATTCTGATCATGGAGAGGTGATATAAATATGATAGAAGTTGCAGAAATGTCTGATACCCCGCCTAGAGTCAAGGGATTTGGAGATAATGTGAAAAGTATATATTTAAGTATGTAAATCACCAGTGCAAACAGTTAGAGAGGCTAGCCGACCGCATGCTCAATACTACAGGTCTACAGCCTTCTGTTCTGGCTGTTGTTATCTCACCACCCACTGCAATCTATTTAAATTTTTTTTGCAGAGCTGTGAGCAGCTCCTAGCATCCCTTCAGTGGTAGGCCTATTATTTGGTCATGTAAGCCTTCACTATGTAGGTGGAGAGATGACTAAATAAGGAGTGAAGGAAATTGCACAAGAAAGCAGTAGAAATGTGTTAAGCCATGATCCAGAGCCTCCCACATACTGACTTTTTTAAGTACTTTAGTCGAGTCTTAACACACCGCATACCCAACAACCTGCTTAGATAATAGTGTGTAGTATGCAATTGACACACCCAAACTGTCTATAGTACAAAACAGACAGTCACACTAAACTGGAGAACATGGTACACATTATACCTGCTAAACATCAGCATAATAACACGTTAGCATGTAGCCCAGCACCGTAGCTGCTAGCGTGACTTTGCCTTTGTTTAGTTTACTATCGAAGAACTTCTAGTATGTGATATTGATGCAGTTAATGAGTAATATTTACTTAACAGTGAGTGAGTCAGGCATTGGACTGTGTAGAGGTGAATGCCACCATGTGACAAACAAAACCACTGTTCCACTTTAGTAAGCCCCAAGGGGCCAAAATCAATGACAGTCAGAAGGTCAAGGGGACAGAACTGCTGCACAGAGCCACATGTCCTGTCAAAGGAAGATGACAACATATGTTAACTGTACTGTAAACATGCACTGGAAAGCCACAGTGCTTACATATATTGGTCAGTCTCTAAAAACCAGTGTGCAACATGTGTAAGTTGTATTACATTTTCTAAATACGCATCTTAATACTGCAGTTTAGCTCAGGTAAATGAGCCAACTGCAAAACAAATATCTAATGTCATGTGAGTGATTTGCTCAGAGTCTGGGCTAAAGTACATGGCAGTAAATGTTGTATGCAGGGTAAAGATAACCATAGGAAAACTTTCAATTGATAGGCTAGTGTGAGTATTTAAGGACAGTTGTGGTATTCAATTCAAATGTAACCAGTGTCGTGATGGAAACAATGCAGTTTATTTGTTACCTTTAGCTGTGTGACAAGCAGCCCAACCCACAGTACCTGCACTGTGCTTTTTAGATGTGGTGGCATGTAAGTCCATCTCAGGCATACACACACATACAGGTCATTTTTAAAATCACTTTATTTTTTGTTTTGGATATTAAATGTCACGTGACTTACTTTTTTTTTGTTTAATAGTCTTTGTGGTAACTTCAACAGCACTGCACATTCAAATACTTCAGGATTTAGCAAATTGTCAAATACCCCACAAGATTAAACTTGCATCAATCTAGTGTAGACTTACACTACTGGTAGTTTCTAGTGTCCTTACCAGTGAAGGGTTTACTTGTATTTCCTTTATTGACTCGGATATGATGAGCTTCTCTGCTCTCAGTACATTTGAGTATTTCGAATACCACTTGGATTTATTGTGCACATGTGCATGTAAACCAGTCAGTGAATCTCTTGGTTAAAGCAGCTGTGGGACACCGGACCTTAAAACACAAGCGGCAATGTCAACTGGCTTTGAGCAAATTATTTCAACACTTTTTTTTCACACAACCCCTCACTATCACGGCCTCTGCACACATCCTGCGTCTACCTCTGGAGCGCGTCGCCTTACCTTACTGCTGCGTCTCTCGGACTTTTCTCGGACACACATGGAACGTCTCAGCAGCTGCTGCTGCTGCAGCGCTGCTTCTAAAAGCCCTACCTTTCTACATAGAGTTTTCATAGATAATTTCCATTAAAAATGAAGTTCTTTCGTGTCATTTATGATGCATATGATTTATATTGAGTCTAATATTGAGTCTGGACAGTAATCCGTGCGCCCCATTGCCTTTTTCTTTTTTATTTTTTTTGTCACATTTTCGCTTGTTGGAAGTCTTATTTTGAAAGGGACACACCAGGAAATGGTGAAACTACAGCGAAAGCTGCCGGTATGAAGTCAATATGACTCTCAGCAGAGTATTTCTCTATCAGTTAAAGCAGAGAGACCCGAGAGAGACGCGCGGCTCTCAGAAAAAAAATAGGCGAGCCTCATGAGGTAAAGGGGAGCGTCGCTGCAGACGTGCCTCCGACGCGCATCAGCAGTGCGTCTGAGGTTGGATGTGTGTCCGCTCTAGGTTGATTACACAGTCAGTGACAAAAAGTCAGACGCAGACGCGAGGTAGACGCGCAGTAGAGGTAGGATGTGTGCAGAGGCCGTCAGAGGTAGTCTAATTTTGTCACAGACTACACCGTACATCTCCTCACATGGGGGGTGGGGGTAAGGGCATTCTGTAGCTCAGCAACTTCATGATTTAGAAATATAAACTGAAGCTAACTGCAAGCCATGTCTTACTACAGGTGAGGACTGCAAGCACAACCAGGAGACAATTGAAATGAGTCCGACTCACAGATCTCTGTCAAAGCGAAGTATACATTCCTATTGATGCCGTAAGTCTTTCTTAGATCGCATAAGAAGCATATTGTGCACCACTGTTTTTAACACAGCAAATTCGGTAAAAGTCTTCCAAAAAATACTGCCCAAGATCAGGACAGAACCCCTATGAGTTCCTCCTCTTCGTCATTGTCCCCTCCGCCCTGTGTGGGACTGTCACATGTGGCCATGAGTCCCAGGCCCAGCTCGGCCAGCTCCTCACAGCTCATGTCGGTGGAGACCATGATCTTAGTCTCCAGGCGGTTACACAGAGTCCTGTAGGAGGGCAGAGGGTAGCCGATGTCCCTTAAGAACTCGTAGCCCTTGGTGCCCACTGCACAGCGGATCTTGCGGGCCTTGATGATGGTCTCCGGGGACCAGACGGCGCGGCGCGAGCGCTTGGTGAGCGACAAGGCGCGGATCTGGTCCTCAAACAGGAAGTTATGGAGACCCTTCTCCATCCGGTCCAGACGATACAGACGCTTCTTCATCTCCTCTGCCTGGAGACAGAGGGGGAAGACGGTGTTGTTAGTTGCCTCATTGATTTAAAAAAGGTCACCTGTTATAACTTATGCTACATTCTTTCAGGGTTTTTCCAACATTAAAACTGTGTGACTTAAAGAATCCCAAAAGTAGGAATAAAAAATAACCCTGTTTCTTTTTCTCCACCTTTCTGGAAACCTGTGTTCAAAATGACATCATAAGGGGAGAAGCCACACCCCCACTACCGCCACCTGTGATAAGCACACCCTTGGAAACCACTCAATCTAACTAGCAGTTAGATCTAGATTCAGGCAAAATCGGAGCAGACTGGGTTTTTTGGAAGGCTGGGCGAAAAGAGACGGGCTCTAAAACAGTGAGTTTCAAACAGAGGCTGAGAAGAGGAGATTCGGCAATGGCACCGTGAAAAATATAAAAGGTTTTTTTGGACACTACACCATGAAAACTGTTTCTAGTAGAAACCCAAATTACAATTTTGAACCTGAAAGTTTGCATAATATGCGACCTTTAATGGTGTATTGGTGATAATGCAGCAAATTGCTCCCTCAAAGCAAACAGAAAAAAAAAAAAGAAAGCAGGGTATTTTGTTGAAAGAGCGGCCATCCTACCTCCTTCTGTAGCCTTGCAGTGTGCTGCGTCTCCTTGTCCAGCTGTTTCTTGAGGAGTTGACACTGTGTACAGGGCTGCTGGTCCCCGGCTGTGCCCTCTGGATCCTCCTGCTCCTCCATGCCGGGCAGAGGGTTGCGTCTGGCATAGCCATGGTCCCCCATATTCAGCTCCTTCTCCGCTACAGACAAAAAGCAATATCCAATTAGTATTGCATTTCCTAGCAGGATTGTGCATTTTTACATTTACACTGAAGGGCATTACAGTGGCATTGTAAACATTGCAAATTAAGGGAGGATACACACCACAGCCATCTACCTACCCAGTCATAATTATGAGATAATAAGTCTCATAATGTCGACTTGTCACTCATAATTGCAGACTAATTATCTCATAATTTCATTTTATGACTTATCATGGGTATATTTTATTATCAGGGCAAATTTTTCATCTTATCTTTAATTTTGAACAAGATTCCATAGAGAAGAGCTACCTATTGAATAAGGACGTTTTTATGTTACAGGAACAACGGCCAAGGAACTAACCAGACCTCCGTTCCTATGGTCATTGGTCCCGATACACACACCTAGTAGAATATGAATTATTCAAGAGGGAATGTGGTTTCACATCACCACATTGCACATGATTTGCAACACAAACCTGGTTCGGGTTTCATGGGCGGCAGGATGAATGGAGTAGTGACAGCAGCAGGGTACGGTGGGATTCCGAAGTTGAACAGAGTGGGGACTGCATTGGGCTTCAACTTCTTTCCACCGGACGTGGACCTCGCTATGGCCTCAAACTGGCTCTCCTCAAAATGGTCCTTGAGGGAAAAAAAAAACACAGCGATGTGAATACATTTTATCCAACTGGGTGATCCGAGCCCACATCCAAACTCCACAAGAAACAAGACAAATGCCTAGAGTGAATGCTATAATGTGGCACATGAACTGGTTACAGAATTATAACTCGTCACTGTTTTGGATGCATTTGTCCTGTCCAATTTGACACCAGATCTTTTGCTCCATGTTATGAATGTCATACATTTAATAGTGATTTTATCAGCACATACTTTATCTAATCCAGTTTGACAAAGTGAATAGACACCCAACAATTATGTTTCCGCATTTAAAAACACAATATTATCATTTATCCTATTTGATGGACCTGAAAACTGTTTTTTTTTTTTTGCCTGAATACATACAATGCCTACTGGTTTCCCCTACGGCAAGCATGCAGAAGTCAGCATAACACCGGTGTCAGTGTATAACCATAGGCGTAAACTTACTTGGCAGAGTCTGGAGTGAGGAGTCGGTTCAAAGTCCCGTCGGCTGTTCACCACCCACTTCTTCTGACGGCCGGGGTCTTTGGGGAACCTGAACAGCTGTTTGCCTACGTTGGTTGAATTGGAGCAGTTTGGAGCAGAGCAGCCACCCATTGCGGCAGTTTAAAAAAACGGCAACAAAAAAAACCAGCAAAGCTAAATTTAGCAAACGTCAAGTTAGCCTGTGGGCAGTGAAGCTCAGCTGGTGATTTGAATCATATTTTGTATCGGTTTACGCGGTATTAAAAACAAGAAAAAGTTACATTTGAATTAAATATTAACTAGTGGAAACAAGTGTTCCGTCCTGAACACTTTTACATGGTAATATAGAGATACAATTTAAAATAGTTCATCAGAGATGAGATGTTTCTGAGTTTGTTTGAGCCAAAATGGCGCACTTAACCTCGACGGTTAGTTATAATGACGTATTGTTTATGTGAGTCTATTGTAAACGCCTGCTTGGGATTATAATTGAAATGCAAAAACTAAAATAGAGAAGAAAATAAATAACTAAGAAAATGATTCTAAATCTCCGACTCAAGCCTGTATTTATTAATTATGAAAACATGTGCATACATTTAGAGGAAAACGATTTGTATTTACGCTCAGGCAGTAGTCCAACTGCCATGTTTTTTTTCTCACAGGACCCCAAGAAGCACGTTGAAATGTTTACGGTGGGCACAGCACACGCACTGTCGATAAGCTTTATTTATGTTATAAACTACGGGGAAAAAAGAAGTACCGAATGAATAAACACTTAATAACATGAAAGCAGGAGTTCCGCATAGATAAGTTATCAATTAAATTAAGTATAACGTTGTAAAATAAGCTAATAGTGCTGGTAGGCAGCTGTGGGTAACTTACAGAAAACGTTTCGGACGTGTAGAAGAGCAGTTAGCTTTCTATTCAATTAAGTTTTAATAAACATGGCGTCTTCACTGGTTGTTCCAGTCATTGACGTCCAAAATGATAACTTCAAAGAGATGTGGCCCGCTATGGTGGTGGCCATCAAAACGTCTTGCTTCGTTGCACTGGACACGGTAAGTGCAGGTGTGTGTGTGGTTGCTGGTTGTGTGTAAATGGACTAAAATGTCATGTGCGAGGAAACGACTATAGCTTTTCCCCACTCATTTAATTTCAACATTGTGTGATCTAAATACAAAGCTTTGACGTGCATTTCCCTGTGTCGTTTTAGGAGCTGAGTGGTCTTGGAAACAGGAAAGCGCTGCTGGCTGAGTGAGTACAAACATCAGTGCTGCTCTCTGAACTTCTTCCCATCACACACTCACCTGAAATAGTATCATTATCCTACAAGAAGCCATGGGTGGAACAGTGTGTGTGGTTTTCAGCCAGTGCCGTTCCAACTTTTACTACTTGTTAGCGTTTTGTCTTTGTGTAAGTTAGCCCTGACCCTCGCTGTCATGTTCCAGGTCCATAGAAGACAGATACAAAGCCATAATCCACGCTGCTCGCTCTCGCTCCATCCTCTCCCTGGGATTCGCTTGTTACAAGAAACTGGACGGCAAGGTACAATAAGATGACGCCATACAGGTGTCCAAATTGACCATTGAGCCGTATGCATAACATTATAATAATATATTTCTGATGAGCAGGACATACTAGTAGAAGCAGGTTAATAAGATGGTTGCCACAGGTACTTAAATGACTTCTTTAATAGGACATGTGTTACGTATGAATCCTTTCTTCCCAGGCTGCGGACACATACCTGGTCCAGGTGTATAACCTCACCCTGCTGTGTTCAGAGGAGTACATCATAGAGCCCCAGTCTGTCCAGTTCCTGGTTCAGCATGGCTTTGACTTTAACAAGCAGTACGCCCATGGCATCCCTTACTGCAAGGGCAATAATAAGGTGAGGATACTTCCATGCTGTTCTGCTTGATGCTGTGTGTTCCAAGCTTTGTCCCTTGTCCACTGATCTTACTAATGGTCTTACCGCTACACTCTGTTGCATTACTTCCTTTACTACATGTGTCAATTTTAAAACGATATGCTTATACCTTAAAGCCCTTTTTATTTAGGTTTTTCTGTTTTGCTTATTATGCGATAATGCAGAATTAATAGCATACTTTTTTTTTTCATGCGTGCCAAGAAGCAAGATGCATATACAATAGCAAAGGATAATTGACCTTCAACAGATGTTAATATTTGATTCTCTCTCTACTGTGTTGTCAGGGAGAGTCAGACGATCGTGGCGTTCACATTCGAGCCTTATTCACTGAGCTGCTGCGAGCCAGGAAACCGCTGGTGCTCCACAACGGCCTCATCGACATGGCCTTCCTCTACCAGGTACCACCAAGCTATTTGATCTGTGTAACGTTCCCTTTCATTTCTTGTCTGTTTATTTAACAAATTAGGTCATTAAAAAGTGACTACTGAATAGCTAAAATCCCTAACTTAATTAATTTACTTATTTTTCTACAGCAAAACCTTTTTCCCTTGTTAAATGACCTACCTAAATGTTGTTGGTATCACAGCTGCAACCATTAGTGAATGAATGTATCACTTGATACCCAGAAAATGACTTATATTTTCAAGTTATCGTTATTGTTTTAAAAAATGGGTTACAGCATCTTAAATTTCAATTATTTTACATAATTGTGAGCCGCATATCTCTATGTGTTGGACGACTGATCAGAATAAAACAACCATTTGATGGTGTCACTGAGGCGTCTTGAAAAATGTGATGGACATTGTTTTATATTTTCTTACATTAAGTCAATAAAACAATGAATTGGAAAATATATATGTAGATTGATCATGTATTCAATTATTTGTAGTTGCAGTTGCATAATCATTGTTTATTGTCCATTTTAAATCTTTAAAATGCTTTGTCAAGTCAGCTTTGGTAAAAATCATGCCCCAACCTCAGCGATTTTTACCAGCATCCAATAAGGAAGTGACCACAACTGTAGTAACCCGGAAGTGCCACTGGGGGAGGGTGGTACCAAGACTGAGCGATTTTTCTTTGACTCACTTGTTAGACAGGCCGTTTTCAAAGTCTTATTAAACCTATTTACAGCCTGGGCCACAAAACCATTTAAGTCTGTATGTTTAGGTCATATCTCCATGACAACACTGAGGGGGGTGAATTTTTTTTGACCGGAGGTAAAAATGGAGGTATTTATTTTATCGGAGGTAAAAATGTATTGGCGCGATCTCTTGAGTGACAGCTCTCCGCCCGTTGTCCCTCACTTTGCCTCGGAGGTATACGTCAGCTATCTCCCTCCCCCGACGTGAGGTGGATTAAAAATCTCACAAAATGGCGACGCGCACAAACCAGGATTATTGGATGCCGTGTGAATAACTGAGGTCAGCCCGGATGCTACATCCATATTATTTACTATCTATGGTAAAAATAAGAGAACACTGTCAGAAATCCTCATATTATAATGAATGTGTTCACTTGGTGTTTGAACCTCATGCCTTTCTCACAGCATCCTGCTGCTGCATATATTAAATGCAATGAATTCTGTCTTTTTCTCCCAGAGTTTTTATGCTCATCTGCCTGAGCGCTTGGCCACCTTCACAGCCGACCTGTCTGAGATGTTTCCAGCTGGAATCTATGACACCAAATACGTCACTGAGTTTGAGCTCCGGCTTACGGCCTCCTATCTGGAGTACGCCTATAAGAAATGGTGAGTGTCCTTGGTGAGAGTAGAGTTAAATGTATTTCATGCTGTGTCCATTATTTATTGGACTGTAAACTACTGTTCCCTCATGTTATGTCTTCCTTCTTGCAGTCAGCTGGATACCAGTCGCAGTGTGAGCTCTGGAGGGGCGGGCCCTGATCTTCATGTAGAGTTCTGTCGGTATGACGGTCACATGTCCAGCTATGTGGACTACAGAGTGTGTCCATCTGTGGCCTCTGCTGAGGGACACACTGAAATCTGCCAGCGCTTCTCGGTGAGTCTCTCTCCTTTCATTTTTCCACAGAGAAATCTCTTAGGGTTACTAAGGTCATGTTCACACCTAATAGTCCAGTTCTTTTGTGCGCACCAGACGTGAGTTGGATACATTGATTCATTTTTCAGATGGTTTTGTTAGTGTTCACAAAGGGTTAACTCAGACTGACTCTACATTAAAAACAAAAGTCACATGCTGTTCAAATATTAGTCAAACAGTTAGGCGATCAAAAAGGCAAATCCCTCGTCATTTCTATCATAGCAGACATCATGGAGCATCGGCGGGTTATTTTCATGCTAGTTTTAATGTTGAGCGCACTTTGTAACAGCCCGAGTTAAATAAATGTAGTGCCACAAAGTAGCGCTTCATGTATATTTAATGGACATAGTGCCATGGAGACTTTATGTTTTATTGTCGATTAGTAATTACTGAAAATTACAATGAAGTCGCGGTGCGGAAATCACACTTATATGACGACTCTGTATATTAGTCGAAGCTAATGCCAACTACAATCTGCACCAAGGGGTTAAACGCTCTGGGGTTAGATTCACAAGTCTGGTGTGAATGCAAATTAAAACTCTCAAGCTGACCTTTTATCAATAAGATTTTATTTTTTATTTTATTTTTTATTATACAGTCCTCTTTTCCTGTCTATGTCAGACAAGCCAAATACAAGGTATGTTTTTCTGTGTAAATAACTGTATTATCTCCCCGGTCCTTGTGTTTGTCTAACAGGCGTTTGGCTGGTGTCCAAACGGCACCCAGTGTCCATTATCCCACGACACCGACCTGATCATCCTGCAGGACGAGAAAGGAACGGTGGACAAGAAGAAAAAGAGGAAGAGACAGAGGAAGAGAGATAGAAGCGAGTCAGCAGCGGCGGAGGGCTCCTCCATCTTTGACGGCGCGCCGGAAAACAAAATACCCAACATGGAGGTCGATCCGGAAGAAACACCAGACCACCGTCAAGAGCCTGCACCATGCCCGGAGAGTGTTTCTCTAGTGGACAGTGCCAGGAACACACAACAGAGTGATGGAGAGAATATGAAGACAGACAGCGAGGGGAACGGAGTGTGTGAAGTCAATACGGAGCTCACAAACTCTGCAACAACAACTGACGACGACACAAAAACCAACACAAACAACGGTGTACAGAGCAAAACGGAAGAAAAGTGCAGTGTGCCGCTAGCCAGCACCGACAGCCAGAAGCAGAAGGCAGACTCGGGGTCGCACAGGGCCGGCTTTGACGCTTTCATGACCGGATACATCTTTGCCCACTCGTGCACCTTCATCCAAAAGAAAGCCGTGAAGGAGAAGGAGGCCCAGAAGAAGGAGCAGCAGCCTTTGCTTCCCACCTGTCTCAATAAGGTTTACCTCAGCGGCAAAGAAGCTCCGCTCAACGTGGTCAAAAGCACCTTCTCCAAATCCTCCAAGGCCCACGTGCACAAGATGGAGATGGTGTGGGGAGGGAAAATGTAGCCTGCACACTTTTACACTGCAAGCTAGTTCACTGTTAAATGTTTTAGCCTTGCTAGCAGCATGGAATTATGGGTACCACCGTTGCTCCACCACTTTGGTCCAGACGGAAATATTTGACACTGAAGGTCCCTCGAGGTTGAATACTATTGCTACGCCTTGATTTTTCTTTTGTGCTGCAATGGAGTTGACATTTTAGTTGTTTGGTCAAATATCTTTGGGAGAAATATCTCTTTTCCAGCTCAGGATGACTTTGAACAACTTAGGGCATCCAATAACTTTACCACTGTCAACATCATAAGGTCACAATGTCTATTTGTTCAATACTCTGGTTCATGTCCAAATATGGTGCAAAACAAAGGATATTCCCATCAGCCTCAGCTTCCCAATGTAGAACGATTATTTCAACATTTTATTATTTTCAGCTTGTTGCCTCACTCTCGGGTTCAAGACAAGGCAACAGAAACCATTCCTTTAACTGTGCTTGCATTTTTAAAGAATGCTGAAGAAATGGGCAAAGGTCGCCCATGGCTATGGTTTCTGTCTTGTTTCTACTGAGAAAGATTAGCATACTAACATGCCAAACAAAGATGAGGAAAATGCTAAACATAAGAGAGCAGCTGTCATGGCGCAGCTTCTTAGTCTTGTTTGTGATTTTTATGGACACTTAATCACCACAAATAGCCACAAGCATGTTTTTCTCTCACGTCTGTTGACTGTACATCTATTCGAATAGATCAGGTGTGACATGCCAAATTCTGTCTCACTGTTTAGCTAATCAAACTATTTTTGTCTGTTTCTGGTGCTCCCATATTGTTTTTATTTTCTTAGCAGTCTCCTATGTGGATATTTTACCCACTAATCCAACAACAAAAAACAGCAATATATTACAATGGAAAGGCATCTTCTTTCATTTAGTCAGCTAGTGTTTCTTGCTCTGGAAACCAGCCACAGCGGCATGAGGATTGATGAAGATTCATTCCACATTTTGTATCAATGAAGTACCTGTTTCATAAGTTACCTTTGGAAAATAAACGAATGCTCATTAACCACTGTTCTTCTGTTGTTATTACAATTTCAGTAACCATGCATAATATGCTCTGTGAGGCAGCCTAGGCACAGTGGTGCTTTGAGCTAAAGGTTGACTGCATTATGAGTTATTTATTACTTGTAGTAGTGTGATTACTTATGTGTCCTGTATACGAACACTCTGGATTGAATACTAGACCTAGTGACAGTTTAAGCCTTTCAAATAAAACTGTTTTAAATGGTTTTGTGCTAAAGAGAATTCTACAATTCATTTAATATTAATTGATGAGCAACTGGGTCTGTATTGGTAAAAACATGTATGTGTTTTTTTGAGAGACATCATAGTGAAGTGCTTCTGATCTGCTTAAGGTAATCCCTGGTTCCTTATAACTGATGGAAATGGACTATTGTGAACTATTCCACTGTTCTACACACCTCAATTTACCTGCTGGTTGAAACTTGGCTCCAGGTGACAAAGTTGATTTTATAAGCATTTAAACTGCTGCACATTTAATGTTACCTTCAAGTATTTCCTATTAAATATTGTTGGTGTTATGCCCATATCACTGAGGACACAGGATCTCATAGAACACATTTTTTTTTTATTTGTCTCAATTCAACTTGAAAGCAGTCAGTCAGGTGCAGAGTCTGTGCTGAAGATGATTGGGGGCCTGGGGACTTCCTCATATCTGATTGGTTGTGGGATGCTGACTTAGTTAGGTTTGGTTGACTTCTACTCTCAGGGGTTCCTGTATGACCAAAGCCCCAGGAACAGTCCTGCCCTGTTACATCAAGGCCAAGTCATGAATATGGATCCTTGTCACTGTCTAATAATGAACTATGATGTGTTGGAACTTCTCCTGTCTTGTGCCTGGCCTTCCCCTCTGATCTGGAGGAAGCATGTCTTCTTTGTTGTCATGTAAACCCTGGATGTACTGCAGGAAGGTTGAAATATGTCACTTAAAACCTTTTAAAGGTGAACTGAGTGAAGTGAATCACATAAAATGAGCCTGAATGATTCAATAAGTGATATTAAGACTTGCAGGAAACTTGTGTTGAGAAAGTTATTATACCAATGTCTCTGTCTGCTCACCAGCTTGTCCCGTGGTCAGTCGTTCTTCATAATCCTGCAGGCTGAGGAAGACCAGTCTCTACTGGATGCAGCAGACCAGGGGAGCTGGTCCACTCAGTGAGTCACATAAATACACTTTTAATTATTGAATGAAGTCATAATGTACTGCAATAAGCTACAGAGTTAGCCAGTTCACACAATAACTAAATTCTCCGTAGAAAGCATTTGTTGTCATCAGTGAATATCTCCCCACATTCTGCTACCTGTCCGGACTCCATACTGTGCGAGCTGAAAATAATCTGATGTAAATACAAAGTCTAGGCTCTGTAAGCGGGTATGTAAACAAAGGGGGCCACCATAGCTAACATGCCTGTTCACAGAGCCTAGGCTGTGTATTAACACTGGACTTTCTTTTATCCGCGGTCACAGGAAGCCGATCGTGAGGAGATATTCATTGATTTTGACCACAAGTGTTCTCCGGAATCATTAACTCCACCTTTGAGATCCCTTCCTCTCAGAGTTAGAAACTCATTCTCATCTTGTTATCCAAACAGCAGCAGATCCAATTAGGAAATAAATAATTAATGGTTAGTAAGACAATATAATCTTTCAACTTTTACATAAGTGATAGTATATGCATAAACAGAAGAAGCTGATTGACACATTCAATTCAAACAACTTTATTTATCCCCGTAGGACAATTCTGTTTCAGTCAACCATTCGCCAAATAAACAAATGAAGTAATATGAGGAAACGTTGGAATATTGATTAATAATGTTAAAAAAAGGTCAACCCAATAACATGTTCTTTGTCACTGTACAAGTCATAAGCGGCTGTGACTAAGCAGGTCGTCTGTTGATCGCAGGGTTGGAGGTTCGATCCCCGTTTCCTGCCAGGTGTTGTAAGTATCCAAGTACCAGAGCCAATCATTGGGCTGATTAACACCTTCTTCCAGGACCTGCAACTATGTTTCACCAACCAACTTCACAACAACATGGCAAAGCTTAGGAGGTAGGCATAATGGCAGGCTGCACAATCTCACCCTTGGCTTTCACCATGGCTATGGAAGTCATCATCAGTGCCTCAAAATGGGTGATGGATGGAGAGCGAGCAAAGACAGGGTGGTTACTTGGAAAGTTCAAAGAGAACATCAAGTAAGCCAGGATGAAAATCCAGAGTCATGTGGCCGCTCACCGTCTATGAAGTCCCAGTTACTAAAGCTGTGGAGAAGATGGAGGGAACTATCACTTCATATGTTAAGAAGTGGCTTTGGGTCCCATGATGTCTGAGCAACATCAGCCTCTACAGCAACTGTGTCCTTGAACTGCCTCTCTCTAGGCTGACAGTCAATTGCATTCATCTGTCAGTGACAGATGAATGCAAGTGTTCAAAAGACTCCAGATGAAGCTGAAAGACTCCAAAGAGATCATCATACCATCAGCAAGACATGACATCAAGACATCACCGCAACTATCAACTGGGCGGAAATGTACACCTGCCTGGGCAGTACATCAAGCTTCATCAGCATTGAGATATTAAGATATTGTGGGTTAAGTCCAGCATGGAAGAGGAGGCTTTTGCCATGTGGCAAGCGATCCAACTGGCCACAAGGCCACAACATCAGAGCACAGGAAACTGGTGGGAGAGGAAGTGCGCCAATTGGAGTAGATTACCAAAAGTGCAAAGGCTGTCTCTGGGATTTGGATGAGTTGGGAAGGTGTGGAGAGAAGAAGGATAAAGTTGAGGGAACTATGGGAAACGGAGGCAAGCAGTATAAGATTTATCATCAGAGCTACGTACGATGTGTTTCCATCAACAAAGAATAACCAGCAGTGGTTTGGTAGAATAACCAAGCTGTGCCCTCAGTCCAACACCAGCAACCTTCATACACTTCATGGCAGGATGTAAGACCAGTCTCACGCAAGGCTCTACACCTGGCGGCACAATCAGGTCCTCAAGCACCTGTCATCGGCTCTTGAAAACAGGCGAAATGCAGCCAATTCTCTGCGGCCACGTGCAACCAAACCCCTGACTACAACAACATTCATCCAAGAAGAGTCTCAAGACCAATCGGGTACAGGACACAAGCTCAGGGTGGATCACCCTGTAACTGGCTGCATCTGCGGAGGGTGTATAGCCCGAATAACTGGAACACCCAGTGAAGTCACTACCACTTTTGTCCAAGTGGTGCCGCTAGAGCTCAGCCTCACCTGTCTGTCAACAGTGAACCGCGGCAGCTCAGGCGGTGGAGTAAGATACAAGTAGAGGAGAATACTTGATGGTTAGTAAAGATACAAAAAAAGTGATATTATATGTAAATACAACAAAGATGTACTGCAGGTAGACTGAGACATCCTGTGTTTCTCAAACGGTTTTAAAATATTTAACTTTGCTTCAACATTGTCATATTACAATCATTCATTTTAGTCACACAGAAATACAATACCTCATCGCGGTGCATCCTGCGGTCTTTCTTTCGCTCGCTTCCTAAACAAATGCACGTACGTCTGCATGCACTGGAGTTGTAAAAACACTATTCCTTTGTCCAAAGGTGCCTCTAGAATCAACAAAAACTGAAAGCTCCTTGTAGCTTTATTAAAGCATGTTCTTGGTCACTTTAAACATCAAAAGCCAAATATCACCTGTCCATCCACAGTGAACGGCAGCACTCAAGCGGTGGAGGAAGGTAAGGCAAGGCAAGGCAAGGCAATTTTATTTATAGAGCACATTTCAGGCACAGGGCCACTCAAGGTGCTTCACAGGGTTAAAATCAAATAAAGAATACAAATACAGTAGGAGTATTAAAGAATAAATGATGGTTAGTAAGACCATAAAACGTTTTAATGTGTGTATGGTAAGTGTGTAATAAGTGGTAGTATATTAATAAACAGAAGTAGCTGATAAACATATACACATACCTTGTGTTTTCTTACTGGCGGTCACTCTCTGTCTCACCTTTCGTCCACAGTGATCAGAAGCGGCTCAGAAAAAAAGAAGAGGACACTTTGAATAATTAAGTAATAAAACATTAATGAACAGGTCTTTCTCTCAATTATTATGAAACATCCTACCAGGAACTTTTAAAGGGTTATAGTTAGTAACTCAGACAAAACGATTTACAGCAGACAGACATAACCGCTTGTGTTTCCCGAACGGTTTGCTTCACCATCGTCATATTACCATTATTAATCTTGCAGTCACATATAAATAAATTACCTCATCTAGGTGGTTCCTGCAGTCTTTCTTTATCTTGCTTCCTAAAAAAAAAACATGCCACCGGTGCTCGCTAGCAAAGATCTTTAGGACAGCACGCGCTGGTGTTGTAAAATCCACTGCGGCTTTTGTACAAAGGTGTTGCTAGAATCAACAAAAGCTGAAAGCTCCTCGTATCTATTTAACAGCGTCAAAGTCACAGTCACATAGTAACAGTCACATAGTAACAGTCACATAGTCACAGTCACATAGTCACAGTCACATAGTAACAGTCACATAGTAACAGTCACATAGTAACAGTCACATAGTAATAGTCACATAGTCACAGTCACATAGTAACAGTCACATAGTAACAGTCACATAGTAATAGTCACATAGTCACAGTCACATAGTAACAGTCACATTGTAACAGTCACATAGTAACAGTCACATAGTAACAGTCACATAGTAATAGTCACATAGTAACAGTCACATAGTAATAGTCACATAGTAACAGTCACATAGTAATAGTCACATAGTCACAGTCACATAGTAACAGTCACATAGTAACAGTCACATAGTAACAGTCACATAGTAACAGTCACATAGTCACAGTCACATAGTAACAGTCACATAGTAACAGTCACATAGTAACAGTCACATAGTAATAGTCACATAGTCACAGTCACATAGTAACAGTCACATTGTAACAGTCACATAGTAACTGTCACATAGTAACAGTCACATAGTAATAGTCACATAGTAACAGTCACATAGTAATAGTCACAGAGTAACAGTCACATAGTAATAGTCACATAGTCACAGTCACAGAGTAACAGTCACATAGTAACAGTCACATAGTAACAGTCACATAGTAACAGTCACATAGAAATAGTCACATAGTCACAGTCACATAGTAACAGTCACATAGTAACAGTCACATAGTAACAGTCACATAGTAATAGTCACATAGTCACAGTCACATAGTAACAGTCACATTGTAACAGTCACATAGTAACAGTCACATAGTAACAGTCACATAGTAATAGTCACATAGTAACAGTCACATAGTAATAGTCACATAGTAACAGTCACATAGTAACAGTCACATAGTAACAGTCACATAGTAATAGTCACATAGTAATAGTCACATAGTAATAGTCACATAGTCACAGTCACATAGTCACAGTCACATAGTAACAGTCACATAGTAACAGCCACATAGTAACAGTTACATAGTAACAGTCACATAGTAACAGTCACATAGTAACAGTCACATAGTAACAGTCACATAGTAATAGTCACATAGTAACAGTCACATAGTAATAGTCACATAGTAATAGTCACATAGTAACAGTCACATAGTAACAGTCACATAGTAACAGTCACATAGTAACAGTCACATAGTAACAGTTACATAGTAACAGTCACATAGTAACAGTCACATAGTAATAGTCACATAGTAATAGTCACATAGTAACAGTCACATAGTAACAGTCACATAGTAACAGTCACATAGTAATAGTCACATAGTAACAGTCACATAGTAACAGTCACATAGTAACAGTTACATAGTAACAGTCACATAGTCACAGTCACATAGTAATAGTCACATAGTCAAAGCCAATGTCACATGTACATATAGAAATAATAGTATCATTTTGAAAATTAAATCAATGTAAAGAAAAGCTACATAATACAGTCAGTCACACAGTCACAGTCTCAGTCACTCACAGTCACACAGTCACAAAACAAATGTCTAGAATGTGCCCTAAAACTCCCCAGATCAGAACATCACTTAACACACCAGAAGCTCAGCCTCACCTGTCCGCTGTCCACAGTGAACCGCAGTAGCTCAGGGGATGGAGTAAGATAAGGGTAGAGAAGAATAAATAATGGTTAGTGAGCTAAAACGTTGCTAACTGTTACACTAGTGATAGAATATGCATAAAAAGAAGTAGTTGACACAATCACATACTTTGTGTTCTCTTACTGTCGGTCAATCTCTGTCAGCGAACAGCAGCAGCTCAAAGAAAGAAAGAAGAGCAAACTTTGAATTATTAGGTTATAATACATGAATGAACAGGCCCTTCCTCTCATTTATTATTTTATTATTTTTAAAAGGTTTACAAAATAGTCTAGTCTCCTCTGATGATCATAAATTACCTGTAATAGCAAAGGAGACCATCAGCAAAATCAACACTATTTTTATAAAGTTATTTTGAATGCCTTTTCACAGGTCCGATTTACTTCACCATCGTCATGTTAACAATTAATTGTACATAGCCACATATACATTACCTCAATGCAGTGCATCCTGTGGTGTTTCTTTGACTCTCTTCCTAAACAAAGGTGCTGCTAGAATCAACGAAACCTGAAAGCTCCTTGTAGCTACTTCAAAGCATGTTTTTTTGGCAACTATACAAAACAGATTCTCAGGTTTGCCTGTCCATCCACAGTGAATGGCAGAAGCCCATTAGTTAGTTTGGAGTAAAGAAGAATAGTGATGGTTATTAAAGGCACATAAAAAGTGCCATGGTATTTTTTTTTTACACATGTGTATCATATAGAATATAGTCAGTTTACACATTAACCTTCTTAAATTAAATCACTAGTAAGTCACTAGTTGTCAATTAGAAACTCATACTGTCCTTTTCTTGCTCAGTGACCAGCAGCAGCTCAGTCGATGGAATGAGATGAGAGGGGAACAATAAATAATGGTTATTAAAGGCACAACATAATCCATATTGTATGTGTACATGTGTATTATACAGTATGTAGGCACCCGTTTACACTATACCATACATTAATAATTAAAGCATAATTAAAGCTTATTCTAAGTCATTTGTTTTAAACCAGAAGATCAAACTAACCTTTTTGTCCACCAGTGACAAGCAGCAGCTGAGGTAGTGGTGGAAGATCAGAAATATCACAAGAAAAAGGAATAGATGGTTAACATTTGTAGATATAATGGAATTATCGACTAAAACATACAGTATATATTATATGGTAATACAGTGTAGTGGAACAATGAGGTGTTACCATGGCCGAGTGGCCCATTGCTCCACGACATTTGATACTACTAGAGAAAAGGAGACATCTCGACAGGCTTCAAGGTAGACACGGAGGAGTAGGAGATCGGTCTAACAGGTTACTTTATTCAAGGGTTTACATCAATTAACAAGCTAGTAGACAGCTTCTACTTATTCAACACAAATGTACTTATTCATTACAACAATCCAGATCTTATCTCACCCTATCCCAGGGATCTAGTCTCAACTTTTGGGGGTACGGAGTTTCCCTCAGCAGTCTCCTTCCTCGGGCGTAAAAGCCCCGATTCTAGTGACAGTCCTTATTTTTATACTATCTGTGTGTGTGTGTGTGTGTGTGAGTGTGTGTGTGAATCTGTATGTGGGTGTATGTGTGTAAGAGTGTGCATGTGTGTGTGTCTGTCTGTGTGTGTGTAAGAGTGTGCATGTGTCTGTGTATGTGTGTAAGAGTGCATGTGTGTGTGTCTGTCTGTGTGTAAGAGTGTGTGTGTGTGTGTGTGTGTGTGTGTGTTGTATAACGTCTCTAATGTCAGATCTAAGCTATTTAGAGTAAGCTATTGCAACACGTGTTCCTATCTTCCTGCTCTGTCTGCGTCAGCTGCTTGTTGTTGCAGTTTGTGTGCTGTGTGCTGTCAACAAGGTTAACCCTAAAGGTTGCTTGCTTCATGGTAAACTCAGAGAGTCCTGTTAACTTAACTTCTTTCAAACTGATAACATAAATGTTGGAAACCCTACAACAGACTTGTACTTACTTTACTTCCCACCAGCCCAGTCCATAATAAGGCTGGTGGCTTGATCTCCAAGTTTCTATTATTTGCATACACGCCCCTAAACTCCAACTACTGGTATGGAGCAGGCAGGGTTAACTCCATTTTCTTCTGTTTCTCTCGACGCATTCCAGTCACTGCTAGCTCTACATCTGACCTAGGAGAACTGCAGACATCCATGTGCTTCACTGGGAGGACATGCCAGCCACTCCCTGTTCCAGCCCATGACTGTGTAGCACCTAGACCAACCAGTATGAGTCACTATAGCTGTGACAAAGAAGGTCTGCGTTGTTTTCCCATGTCTTCTCCAGTCCTTCCAGACGCAAGAGCTACCGGGGAAGTTTGCGGGCCCCATCAGACGCAAAGACCCAGCCCTCAGGATGAAAGAAAGGTGAATCTTCCCACGTACCAAAATCTCGAGAAGCTACAACCAGGCCCAACCAACCAAGATGCTACCTGGGGTTTTATTCTGCCCCGCAAGAAGCAAACGCTGGTCCAGCCGGTCATAAAGGGTCACTGCAACTGTCCTGAGATGCTTTGGTGTCATTTGGCATTTTCGGAAAGCAGGAATTTCATAGTTCTAGGAAATTAGTTCTAAGAACCGACCGTTTTACTGTGTCTGCAACACAGGATAGTTCTTAGAACTAAGTTTTTAGGGACTTATTTAGCTCCAACTCCAAAGTAGGTCCTTTGGCAGCACCAGAGAAGCATTAGTGTTGTAAGTGGACGGTGATTGGACAAAATCACGAGCCGGTGCCGGCAACCACCATTACAAAAAAAAACTGTTTATTTAGACTGGCGAGAAAGGCCAGACCTTGCAAGCTTCACATTTGTTTCCCTCCCGCAGATCAGTCTGGATTTTGTCTGATCTCCATGGGGAGTCCGTTAAAAAAGGAACGGGCCAATCATGACCTTACGTGGGTGCTTAGGGTGGAAGGCAGCTTCTGATTGGGTCATGCAGTCGTCAAATAGCTTTGTGAGACCAGCTATATCTCATAAAGTTATCTGTTTATCCATTTTGACAAAAACTACATGAACCAATCAGGGGCTGCCTTCCATTAAAGGATAGGGTTGAGCTCCTCCTCATGGAGATTGGAAACATTCTAGACTTATCTGCGAGAGAAACAAATGTGAAGCTCACAAGATCAGGTTGGTCTTGCAAAGCCAAGGAAAACATTGCGACACAGCTTAGCTGGTCTTCTTACCACGTCCATTAGAACCATAAACCCCACTTCAGAATATTGTTGTTCTTGTGTGTTTTGTGTTAAAGATTTGTTGTATGTCACGCAAATGTGACGTACCGCCGGCCTGCTTATGTCGCCTCAGGAGGCTCCAACTGGCAGCGCGAATGCCAACAGAAAGAAGCCCTTAAACCTGTAGACAATTCCTCACATAAAGTTTCTAGAAGTTTTTGGTGGGAGAACGCCTGTATATCTTTAGTGTGGTGGTGAGGACTTGTAAATGTAAACCTGGCTCTGGTGATTCCCGATGGGGATTGTCAGCCAAGTAGCACATTGTATAACTATACAATTACTAAGAGCAGCTACTCTTAGTCCACCTCATCATACAACCTGGACCTCTTGGTGGCAGTCTGCTCCTCTTCACTCTCCTCGCTGCATCTCTTGGTCGAGGAGCTGAGGCCACCAGTGGAGGGACACAGAGGGTCTTCTTCCAGGCAATCGTCACTGCAGAAGAATCCTAGACACTCCTCGGAGGTCAGCGGTCCAATGGGCTCGGGATCCAGTTGGGGTATAGCAGGCTGGTCAGCAGGATCGGCGGGAGGCGGATCAGCTTGAGGGGAAGTAAAAGGATAGGCAAAGCGAGCACCATAGGCAGGAGCATACACGGGAGAAGGAGGAGCATAAGGATTAGCATAAGGGTAAGCAAAGGGAGCAGCGTAGGGATGAACAGCATAGGGAGAAGCATAAGGGTTTAGAAAGGAAGCATGAAAAGTAGGAGCATAAGGGTAGCCATTAAAGAAAGCAGGAGAATACCCATAAGGGTAATAAGCAGGGGCCACAGGATGATAGGCAGGAAAAGGAGCAGCAGGAACCTCTTGCCTCCAGTCCACCCCATATTCCGGCTGTGGGACCTCCTGAAGAAGAAGAGGAGGAGTGTAAGGTCGTCTGGCATCTTCATCATAATCATAATCATCATCAATGTGATTCAGTTCTTCCCAACATACCTCGTCTCTCCTGCTGTCCGGACGCTCTACCCCGGGAAAACCACCATCACCATCGTCCCTCAGAACATCTCCGCCATCTCCAAGAGGCTCTGCAACCTGGAGCACCACCTCATCGTCTAGACCCACCACGTCTATCTCCTCCTCCTCCTCATCTTCCTCATTCTCTTCCTCCTCCTCTTCCTCCTTCTCTTCCTCCATCAGACACAACATGTCTTTCTCCTCCTTCTTCTCCTCCTCCTCAAGAAAGACCACGTCTATCTCCTCGTCCGATTCGTAAAGAGGGAGCAGAGGACTGTCCACTCTCTCTTCGAGGATTTCAGCATAGGAGACTTCAGTGCCTTTGTTCAAGGGCCAAAAGTAGCGACCTAAGCGTGGGGGGGGGGAAAGTCACATTAAGCCCATTGTCAAAATTGCATTTGAAATAACAACAATAATGTCCTAAGAAAGAACTGTGGCCCATAGAGGACATATGTAAAACAAGGATACAAAATCTGTTGTGTACTGGGCACTGATAAATTGTAAAATAATTCAAATATTTTAAATCTGGCTTCATCCAACATCTATTTTTTTGGTTTTTATAGACATGCAAATTGTATGGACTATTAGTGAGATATTGTCAAATGTTCATATTTATCAAACATTTCTGGAAACAAAAAAAAACATGGAAGAATGGCCGCTGGTTTGTTTACAGCACCTGTACATTCTGACATCAGTTGCCAAACGTTCCAAGGTCTCCATGGTGCAAACATTTGATTTTGATTTTGTTTGTTTTATGGCATTGTTCAAAAAAATGACCCAGTTGTTAATATTTTTTCCCCAAAACCGTAGATTTACCAAAACTAAGTGTTTTCAAATCACGAAAACATTAGTAACATTGTATCCAGTGATACACATGTAAAAACCTTAAAAGTGCAAAGTAACTAGTTGAAATAGTCGTCACATAAATGTAGCAGAGTCAAAAATATGATATGTGACTCAATGTTGTTGAGAATAAGTATAAAGGAACAGGGAAATACTCGGGTAAAGTACAGATGAGCCACGATTCGTTTTCCCGTCATTCATGATCCCATTAATTTTACAAAATCGTGTCACTGATGGCCAAAGCACCAAGGTGCGTCATTACGCACGCTGAACGGTGGGTGCCTTGAAGCGGTTTCTTTTGGCTCATATCTTAAACTTATCATTCATTCATCTTATAAACTCTGAGTTGAAAACGCGGATAGCAACTTCAACAATCGCAGCACGCAAACTCAACTATTCACATGGAATCTATGTGGATAGTTGAGATGAACGGCCGCTGGATTGTGTAGGCCAACACCTGCACGTTCTGACTGACGTTCTGATGACAGCTCCCAAAACGTTCCAACGTCTCCACGGTGCATGAAACAATGTTTGTTTTTGTTTGTTGTTTGGCATTATTCAAAAAAAGAATGAATAAAAATGGCATCTATATTTTCCCCAAAACCGTTGATTTCAAATTTGTTTAAAAAAAATGCATCCCCTCAAACCAAAATAAGTGTTTTCAAATCGCGAAAACATTGGTAACACATGCATTCCACAAATTTCCCGGGAGTTATCCCCACATTCCCACCACGTGTTACTCATTTAGCACCGAGAAAACGTCTGTTTCCATCAAAAGTGTGTTTTAAAATAAAAGTTTCACTATGTCCATCTTCAAATGTAAACATGTTACACAATACAGTCTTAATTGGCCCCTGAAAACGTTTAATATTATCTCAGGGAGGTGGATTAATAAATCAGCTGTCATACTCAGGTGTCTGCTCACCTGGAATAAAATGTGCAATAGCCTATATAAATAAATATTGATAGAGGTCTTACCTGCAGAGGTGAACCACCGACTGACTCTGGTCACAAGGTATTCCTCCTCCACGGGTGCTCCGTTGACAGTCATCATATTCCCAGCAACAGCTCACTGTTACAAGAAAATGTTTTTTCACGTTTGTCCTCTGGTAAAGTTCTCCAACAAATCGTTTTCCAACACAAGTTTTCAGGCGATAAGTTCCACAAGAGCTCAGCTTCCAGCAGACAGGTTTCGCATCAGGTCAAGACCGAGTGCAAATGGAAGGTTCCAAAGGCATGCAGCGCTATTTATGCTCGGCGCACGTCACCATGCGTTCTGTTTCCTTGACAATACTGCACGTGTACGTGAGTGCGTGAGAAAAACATAATTTCCAATCAATTGTTGATTTTAATTGTTTGTTGTAATCCTGTGTGATAAGTGGTGTGTAAGATATTGTATTGTATTGTATTGTCTCTATATAGAAACCCTGCCAGCAGCTCTATACGTTTAGAACAAACTTGAGCAATTTGTTTATAAGTTCATGAACACGTTTCTTCAATGGCTCTTTGGCCGAGGCGCACACTCAAAATCTTTGTATAAATGTTATGATAAAGTAGAATGAACATGAAACCTATGGCCTAAGCAGGAATCAGCAGCCAGTCATCTGTGTTGCATCTGCAGTCTCCTGTTTCTTGATGCACTGTGCGTAATCACGCACGGGTGTAGCAACACCAGAGATGTAGCCTACTTATTAAAATCACTCCGGGATCAAGTGACAAGATGTTTTCTCATATATAAGCTAAAGTTTATGCAATGTTAAAAGGTTGCATATAAATAGTGATGGATAAACAACCAAAAAACAGAGTGAATCAAGCGGGTTAGATACGAATAGCCTAAATAGGCCTATAATGTAGCCTACAGCCTACCAGTAGCCTATAGCATTATACAGAATAAAGACTATGAAATTAAACACGATATTAATTCATATTTGTATATAATATGCTAACACAACCTAAGTAGATGTGAATAAGTCATTTTCCTTTTCCAGTGCAGGTGGACAACACACACTATAGGTACTGCAATTTACCTGATTTGGTAAAAATCCTCTGTATGAATAAACACAGTTAATTTACACTCCAAAACTACTGGAAATTTGAACGAAGTCATGGCATATTTCATGAAGCTATATTATCAAACTTTAAAAAATAATAATGGGCCTTTTACATTGTATGTGTAGCGCTTTTCAAAATAGTCAAGGACACTTAACACAACCAGAACATTAAAAACAAGCACATTAAAAAAAGTGATAACATAAAACCAACACTTGAAAAATACTTTGCCGCTCAACAAGTATGGAATATAGGCCTTTACTGTATGATGGATGATATTTTGTCATTTTGAGTGGTATATGCCACTATCACACACAGGGGGCGGTATAAGTAACACTGGCTAGATGCTATCCACTGTCCAACAACACAAAGGAGAAGAAGAGGCGCTCGTGCACAATCCCTCCATGCACGTGCATAAGCGAGGAGGGAGGAACCGTGTAGTGACAGTCCGCCAACCTGTCCGCTGTATGCGGTCCGTGCAGTCAGTACCACGTTCAGCTTCTCTCAAGCCCATTTCTGTTTTTTTATCTACAGCGGCCAAATGAACCATACATTAACGTCAGAGCACAACAGCTGATACCCTAAAAACACAGACATGGCGGACGATGAAATAGACTACAATATTGTCTTTCCAGATACTGGGACGTCAGGTGAGCATCGTCTCTCAATGTGCCCTGTGCTGCTTAGCTGTTAGCTTAGCGTACGTATGCTAACGTTAACCTCGCAGGGAAAACAGTTATGACATTAATTTTTTGCTGACTGTCAGCTTAACTTGTTAGCAAGGTTTAGCATAGCACGCCGTGACAGCTTTGGTGACATGTTGTTATTGTTGTTTATATTATCGCGTGGTTTGCTTTCAGAGAGGCACTGGCAGGGGACAAAGGAGCCAGTGGTGATTCTGTTGGGCTGGGCTGGCTGCAGAGACAAACACCTCTCCAAGTACAGCAACATCTACAATGAACAGGTGGAAACCAATGAACCCTTTTTTTTTATTCACAAAAAACAACACACACACACACACACACACACACACACACACACACACACACACACACACACACACACACACACACACACACCTGGGAACAAAAGCTTCAGGACCTAGTAACTCTAAACGAATTTAAGGCTGTTGTTAAGAGTTTGAAGTTGGACTCCATCGGAAATTGTGAATGTTTTTAGTTAAGAATCTTATTTTTATGTTTTACAACTGTACTTAATATCAAACTTGTATGTTGTATTGTGTTTTATGTGTAACTGTGTTCTGCTGTCCATCTTGGCCAGGTCTCTCTTGTAAAATAGATTTTAATCTCAATGCGACTAACCTGGTTAAATAAAGGATAAATAAAATAAAATAAAACAAACACCACTACACAAATTACAGACCTGTCTTATTACCACAATTCTTCTAAATTCTCGAAAAACACTTTTCAATTAATCTCCTGGACAAATTCATAGATAAGCACAAACTTCTCACTATAAAATCAATAAGGATTCGGAGGAAATAGTCACTGGCTTTATTAGATTCAGTTGAAGAAATCACACATTCAATAGAGCAAACTGGAACATTACGGCATCGGGGGTATAGTGGCCAACTGGGTAATGAGTTACTTGAGTAACAGGCAACACTGTGAAACTTGGAGATTGTTCCTCTTATGTGTTTGGACATGGCTTATGGTCAGAACAAACAGTATCCAGTAGTGCATAGTAAACCTGAAAGCCCCAAATTATATCAAAAGGGAATAAATCCTTGAACCTTGGATGTAAAAAGATGTATTGTTCAGCTAACCAGTCTGCCACCTGCTCCCACAAACATGCAGCAACCAGACCTACTGAAAATATACGCATGATATATGTTTTACTCGGCACAAAATTCCTTACTTTCTATGCTTTCTTCACCTTTTTCAGGGATGTGTCACAGTGCGCTACACCGCTCCCCTGAAGACGGTCTTCATCTCCGAGTCGTTTGGCTACAAGGAGCTGAGCAGCACGGCCCTCAAGCTGCTGGAGGTCCTCTATGACTACGAGGTGGAGAACAGCCCCGTATTCTTTCACGTGTTCAGTAATGGCGGCTTCATGCTGTACCGCTACGTCATAGAGTTACTAAAGACCGATAAACAGTTCAGCTCCTTGCGCGTCGTCGGGGCCGTGGTGGACAGCGCCCCCGGTGGCGGAAACGTGCGCGGGGCTTTGCGGGCACTTAAAGCCACGCTGGGGCCCAAAATAAGTCCCGTGTTGAGGTACCTCCTCCTAGGGCTTTTCGCGGTGACTGTGTTCCTGCTGCGTATCGTGCTCTATCCCATAACCAAGTACATCCACAAGAACCACTACGACGCGGTGCAGGAGAGGCCCCCCGCCTGGCCCCACGTCTACCTGTACTCTAAGGCCGACCAGGTGATCAGGCACACAGACATAGAGGTCTTTGTGGACGCCCTCAAGAAGAAAGGGGTCCCCATCGACTCTTATGATTTTCTGACCAGTCCCCATGTCGGCCATTTTCGGGAATTTCCAGAGCAGTACGCGCTCAAGTGCAAGGACTTCCTGGTGGCGTGCATGGAGGACACAGAGGGGACGGAGATGAAGAGGAGACAGAGGGTCGACGACCAGTGAAGTAAAAAGCTTGTTTGAGGAGCTCAGCATCGGTTAAAACTGTTTTTTTTCTCGATTTTGAAAAGAGGTTTGGAAAGTCACTGCTCGGAGGAGTACAGGGGCCACATTGAAGGGAAAAATAATTACGACAATAAACTGGTAATTGTACGAGAAAAAAGTTTAGTATTATGAGAAGAAATATCGTGTTTTCCCCCTGCATTAAAATGAGGAATGTGGAGCGTCTTTTAAAGCTATAGCCTAGTTATTTCACAAACAAAAGAAATGCTTAATATTTTGGCAAATCAGGACCACGTTATCATAGGTATGAGGGTTTGTTGACTGTGTGGCACGGCCCAACACCCGAGACAAGTATTGGGTGACAAGGACGCCGCCGTTAGACCGCTCTCTCCATCCATTAGTAGGATACATGTGATATGTTTTCCTGCATTATGTTTTTCTTTTCTCATAAATTATGACTTCAGTCTCGTAATATTACCGCTTTATTCTAATCGTATTACGTCTTTTCTTTCTTTCTTGGAAAATTACTAATTCCATTTATTTTTCTCAGTGGTCCAGATGAATGGGAATTAGTTAAATGAGGCAGAAAATCCTTGCAAGACAGCTGGAGTTTCATCTGAGCTAGTACAAGACATCTGCCATAGTTTTCCTTTTCCATGGCACATAATGGGAGGGTTACTGCACTTAATACAGGTCTGGAACACCTGCCTTATCAAACACTGTAACAGCAAAGGCTTAACCCTGCCTACTCTCAAATTTTTCTACAAACAGTCATATACCATTATGTACAAATGTAATAATACCTTAACCATTACCTACTATTGCTATACACTGGGAAATAAAAGGCTTAAGGAGAATTTTAAAGGTATTTAATATTGCTGTGAAATGTGATGCATTGTAGATTAGTTGTAGTGATTTCTAAAACTGAGGCTGCGTACTGGAAAATAATATATCTTCTATTTACAGAATGTACAATACCATTTATGCTTGTATTCTTATAATTTGTCATTAAAATTAGATCACAAGGGTGCTAACAATGAAGGCAAACGTAAAATGTTTGTTATCACATAATGTGGCTTACAATGAAGGTAACTGTCTAAACCTAAAATGTTTGTAATCATGTTTTTCTCTGGTTTTTATTTTATATAAAGGTCTCAAAGTGTTGCCTTTCGATGTTAAATGCCTTATGATTTTTTTTTCTGTTTCAGAAATTTTAGAATACCCTGCCCTAATATGTGATACACAGCTAATTAAGTCTAAGGAAAAAGGTGTTTGACAATGAATGTACATGTCCAGCATAGTTCTTTCTAACTGATGTGCCTTCAATAAATCAGAATGCTCATAGAACATTTGTCAGCTCATTTATTATTATATTTTTGAATGATTTCGAATGGGTTCTGCTGTCTGAGCTCAAACAAGGGAACATAAATTCAGTTTCAATTGCAGTATATAGTTATATTCTCACTCAGAAATGCTTTGTGCAGAAACCTGATTACTAAATGATTTTATTTGTATTTTCTCTATTTAATGTATTAAAGTGTTTAAATAGTTAGGGTTCAGAGACAGAATTGAGTTCTGAGTAGGGTTCTTATCAATTCTAAAAAACATTTTATGAAGCCATTTTGCAATATCAATTATATAGAGCCATATTGTCAAGCGCTACATTTTGCTGTATTGAGCTAAAACTGCACCGTGGGTGTAAAATGTACTAATGTATTGTTGACGTGGATAGTCTTCAAGTTTTCCTTTGCAGCCAGTGTAAAAACAATGTATCATGAAGCATACAAATATAAGTACTTATTTTATTTGAACTGTAAAGTTAAACTAGAATTCTAACTTCAGTTGATCTTTTGGCGTTGTTCTGGAATGACTCACTCCTAAACTTGCTCACTAGAGGGCTCACTGATCTGATACATTTCCTCCTTCCACTGTCACCATAGGGCATAGGAGACTGTTTGAAGAGCGTGTGTCTGCATTGCCCCTGCTCATATGGCTGTTGAATGTCTACAACATGTCACATTTGACATTTGGAAGTGCAAGTGGGTGGCATTTGACTATCATGCATCAGGAAAGTTTACACATGGGCACAGACATATGAACATGGCTTACTGGAGTGCATTTGAGATGGGCTTATCTGAGCATGCATCGTTTCAGTGCTCTTTTTACTCTGAATCAAAATGCTGTCATCTTTGATTTGTTTTTCTCTTTTATTGGTTTACATTGAGGAGGCATGTGTCACAATAAGTATCATTATGATATCAGACACCAGTAAGGAAATTACATTGGAAATGTCAGATTTTTGTCTTTGAGAAAAAAACACAACCTCATTGAGATAGTGCTTGAACAAGTATTCACATCCTTTACTCAAGCAAAAACTATATGGTAGGAAATAATCCTTTGCAAGTAATCGCACGCAATCAAACGTTAAGATACATCATCAGCAACATACATACTATTCAACATGATCCTTTTTATTATTATTACATACATATTGTATCTATGACATCACTCGTTTATTATGTAAACTGCATTTTAATGTTAGTAGTTGTCAGGTATTGCCAAATGCTGTTTTTCATTGTAGTATAATTGTAATAAATTTAAGAAAATATACAACGGATAGTTTGCATATCACAAGATTGTAATTACAGAAAAAATATCTATCTATCTATCTATCTATCTATCTATCTATCTATCTATCTATCTATCTATCTATCTATCTATCTATCTATCTATCTATCTATCTATCTATCTATCTATCTATCTATCTATCTATCTATCTATCTATCTATCTATCTATCTAATCTGTCTAATCTGTCCTTACATCCATCTGTAATAAGTACAATATTTCCCACTGGATACTGTGGTGGCATTAAATAGAAATATCCAAGTAAAGCACCTCCATATTGCACTAAAGTGGTATAAATAGTAAATGACCTTACTTTTCATCCCTATAAATATACTGTTGGCTACTTGTATCAATGTCTCTTCTCCCCATGGAACTTTTGTAATGACCACCATATGGTAACAGCTATCATATTCCATATACAGTGATTTAATGCAATCTACCAAGACTTTGGAGTTTGGTAGATCGGATTCAACTGACACTGAAACGTATATAACATCAAGGAGGCAAACACAAACATCTGAGTGGGTTTTCATCCATACAGTAACACTCATATTCCTGAAGAGGGCAGCATTGACTCACAGTTCCCATCATGCAACAGTTTCACCCGACTGAGGCCTCACTATTGGGCACCAGGCCGACGACAATCAGGTTCAGCAGTGGATATATTTTGTTCAAGGCTCCTGTGAAATGTTGCCTTCAGGGGCTATTTCTCTGCATGTTTGCACTGCTTTGAGTTAGAGTTTGTTGGGGTTTCTAATGTAGCACAAAGAAACATCCTTGTATTCGAAATGTGGGGCTAAAAAAGGTGAAAAGCAACATTGCTGTCCTAAAATCCTACATTTTCTAGTCACTTAAAGGTGCCGTGTGTAGAATTTGTTGGCATTTTTCTGATAAAAGACTTGTCAGAAATGAAATAAAACATCCATAAGTATATGTTTAAATTAGTGTATAATCATTTGAAAATAAAAAAGCGGTTGCTCCTTTTATTATCTTAGAATGTGCCTTTTGTATCTACATAGGAGGGCGCCATTTTGCAGAGCCATGTTAGAGTAGAACAGAACAGACAAACTTAAAGGCCGTACGTGTTTTTACATATAGTGGGCGTCCTGGGGAAATGCACCTGTTGGAAGACGACGAAGAAGTAGTATAGAATACATTTCTAAATACATCACCAATATTACACACTGCACCTTTAAAATGTTCAAAAAACAAGCGTCAATTCAAAGTAAAGGAAGAATCTTTGAAGGGGGATAGGACGATACCGGCAAGTAGAGAGAGATTAGCCAGGAATGGATGGGTGGGAAGAAAACGTCATAACACACCCCCCCCCACGCTCTCCATCTCCTTTCAGAAATGCACTGAAAGAAGAAATTACCCCCATGGAAGTTAATGAAGTCTCACAAGTTGATGAGGGGAAAATTGCGGCGAAGAGGGGTCAGCGCTTTCTCTTTAGCCTTTTCTCTCTCCCGCGGAAAAAATGGCTGCGGTCAAGATCCATACTTTTAGAGGACGCTGGAGCACTCCCAACCCAGGGACGGAGTGAGAGAGATAGAGGGGGGAGAGGGAGCACCAAGATTAATGGTATTAAGTGGTAGCACTTGGCAATGCGGTAACGTATCGTCGACGTTTCTCAATTCCACACTGATAGTTTCATAGACCTTGGCTTTATACATTGACTTTTAGCCGTGATTTACAGGATTCAAATAATCCCCGTGGCTTTTCATCATCTGCAAGACCCCGCGAGCGACTTTCGCTTTACGGACTCACATCCGTGCCAGTTTTTTATCGAGGAAAAACACAATCCAATGTTTCCCTCCTGCACTTTAGATTGCTGGTTATCATGCAAAGCCCCCCCATATCCCCCCCAAAAAAGAACTTTCTTTCAAAGATCTGTTTATTCTTGGCATACATTTTTTTTCCCCTTTGGTTTTAATGTCACTCCGAAACGAAAGGAGAAATGTTTGTGTTTATGTAAACCCTGACATTTTGGATGCTACCCGGTGAACCCCCCCCCCCCCCCCCCTTTTCTAGATCATTGGATGGGCAAGTGCAGTATTTTATCTGACAGGCACATGCACACGGTAACAGATAGGATCTAATGGCAAAATCACCGTGTCTCTTTCTCTGGTGATTTGAAGCGATTTTTGTATGATGCTTGACATTTAGGGTTTTAAGGGCTGACATACTGTGATTTTATGGCCAATGAGCACATTTTTTTTATGATTTTCCCTTTACAAGCTGGCCTGTAAGTAAGTATACAAGAACGTGTGCTGCTTGCAAAAACCAAGGCTTATTTATGTTATTCTTTTACTCAATTTAGTTTTTTTAAATACTAGGATTTGTATTAATTTGTTAAAAGAAATTCTAAGGTAGACACAAATATCCGAAATCCACTTTTGGTTTTATTATTTATCATCCCTCTTCTAAATCTTCATAGTCCAGCAATTTATATCTAATCTTACACACACACACACACATACACACACACACACACACACACACACACACACACACACACACACACACACACACACACACACACACACACACACACACACACACACAGGCCCAGGTGTGTCATGCTGTATTTTTCAGGCAGCACACACTGTGCAGAAGGCTCCCCTCTCTCTCCCTCTCAACAGGAGCGGCCTTATGATCAAGTTGAGAGGGGAGCCAACCACAAGTCACTCAAGTCGCCCTCTCTTCACTCTAATGAGCAAAGTGTCTCGCGGAAACCGAGTCCGGGACAGCATGGGAGCTCCCCCCCCGCCCCCACACACACACACAAACACACACACACACACACACACAGACACACAAGTGTGCTCACATGAAGAGGAATGAACGCGTCACGAGTGCACACAAACACACACAAACCTTCAATGGGATGAAATCCGGAGGATCAGGACCAAAGTCTTATCCGCCTTTGAGTAACTTTAAAAGGTCTCCTGGTGTTTAGAGTTGAACGAAGAGAAAAAATTATATGTGTCTGTGTGTCTGTGTGTCTGTGTGTGTGTGTGTGTGTGTGTGTGTGTGTGTCTGTGTGTGTGTCTTTATGTGTGGTTTTGAGAAGGGAATCGTTGGCCCAGACAGGGAGCCATCATCAAAATCTCCCCTGGTCTATCTCAGCCCCTCAGCCCTCTACTTAGGACCAAAATGGCAAAGAAAGCGATGGAATGTTAGATAAAGGGAGAGAAAAAAAGACAGAGCGACGTAGAGAGAGAGTGGAAGATGGAGAGTGAGAGGAACAGCAGTGTAGAAACCCCTCAGCGTGTGTGCAGCCTCTCTCCCGTCGCCCGCTGCAGCAGGCTGCCTCTCTCTCAGCCTATTCAAAGTGAATGTGTGTGTTAGTGGAGGAGTGTGTGTGTGTGTGTTAGTGGAGGATTGTGTGTGTGTGTGTGTGTGTGTTAGTGAAGGAGTGTGTGTGTGTGTGTTAGTGAAGGAGTGTGTGTGTGTGTGTGTGTGTGTGTTTCTTCACAGATGTCCTTGAACAGAACCCCCTCGGCTCTGTGGATCCCTGCTGCCACTGGAGAACATTTGACAAGCAGCAGGCTCTTGTTAGAGCGCTGTCAAATTAAAGGTGTGTGTGTGTGTGTGTGCGTGTGTGTGTGTGGGTAGGTTGAGAAAGTGTGTGTGTGTGTGTGTGTGTGTGTGGATTTCATAGGCTCTATTCAGAGCCCTGTCAAATTAAAACTACCAAACAAACTGTGCGTGTCACACAGACAGGCCCGAGTCGCATGTAAGATGGCAGTGGTAGGCCTTGGGCTGCTTTGTCTGTGTTTGCTTGTGGGTGAATATCGTTGTTTGTGTGTTTGTCTGTGTGTGCGTGCCCGTGTATATGTGTGAGCTTGTGCGTGTGTGTGGATGGGTGTGTGTGAGAGAGAAAGAGAGACTTGGCTTTTGTGGCATGCATCTTTTTTTTTACATGCATCTTTCACTTGTTTGCAATAAACAAATACACAGAGACATCGGTGTGAAGGAAATACCTAATGAGGTGTGTCTAAAAGAACAACACACACACACACAGTCACACACACACACACACACACACACACACACTGACAACTGTCTCCATTCAGATGATTTTACATGATTATACTTTCAATGTCTAAAATCCTGCAATACGGGAGTACAAGAAAACTAGAACCAATATTACTTTGCACAATTTAAGACGAATACATTTTAAACTGTGATCATTATCTATTTATTGAACGGAAATAAATCAGATCCGCGACTATTTATTAATGTTGGTCAGGAGGGAAGACAACATCAATCCGTGCCTTTGTTCCCATAAATGTATCAAAGCAACTGAACGACAAATCATTTTATGATAGAACACCGAGGGAGGGTGGTAAAATGTGATGAGCATTAGATGATAAATGATCAGTGAGACGCAACAGGAAAGCTGTAGGTGTCCTGACAGAAATATGCATCCCTTATATCAGGATCATACAGGATATCACACTGTGTGTGTGTGTGTGTGAATGTGTATGTGTTGGGGAGCCTTCATACTGTATCTTTTTTGTACTCAGAAATGTTTTAAAAATGCAGATCTCTATTTTTATTTGAGAATGTGGGTTTAGCATTTAAATTGTAATTATTATGAGGTTTAGAAAACCAGTGTAGAGAAATTTGGGGTAACCCAAGCTATGGTCTGACAAATAATTATTAGGGCTTGCAAGGGGATCAAGAGGTGATTTTTCCCTGTGTTCCAATACCAATACTATCTACTATTTAGTATGGTAGAAAAAAGATTTAGGACGTCCCGATTCTTGTGGCCAGATTTAGGATGGTTAGAAAATACCAGGATGTCTACTACATCCGGCAGAGATTTTCATTGCTGAAAACAGCATGCTATATGGCCGATTCTGACCCATAATCCAGTGCGCACCTGAAGTGAAATCGCATCGACGGAGCCTCCTTATGAAAACAAACAGGGATGCAACGGATTTAAAAGCAAGCGGCAAGTTCAAGGCGCAATGTTATGATGAAATAAATAAGTAAAAGTATGTACCAATTGTGTGCCTACTGCATCCTAGATTTTATTTATCGTATTTTATCGTCAGATGTAGTTAGTAGAATAGAAAAAAGAAATAGTATGCGATTCGGAACAGGGGGTCTGTTTATTTTTTCAGACAATTCTTGTGTTTTAATGTTTAAATTGAGGTTGGGCTAGAATTAAGATAAGGATTCCACTTTGAGTAAGGGTTAAAGTTGGCCATTCATTTATGAAAATGGGATACTACTGTAATTTGGGATAGTGTCTACAGTACAGTATGTGCTGTGTTTGCTTACCTAAGTGTGTGTGTGTGCATATAGTAGCTTCCCTACACTGCAGGGCCTGCGTTAGTGCTTTAACATTGCCTCCATTAGCAAAATGTTATGATTTATGCAGTTGCTGGCAGACTAATATCTTTAGAAGTTTTTCCTTTATCTTGTAGCCGGGAAGCCGATTCATCTTAAAGAGTGATGAGGGGAGGTTGCTCTCTATGCAAAACGCATTAAAGCTAAATGAGGAGTCTATTACTCAAATCTGGCTGATAATCCGTTAGCTAAAGACCCCTGGCCGCTAACTAAGCAGATTAAGATGTGTCATGGCCACGCCGAACCACGGTGACAATAGTACACTACTTATGATCTCAGACACACACACACACACACACACACACACACACATACACACACACACACACACACACACTCCTCGGGAACACCTTGCTGAGTGTATAATACTCAGTACTGTACTTGGCATTCTGCACACACACAGGCGTACACAGTCTATCTTGAATTTGCACACAGTGTTGGTCAATTAATCCTATACTTTCTTACACACACACACACACACACACACACACACACACACACACACACACACACACACACACACACACACATACAGTGTCTCTTGCCAACTCACTTCATAGAATTAATTCTCTCCTCTCCGCCCACTCTGCTGTGCTGTTTGTGTGTGTGTGTGTTTGTGTGTGTGTGTGTGTGTGTGTGTGTGTGTGTGTGTGTGTGTGTGTGTGTGTGTGTGTGTGTGTGTGTGAAAGGAACGCACAGGGGACTCATGAAGAGGCCGTGTTTGCATGAACACGGACAATTCATCATGGCTTGATTAACATACAAGATTTTATCTCCTTTTATCCGTCTCACTCTCTCTCTCTCTCTCTTTCTTCTCCCTGTGCTCCGGTCCTGTGGTGATAATTACAAATAATTTATTCTTACTGGTTAATTAACTGATACCCTTTGTGCAGAGTTCGGGAAGTACAGGAGACATTTTGAGTAGCTCAGACTGAAGCCCCAAGTCAGATGATGCTGCTGTAATCGCTAAAAAAACTAAACAATTAAAGGCGCAATATGTAATATTTCCCTGCTAGGGTATGTAAAAACAATACAACTATACAAGTTGTATAGTTGTATAATACAACAAACAACAATGCAATGCTATGAAGCCACTACATACCCAGGGGGCAAAGTGATTTTATGGACATGGAGCGTTGTAAAAGGTTGTTCACCAAAAATGACATCTAGGACCTTCCACGATCACAACCTGGGTGGACAACCTTGTCAACAAGCTGCTGGAAAGCTACAGCGTGCCGACATAGCAAATCAGAACCACTGTTTAAGTGAATGGGGGTGAATGGGGATGGGCTAATGGGGAATTTTTTGAACTTATAGATATCATTATGAAACTTTGCCAGTTGATTACTGACATTAAAACAAAAACTTTTTGTATTACAGTATTTTCCAAAATGTTTAAATATATATGAAAAATCATCAATGTCTTACTAATGATGCGTAAAGTTGCATATCTGCAAAGCCCCAAAATCTAGATGTTGGAAGAAAACAAAGTCAATTTGTTTTTAAATTTTGAAAACAAAACAAGTGTCCAACTGCCTGAAGCATTTCCTAATCACAGTTCAAATTTGATCAATAACCCATAGAAAATAAAAATTTTACACAGTTACATTTCATGTGCCACGGACCAAAAGTGTCCTTTTGGAGTCTCCAGCTGGTATTTTAGGAAACGGCTAGACATTCCCTTGGAAAAAACAGTGTAAAAAATTCATTTTCTATGGGTTATTGATCAAATTTGAACTGTGATTAGGAAAAGCTTCAGGCAGTTGGACACTTGTTTTGTTTTCAAAATTTAAAAACAAATTGACTCTGCTTTTGTCCAACATCTAGATTTTGGGGCTTTGCAGATATGCAAATTTACGCATCATTAGTAAGTTATTGATGATTTTTCATATTTATTCAAACTTTTTGGAAAATACTGTAATACAAAAAGTTGTTGTTTTAATGTCAGTAATCAACTTGCAAAGTTTCATAATGATATCTATAAGTTTAAAAAATTCCCTATTAGCCCATCCCCTTTCGCTTAAACAGTGCTTCTGATTTGCTCTATCGGCCCGCTGTAGCTTTCCAGCAGCTAGTTGACCAGGTTGTCCACCCAGGTTGGGATCCTGGAAGGTCCTGGATATCATTTCTGGTGAACAACCTTTTACAACGCTCCATGTCTGTTTTTCAAAAAAAGGGGGTTTTGCCCCCTAGGTAACAAGCGATTGTGGAGTGACTTCATGAGGTATTATCTGTCCTTCCCATTTTTGACCCGTCAATGGTTTTGCAGGTATTTTCAGGAAGTAAAGGGGTGAATCGCTGCGTAACTTTATTAAAATGTATAATTTCTCTGATTTTGAAAATGGATGGAAACATTGGTGATGTGTTTAGAACTAGAACACATACATCTTATTGGTTGTGCCATTTTGAGAAGTTTTAATGTAAAATCAATAAATATTTCACTTTCAACCAACCACTTTTCTTTTTCAAATCCACTACAATTCTAGCACTGACACAAACATCAGCAGTATAGATAATCCCCACAACATCAAACAAGGCCTTACTTGTCATTTAAACTTGTAATCTTTCGGAGTCATTCTAGCCATCGGCGTGGTTACTATGGTAACATCAAGTGTGGATTGATTCTATACAGCAAACAGAAAACCAACACAGGAGCAAATACTGTTGAGGCAGAAGTCTTCCTAAAAAAAATAATACAATTCTATCAAAATGTTTGGCAACCTTATAGGTGTCTTCCATCCAATGCAGAAAGGCCTATACAGTATACTTGCACAAGCGGCTACCACTATTGGCATCACAGATTAGTCATTCGGAGCACAATGCTGCCCAGTGTTTACCCATTGTGAGGGTGTGTGGATGGCCCAGGGCAGACATCAGTGTCCACATGGCTCCGGACCTTGGAGCTGGTTGACCTGTGCTGGGGCCTTGTCTTGTTTCCAACGACCGTGTGTTACTAATTAATGGACTGGAGCCCATTCTCCAGCGCTGAGTGCAACACAAACCCCCATGCATTAAACATGACCATGCCTCCCCTCTGCTCTGCCACCGCTGCATGGGGAAGACAGAAAGATGGAGAGAGAGAGAGAGAGAGAGAGAGAGAGTGAGGCGACAACAGAGAACAATAATTAGAGTCAAATAAGTGCAGAGTTGGCAACAATTTCTTCTTAAAAGTCAGAAATGTGCTTGTGTTCTTCAAGAGAGTTTACTCACAGAGAGAGAGAGAGAGAGAGAGAGAGAGAGAAAAAATAAGAGTTTACCACCTCCAAAGAGCTGTTTAAGGCACCCCTAGTTCCAGAAGAAAAAGTCCCATTTATTTTTCTGCATGGAAAATTATACATAATTACGTAATTGGTAGTTGAAGCACTCAGACATAGATGGATATAGAGGTTTTCTTGTAAATCAATGATACAAGAAGTGAGCATATGCATCAGAATGTAGTGGGTAAATTTATGGAAATGTACAAAACTGAAAAAGTAACCAATGCTCCTAAGGTTTATTTCAGTAAGAATTATCCAATCACAGAGCTTGATGTTACGTCACATGCACTGCTAGCTTCTTCCCAATTGTATCGACAGAATTTTGAATTTGCTACAGTTCAGGAGCTGTAATAAAACAAACTTGCTAATGACAACAATCCTAATGCTAGTCATAGCATTAATTCAAAAAACATTTCAGCACTTAAAGCACAAGGGAAGGAAACACTAAGGAACATTTTGTGCCATTGGAAGTAAGATGAGATACTTTGTGAACATGAGGAGGCCCCTCCACAACCCACCTTAAAAAGGGACTGTGGAAGTGAAGTCATCACTTGGAAACATTATGCTTTAATCTTAGGTTTTGCCAAAAGGAATTTGCTAACATCCTCTTTGAACAAATACCAGGACGATATTAATGGCCCTATTTCAACATAGATTCAACCTTTTTGTCCTCAGTTTTTTGTGTATGGTGATTTTACCTTATGCAGATGTCTTCTCACCTTTATACTGTATTACAACTATAATATTCAGATTAGCTGGCGTGAAAACATTTAGGCTGTCTGATGAAGGCCTTTGGTACAAGATTGGACTTGCCCTTTAAGACTGAAAGCGTCCTTGGTGGCCATCATCAAACACACACACACACACACACACACACACACCGTAACACACGCTAATGCATAAATTGCCATTATCTGAGCTGCCGCCGGTGGCAGAAGCGCCCCCACCAAGATCACCTCAGCTGACAAAAGTTAATTTGCACTAATGATGTTTTACTCCTCTCATTACCTTAAATCATCTCCTTCTCTTTCCCTCCCTTCTCTGCAGAGAGAGAGAGAGAGAGAGAGAGAGATGCAAATAGAAAGGTGTAGAAAAAGTGAAGCACAGAGCCATAGTGGAAAGGAAAGTGGAGGCCCAGTGAGATACACACAGTGGCCAAAAGAGCAGTTAACAGTTTGTAATTATTATAGTTCTGGACCAAGTTGATGTTCACAGCTTTCTCCCTCTCTCTCTCTCTCTCTCTCTCTCTCTCTCTCTCTCTCTCTCTCTCTCTTAAATATTTTATACCGTCGTATAATTATCAAAGCTACTCAAGTTAATTTTTGATGGAAGGCATGTGGTTTTTACTGTACAGCCGTCCGCGGCGGCGTATTTATGTTCTAGGCTTAAGTGGTGGATTGTGTAATGATAACAGAGTCCGCGCTTAACAAGTGCAGAGCGTTTAATGTGTAAATGAGTTTTTTTATAATGCATGCAAGTTTCAGTGTTATACTTTTATGAGTGGAATAAACTAACGAGCGCTCTGTTGTGTTTTTTTTTTGCCAAAACTTCTCCAGCTCTCACTACTGGCCCTTCCTGCTCCAGCCAGTTGTTAAAGTGTTCGATAATTTTTTCTTTTTTACTGTGAATCACAGTTTTACAATCAAATCCAAACCATCTAATTCAGGAGACTTCTAAAGGCCTTACCGCCACCTTCCAATACCTACACTGTTGATTTCACTTTTTAGTTACTCATGTGAATTCCAAATTAGTAGCATTCTGGAGAAATTTTGATTGTCGAAATCACTTTTTGTCAAAATCGGTATCTCCTCACGATCCGCTACCTGTCTGGAAAAATTAGGCTAAACTGATTAGTTTAAATTGTGGCTCTAATAAGAATTTGGCTTCAACACCTATTTAAAAACTAACAGGCTTATCGTCACACTTGCTACAGTGCTACTGAAAAAAACACGCTGCTTATATTTTAATAGCGATAATCCAATCAATAGCATTATTGCTTCTACGGTGGGTGTGTCTGAACCACTTTGTTTGCATACCAGTTTACAGAGCCTAGGCTGTAGGCTGTGTATTAACACAAGAGAGGTTAGTTAAAAAATCTTATTGTCTACATTGATGTATTTCTGATATTTCATTGGGTGTTGGGTCGTTCACATGAAGGGCCAATACTCCATACCAATCTTAACAGTTCATGCTATACAACTGGGCTGTATGTGCAAACAAATAACACACCACTTGATTCAGGTGTGAAAGAAATAGATTTGGTCCAATGTTTTAGTGAACATTGTTTGGGGAGGTGAAAATAAAAAGAAAGTTAGTCGATTTTGATTAAATAAAAATTCCGCACCATTAGCGATCACATGTTTAAACTCTGAATTTCACCTTTACTGCAAGTGCAAAGCATTGTTCCCCAGGGTTTTGCTCACACAATATCTCCAGACAAAGTTATGTGCCAGCGACCCCTTTACCTCACATCAGCAGCTCTGAAACCATAGCACTCATTAGCGGCCAATTGATGAGGGTAAATGGTATTAGTCTGAAAAGCATTTGCAGCTCATCCAGAGAGAAGGGGGCCATTTCTTACAATTGGTTTCAGGGCGTTATGAATGTGCACATGTTCTTCTTCCGAAATAGGCAGTGTTCATTTTTTATCTGTAATTGTTTCTGGAGGAGGCTTTTAGTGAGAGATGAGTTAAGATTATTGGAATCCGCTTTCCCTCCTTCTTTCATTCTTTCTGTCTGTCATTCTTTCTTCCTTTTAGGCAAAGAAAACTCTATTCTTTTTTATCCGTGCTGACGGTGTAAAGTGGAGGATGTTTGGAGGTGACGCAATGTATAAGACGGCAAAGATGTGCTTTGCCATCAGCCATCATTAAAGGTGCAGTGTGTTATATTGGTGTATTGTTTCGAGTAGGTAAAGTTCTTCCTTTGCAACACACCCCTGGTAACCCCTCCCTTTTGAATAATTTACAGAAGCTACGGTGGCTTTCAAGGACAAGAAGCTAGTTACTAAAGATGGTATCATCCACCACTGCCTCTTTTCACAATATCAAATGTTGAGGTGAAGATGTATTTAGTTATTTATTCTACTACTTCTTCGTCTTCCAACAGGTGCATTTCCCAAGGACACCCGCAATGTATAAAATCGCATTAAGTTTGTCCATTTTGTGCTACCGTAGCGTAGAGACATGGTGGTGCAACATGACAACCTCCGTGTGGTGACCCCCTCCTATGTAGATATAAACTACAAATTCTAGGAAAATAAAAGAAACTACAACTTTTAATTTTCAAGTGATTATTCACTAATTAAACCTACTTTTGAATATTATATTCCATTTCTATCAAGTCTTTTCAGAAAAAATAAATGCCAATACATTCTAGACACTGCACCTTTAAACTAGTGATTGAAACGTGAGTGTAACGATTTTTTAGGATAACTGTCGTCTTTGGTTTCATTGGTTTCTTTGATGGTGCTCACAAAGCCTTGAAGAAGTTATTTCTTTGTTGTCCGCACCTATCAGTTTCATTTAGATCATGGCTCCATTCATAGCCAGGAGCGCGACTGATGTCAGCCTGAATACGTACCACAGTTGACACACACACACACACACACACACACACACACACACACACACACGGTGATATGTAAGGAGCGTGTCATGTGAGTGATCATCAGTAGGTATGAAGGGGGTGAGGGATCAGGACTTCCATGGTTGACAGAAACATTTCCTCAAATGGACATCTTGCCGTATCAAAGATGATGCTTGCATGTGAAAGAGAAAGGGAAAGAAAGACATGAGCCCCCTCACCTAAATAGACAGTGTCCACTATCCAGTATGATGTGTTTTCTGTTCATCTCAGGTCATTCTGTCTGTCTGTGTCTTCGTCACCTGTCTCTAATCTGTCCCTGTGTGTCTTCCTTACGTACTAGGACACATGGCATGTATCAAAGGAAATGTTGAATTGTCTCATCTGCTTGAATGTCATATCTTGGGGGCGGCTGTGGCGAAGTGGGTAGGGGCGGTCGTCCACTCAATGCCAGGATCGGTGGTTCGATCCCCCGTCTCCC
>OX442359.1:22187358-22312358 GCA_949357725.1 Hyperoplus immaculatus
TGCTGTAGGTAAAGGTTAAATGTATGTGCTTGTACATGCACATGCTATACAGTATCTATATTTGTGTATAAATCTAAGCATGTGTTTGCATATTTGTGTGTGTGTGTTTGTGTAAAGTTTTGGATGAATGTACATAGTCGGTGTGTATTGTAAGCGTGTGTGCGTAACTGTGTGTGTGTGTGTGTGTGTCATGGTTAATGTTGATTGTGTCGGGGCACAGCGAGGTGCTGACAGTGCCGCGTCTGCTGAATGACGGAGATGATGTTAACAAGCACAGGGAGGCGGTCACCACCCCCCTGTTTACAATATGGGGGTGCTAAAGCTGTCGAGACCATAACTACCGTGCACTGCTCTGTGTGTGTGTGTGTGTGTGTGTGTGTGTGTGTGTCTGTACTAATACCTCCTTGTCCTCCACCTCTTTGTTGTCACACACTCCTCATCTCCAGAGCGGCTTGCCTGGCACTCCAGCTGAGAGAGACAGAGAAAAAGAGAGAGAGAAAGACCTTTTTCAGTAAAGCAGCCCTGTGTGAGCCTGTGTATACTATATACCTGCTAGAGGGATAGACGAATAACAAGACACACGCATGAGCACATGTACACAGTGGCAAAGCTAATTAGAGGTGAGAACGGTTGCGTGTGTGTGTCTGTCTGTGTTTGTCTAGGAAGCTTCAGGGGCTGTGAATAATGACTATTCCCATCATTGAATAATCTACAGATTACATTTTAAAAAAAATAAATCAATAGCCTTTTTAGTGGAGATATTGTGCAAGATACTGATTATAAAAAGTCTTGTTTACAGAGCCTAGGCTGTGTGGATTATTTTCAGCACACGCACAGTACGGACAGGTGGCGGATTGTGAGGACATATTAATTGATTTTTGACAAAAAGTGATTGTGAGTATAAGCATGCTCCAGAATCACTGACTCCACCTTTAAATTGTAAATGCATTCTCAGTTCATGCGCTGGATGTCACGTTGTTATCTGAGTGTCATCACTTGTTTAAGCTGCCTATTGGACCCTGATTGGCTCCAAAACTAGTTGTGATGTCACAAAATCAGCTCATATGAACTCCTCTTCCGGTGTCGAACCCTGTACATACTGTATATCATTCTGCATAGTGCACTTCTAACATGAACAATAGGCACAGTTTTTAATGGGGAGTGGGTCTAAACCTTGATTAAGATATTGGCCTTTTTTCACTCCTCCATGCTGACAAAGCAGTGAAATCAACAGTGGTGCGGTGATGCCTATCTGGCAAGGCTGTGGGCACTACACGTTAAAGAGGACCTATTATGCTACTTTTCTGGTCTTAATTTCTTGTTTTACACTGCTATAGAGCAACCTGAATCACATCACAAAAAACTATGTAGATTTTCGGGAAGCTCTTTCTCTTATTTTGGCGATCCAGCACATCCTGTCAACACTTGAGTGTGTGTGCTTCGGCTCCCTCCGCCTGTGCTTCGGCCATCTCCGCTCCCCTCCCCCCCCTCCTGCAAACCCCACTCCGTTGTGATTGGTTACCTTCCTTCCGGAACACTTTCAGTGGCGGGAAGCGCGAGCATGGACCTACAGTATCTCACAAAAGTGAGTACACCCCTCACATTTCTTCACATTTTTCTTTATATCTTTCCATGGGACAACACTGAATAAATGACACTTTAATACAATGTAAAGTAGTCAGTGTACAGCTTGTATAACAGTGAAAATTTACTGTCCCCTCAAAATAACTCGACACACAACCATTAATGTCTAAACTGCTGGCAACAAAAGTGAGTACACCCCTTAGAAAAAATTTACAAATTGGGCCCAAAGTGTAAATATTTTGTGTGGCCACCATTATTTTCCAGCACTGCCTTAACCTTCTTGGGCATGTAGTTCACTAGAGCTTCACAGGTTGCAACTGGAACCCTCTTCCACCCATTTATGACAGCATCACAGAGCTGGTGGATATTAAAGACCTTGCGTTCCTCCACCTTCCATTTGAGGATGCCCCAAAGATGCTCAATAGGGTTTAGGTCTGGAGACATGCTTGGCCAGGCCATAACCTTTACCCTCAGCTTTTTTAGCAAGCCACTGGTCGTCTTGGAGGTGTGTTTGGGGTCGTTATCATGTTGCAATACCACCCTGCGGCCCAGTTTACGAAGGTTGAGTGCACATGGTCAGCGTCGTACACAGAGGTTGGCTTTGGAAAATAGACGTATGAGTGCTGCCAGCATTGCTGAAGGGCTTGAAGGGGTGGGGGGTCAACCTGTCAGTGCTCAGACCATACGCCGCACTCTGCATCATACTGGTCTGCATGGTTGTCATCCCAGAAGGAAGCCTATTCTAAAGATGATGCACAAGAAACCCCACAAAAAGTTTGCTGAAGACAAACAGACTACGGACATGGATTACTGCAACCATGTCCTGTGGTCTGATGAGACCAAAATACATTTATTTGGTTCAGATGGTGTTAAGAGTGTGGAGCGGCAACCAGGTGAGGAGTACAAAGACAAGTGTGTCTTGCCTAGAGTCAAGCATGGTGGTTGGAGTGTCATGGTCTGGGGCTGCATGAGTGCTGCCAGCACTGGGGATCTACAGTTCATTGAATTCTAACATGTACTGTGACATACTGAAGCAGAGCATGATCCCCTCCCTTCATAAACTGGGCCGCAGGGCAGTACTGCAACATGATAACGACCCCAAACACCCCTCCGAACGACCACTGGCTTGTTAAAGAAGCTGAGGGTAAAGGTTATGGACTGGCCAAGCATGTCTCCAGTCTTAAACCCTATTGAGCATCTTTGGGGCATCCTAAAACGGGAGATGGAGGAGCGCAAGGACTCTAATATCCACCAGCTCCTTGATGTCGTCATGAATGGGTAGAAGAGGGTTCCAGTTGCAACCTGTGAAGCTCTAGTGAACTACATGCCCAAGAGGGTTAAGGCAGTGCTAGAAAATAATGATGGCAAAACAAAATATTGACACTTTGGGCCCAATTTGGACATTTTTTCTTAGGGGTGTACTCACTTTTGTTGCCAGCAGTTTAGACATTAATGGCTGTGTGTCGAGTTATTTTGAGGGGACAGTAAATTTACACTGTTATACAAGCTGTACACTGACTACTTGACATTGTATCAAAGTGTCATTTATTCAGTGTTGTCGCATGGAAAGATATAATGAAATATTTGAAGAAATGTTAGGGGTGTACTCACTTTTGTGAGATACTGTATAAGGGCGCGAGGCAGACGCGAGGCAGACGCGAACAGGGAAGTGACAGCATTACCATACATGGAAACATCCACGTGGAGACGTCACAAAGTTTTATGCGACGTAACAAATTATGAAAGGGTAGACCGCTTTGAACACGTGACTTCTCGACTGGCTAGAATAGTGTTTAGCGCTCTGCACAGACACCCCAGACGGTCAGCAGGGAATATGTCGAAATGCATGTAAGTCATTATTTGATAATTTAGTATGGTTAAGCATGACTATGAATCATCATAACAACGTTTATAGGTCATAAAAGTCAAAAAGCATCATAGGTCCTCTTTAATAATCCATCCATCCGTCCATGATTCAACTTGTAGCCAATTTTATTCAACATGACTGAAAACAACATGAAAACTGTAATACCAAATATAGGCAGATTCTCTCTGTGTTTAATCCCTTTGTTGCAAACGGGAACAGCTGCGACAAATCTACTGACACCTCATGCACACTTAACATTTCAGACAGCTCTGAATTATGGGAGCCGTGCTCCAAATGATATGCAGCTGTATATATCATAATCCTATCAAAAACCATATTTCTCACACAGCACCATTATGGCATAGAATATATCTCATCTTTACTTGCAAAATTATGGTTGGAAACAAATCGTTGAAAGTTTTGCATAGAAAAACTTATACCATGTGTCAAGAATGCCCACACACAACATTATTTTATTATAAAGGGCATTGGAACTTTTGCTGCTGTTGCATTTTAGTTCCCTTGTAAATCAAAATAATATTATGAGACTCAAGAGAAGAGCCCATGTAATGTGATACTGAGTCTTTGGACATATCTGTTTGCATTCTGGTAGTTTTCTATACAGAAATAAACTCTTTTTCAAGAAAGTCCAGCTTATGCAACTCCCCACCGACTTCCATTTATCAAAAATATTAGCATAATGGCCACCATCCTCCATCCAGTCACTTGCTATTCTGGCTCAGTGTTCAGCTTCTTTTTTTTTTTGTGTGTGTGAATTCAATAGTTGTAACTCGGGAGTGAAACAGCAAGATACAAGGCCCCCTTAATGGCTGCACGTTAAAAGCTTGGCCCTCATGTAGAGCAGCAGAAGTTAAAAGCTTACACAGAGTTATCATAATAGGCCACCCTCCACGTCAGCCAAGTCCTCTTTTTGAAGCGGGCCTAATTCCCCATGATGATGATGATGATGATGATGGGCCGGACAACATGCTCAGAAACAATTAGCGCTGGTCACTGAAGTGGACACTTTCCCCCAGCCGCGCATGGAGGGGCCAGGGCATAAATAAGTCCCCTTGTCAGCCATTGCCACGAGACAGCTAATGACTCTCATTAATATGCAAAATAGCAGCCATATTTTTCTCTCAACCCCCCCCCCCCCTTCTGTGTGTGTGTGTGTGTGTGTGTGTGTGTGTGTGTGTGTGTGTGTGTGTGTTTGGGTGCGTGTGTGTGCGCGTATGTGTACTCGGTTCCATTCAGTGCAAAGTGACCAGCTCAAGAAAATTTCTAATTGCAAGTCAATTATGTCATAGAGCCCGTTAAGATGTTCATTTGTATGCAAATTCAGAGGCCGCTCAGAGTAGGAGAAGGAGAAGGCTAGCATCAGACAACATGGAGGGCAGAAATACCCACTACACACACAGCAGTGACCCACACATGACGTGGTGCGTAGTTATTTTGGGTCAGGCAGATACCGAATACCTGATGGCATGTAATCATATCAAGGCTTTTGCTCAAGTCACCGCTAGCTGTCAGAAGTCAAGAAAACCACTCTCTTTATGCACAGTTCAGAGGTTGCGGTGCCATTATTTGATGGGCTGCTGAGTTCATTTACATCATAATTGTTCTCATCTGCCCAAATGAGCTAAAATTAAAGGAACAAACGCTCAGGAGTTCAAATAAACAGTGTCAAACAATGTCCTTCTAGATCAATTTTTCGGGTGTATTTAAAGACCTTCTATAATTCTATTTTTCCTGATTGTCCATGCTGTAATTTTACCATCTTGGTCGACTTTTTCACTGTCTTTTCTCTGCTAGAGTTTTAATGGGCGGAGTACTTCCTTGTTAGAATTGAGAGTCTATGGAAAGAGGGTGTTTTCGGTTCCTTTAAGACACATTTGTGATTTGCGATATTAGGCTATTTCATTTACATTTGCTTTTCACAATTACGTGGCTGACTGTGAATGTGAAGATTTGAAATAGATATTTTGTCTTCCTTTCTGTAAATAAAAAAGAGAGAGATTTCCCTGCTTAGCAATTTATAGAAATAACATATTCCCCCTTTACATTTATTTTGGAGCTCACCACACATATACAGTCATATGAAAAAGTTTGGGACCCCCTTCTAATTTTGGGGATTTTTGTTAATCATTAGCTGGGATTTCAAAGAAGCAAATTCCTTTACATGTATGACATACCTTAGGTAAACAGAAGCAATTCAGCTGTGTCATTTTGTTTATTGGAATAATAGAAAATATGCAATAAGCATCATAACAAAATTTGACTGGTGCATAAAACCGGGCACCCCAAAAGAAAAATGTCATCAGTACTTAGTTGAGCCTCCTTTTGCAAAAATAACAGCCTCTAGACACCTCTGGTAGCCTGTGATGAGTGTCTGGATCCTGGATGTAGGTATTTTTAACATTCTTACATACTAAAGCGATCCAGTTCAGTTAAATGTGATGGCTGCCGAGCATGGAAAGCCCGCTTCAAATCATCCCATAGATTGTCGATGATATTCAAGTCATTGGACCGCGACGGCCATATCAGAACATTGTACTTTTCCCTCTGCAGGAATTTGAACTGTGTTATAACTGTGTCATTGTCTTGTTGGAATATCCAACCCCTGCGCAACTTCAACTTTGTGACTGATGCTTGAACATTATCCTGAATAATCTGTTGAAACTGGGTTGAATTCATCCGACTATCCACTTTAACCAGGGCCCCAGTCCCTGAAGTGGCCACAGCATGATTGAACCTCCACCTAATTTGAAAGTAGGTAGCAGGTGTTTTACTTGGAATGCAGTTTTCTTCTTTCGCCACGTAAAGCACTTTTTATAATGACCAAATAACTTATTTTTTGTCTCATCAGTCCAAAGCATTTTCTTCCAATATGAATCTGGCTTGTCTAAATGAGCTTTAGCATACTCCAAGCAACTGTATCTGTGGCGTGGGCGCAGAAAGGGCTTCCTTCTCGTCACCCGGCCATACAGATGTTTTGGTGCAAATTGCACTGAATTGTTGAACCATGTACAGATACACAATCTGCAGCCAGATGTTCTTGCAGGTCTTTGGAGGTGATCTATGGGTTGTGTGCAACCATTCTCACAATCCGCCGCATATGCCGCTCTTGTACTTTTCTTGGTCTGCTAGACCTGAGTTTAACTGCAACTGTGCCTGCGTCCTTCCATTCCCTGACAACGTTCCTTACAGTAGAAATTGACAATTGCAACCTTTAGGAAAGCTTCTTGTAGCCTTCCCCTAAACCATGACAATGAATAATCTTTGTTTTTAAGATCTTTTGGGAGCTGGTTTGATGATCCCATTCTGTCTCACTTCTGCAGAGAGTCAAAGAGAAGTGCAACTTGCATTTAGGCACCTAAAATACCTTTTCTCATGATTAAACATACCTTTATATGAGGTTCAAGGCTTAACAACATAATCCAACCAATTTTGTGTTTAAAGTCCTCAGTTTTACATGCTGCTAAATACTGCTTTTCAAAAAATCTTTGTTTGGAAAACATCCCAGTACTTAGCTGTTCCTGGTAAATTAAAGACATACCACTTTTATCTTTTTTGTGTGAAAGCAGAGTCAATTATAATGCCGGCTGAGAGGGGTTCCCAAACTTTTTCATATGACTGTATACACTTGATATACTCGTTGTGTGTCAAATGTGTTTTCCAACTTCAGTATCTTTTGGTCGTCACTGCAGCATCACACCCTTATTGATTGTAGCAGTAGTTGTAATCCTCATTTGACTCATACAACCGAGCCCATCTTTGATGAAAAATGGAACAACAGCTGACTTTATCAATAGCTATCTTCACATAGTCAATATTCATTATAAATGCATTTCTCAGTCTGGTCTTCACACCAAACATATTACAGGGACTTGGTTTTTCTTAGGACAGCTTCTGAGAATACAAGATCCTCATGTGTGACACTTACAATCAACATGATCATAATTCATGTAAAGCTGGAATCGTATTGTAATAAATGGCATGAAATCCTCAAATAAAGAACTCTTCACATTGAATTAGTGTGTAATTAATGAAATATAGCGTTGACCTGTTCTAACATAATTGTACACATGAACCAATTTTGAAACATATAGCAAAAATGCGGTCCGCAATTTGGCAAATTAGCGTTAATAAGTTGTTCAGCAATGAAGCTCAAAAAGTTAAAGGTTGTCAAAATCACTTTTTATCAAAATCAGTGAATATCCTCACTATCTGCCACCTGTCTGTACTGTGCACTGAAAAAAAATCTGGTGTTCATACACAGCCTAGGCTCTGTAAATGGATTTGTAAACAAAGGGTGTGTAAACGTGAGTGCCCTACGTGTAGCTAGCAGCATGCCTGTGTACAGAGCCTAGGCTGTGTGTTAACACTGGATTTTACACAGTACGGAGAGGTAGAGAATCGTGAGAATATATTCACTGATTTTGACAAAAAGTGAATTTGACAACACGTTCTCGAGAATCGCTGATTGCACCTTTAAATTCCATAGGCCTCAAGTTTCTCCATATCTCTTATTCTGTAGTGAGTCTGGCGGTGTGGAACGGAGGGAGCTTATCATTTCATCAAGCGATATCATCAGCCACAGAGAGAGATACTAGGCCGTGCTTTAGCAGAGTGGGCCAGTCCCACTAAATGATTCCCAGATCCATCATCCTGCTGTGATCTGATCTGATCCACCTTCTGCTGTTGATTAGACGCTTATTGGAGCGAGGAGCGCAGACATCAATATGAGGAGGGCATGGGTGTGTGTGTGTGTGGTGTTCGTGTGTAGGCATGTGAGTGTGAGTGTGTGTGATGTGTGTGTGTGTGTGTGTGCGTGATGTGTGTGTGTAGGTGTGTGTGTGTGTGTGGGGGCGGGGGGGGGGGGGGGTGAAAGGAAAAAGTAGAGAAGAAGGGAAGGAAATGGAAGGATGTTAAGGAAACGGAGGAGGATGAGACACCCTCTTGTGGATGAGGGAGATATGTATTTCTATATATCTGTATCTATTTTTTTAGTCTGGCAAAAATGCATCTTCCAAAATAAGTTAAAAAAAAAAGAAATGCCATACAAGGTGTATTTCACCAGATCGAAATCAGCCCATGGAACTAGTGAAAATGAACTGGGTAAAATAACGAGAAATAAAATGCTTTATTAAAACCTTTGTCACGAGATATTGTGAATAGAAATGAGACCGATATACTTGGTGAGATTTAGAACTTTTGCATAACTTTGCACTCTACTTGTTTGTTTGCACCCGTAACTGTATCTCTTTCTAAGCAAACATGCCTGTGTGTGTGTGTGTGTGTGTGTGTGTGTGTGTGTGTGTGTGTGTGTGGCCACCGCCTCAGCTTCATCAATAGGGAATATCCTGGTGACATTGAGGCAGTCATTACAGCGGCCATCAGCAGTTAATGAACGGATGGAGTCCACAGCATTGCCACTAAATTCATTATCACTGTATTGGACTCGACGGTGCAGATTAATAATTGGTTTGTCACACAGATATTTTGGATGATTAATACGGGTATTGATTAAGAAGGGGTAGGAAGGGTAGGGGTGGTGAGTGTGTGTGTGTGTGTGTGTGTGTGTGTGTGTGTGTGTGTGTGTGTGTGTGTGTGTGTGTGTGTGACACGGTAGGGGGGATATGAGGAAATGTGCGCACACCAGCAGTGGTTTACAGGAAGTCAATGGGTGGTTGCTGAAGTCACTGATCAGGGCAGTGGTCAGAACATCACTGCAGCAGAACTTAATCAAAGTTGTGGTTTGGGTCCCGAAATTGAAATACACACACACACACACACATACACACACACACACACACACACGCACGCACACACACACACACACACACACTCACTTGTCAAACTTGTCTTACATTTTATTTTTCTACCTTGACCACTTTGATCAGTACACTGGTAACTAGAATCAAACTTTTTTAATTTAAAATAAGTGCATTTTTTGGGGACATCTTTATGTAGTAGATGGTCATGACTGAAACTGGATTAGTGCAGATCAAAGGCTACATCTTAAGCCCTAAGTATACAATAATAAAGTACTTTTGAGAATATGTTAAGTCAATTCCATGGCTAAGTTTCCCACACAATGCCTTCAAGTGACCTCTAGCAACACACAGCAGTTTTAAATATTATGAAAATGTAATGCTATGTTTTCATAGTTATTCTACAGTGACTGCTTGAATAGATCTGTTTTATATTTCTATTTTAACGACCTCATAGAATGGTCATGGTTTTGAATCATCCATTGGCCACAGCTGGAATGTTCTGCATAATGTTCATTTGTGTGTGTGTGTTTGTGTGTGTGTGTGTGCATGTGCGTGTGTATGTGTGTGTGTGTGCGCATGTGATATGTTCGAGGCCTATACAGCCGACTCTCAGAGGAGACATCTTGTTGTCTATCTACAGAGCTCAGATTCATTGCTATCGATCAGCCATGTACTGGATATATGGATCCACCAAGTGTATAGATAAGCCATTTATTATGGGAGATCTCGCTACGCATGTATAGATTCACCATGTGAGCATATGGATCCAACACAGACAGGTTTACCACCCATTATCTGCACCGATGTACTATCTGTAAAGTTTACATTTCCTCCCTAGTTTTTAAGACAATGAACAGAATACATGGAATTGCCTTATACAGTACAGAAGGTAAGGGATTCATGATAATCTTTTATTTTGAATAAATCTGTTGGAAGCGCCAACACATATGTACAGTTGTTGGTTTCAGTTTTAAGGGTTGATTGGACTGGGGTTTTAAATCATTCTTATTTTTATAAAACACCATTCTGATGATTTTTTCAATTTGGAAGAATATACTGTGTATGCCACTTTGAAAGGTACAAGCATTACAAAAAAAAGATAACAAAATAAAAGGTATAATGCATTCATAATACCATCTCAGATGTTTGAATGGACGGATTTACAAGTGTTAAAACCAAAATGCCTTTATCACAATACAGAGGATTGCTATCACAGAATTGGACTTGAGAAGGCTGAAATTGTCACCATTGAATAGGCTACTTCTTAGTCATGAATGGATTGAAAGTTATCTTTCCCTTTACTGGTGCGGAAGGGGGGATTAAAATATAACGCCTGGTATAGAGCTATCATTGTACGTACCAGCCCTCCTCCAACATTATCCTAAACCTAACAATGCTCCCACTTCTTCTTTTTAATTCACACACACACACACACACACACACACGCACACGCACACGCACACACAGAAAACATGATCCCATCCATCCAGACGTCACCGGTAAAGCAGTCATCGTCGTCATCATCGGCATCTGTGTAGATGATAAAGTGAGGGCGTGCTTGGTTTCAGCACGGCGAGGGAGAGGTGGCCTCCCCTCTCAGATTAAAGAAAGCCTGGGTTTTCCGCGGGGACAATAGAAAGGTATTACCATATGAATATGACCACGGCACCCCAGCCTCTTAAAACCATCAATCTCCCCTGTACGCCTAGCGCTCGCAACGCCAGATAACCCCCTGGATATCCCCTCTTAACCTCAATTTCTCTGGATGTATTAAGAGATGGTGGGCCCACAGAGGAGAAGAGCGGGGGGGGGGGGGGGAGAGAGAGTCAGGGAATTGGGGTTGCCATTTTTCTAAGCACCCCCCACTCCACCCACCCTATACCCCAACCTGGAACAAGTTATAACGCAATTAATCTTGTCCCGGAGTGGAAAAATATGGCAGCTAAGTGAATTTTACATGAAGATCCTCCCTCTACTTACCCGCCTCCTTTCCTCGGTATCACGGCATCTATCAGTCCAGAGCGCTAGCTGTGTGATGATGGGTGGGAGTGTGAACTGTATGTATGCATTAGTATGGGAAACTTGTGGTGGTATATGGATTAGATGCTGTGAAGGCTACATTGAAAAAAGCAATGTGTGTCACTTTTAGTCATTTTCATACATTGTTAATCAAATTTTTTAAAAATGTATATGAAACTTTAAAGGTGTAATAGGCAACCATTTTAATATGGAGAAAATATCAAGTAAACAGTGTGTTCAGCTTGAGACTGAAAGGTTAGCCTCTTTGAACCAAAGCCAGAACAGGGATTGCTGGTCATAAACTACAGAACACAATGAAAGATTGCATTGTTAATTTTTTATGTCTGCTCCTGTAAAAAACACATAACCAAACAAAAACCATGAAAGTTTTACAGGCTGCACCAGCATCAAAACCCTCCGTAAATACAGTATCATGCATGCAATATCCTAATATGCATAGCTTCTTGCCTAGTCATCTCTGTAAAAACAGCTAGGACCTATAGGCTACATGTGTTTCTGGTAACCTTTTAAGATGTAGTTATTTTACTTGTATGGGATTGGTCGTACAGTAATGTGTTTTTTTGACTGTGACTTTGAATTTCATGTTCTGTAAGCTATCTGCAAATCACAAAACTGTTGTGATGAGTGTGTGAGTATAGCCTATGTGTATGTTTTAGACTTTTGAGTGGGTTTATCTCAGGATGTGCGGTGTCTAAACAGCATCCTGCTCTCCAGGTGACAGCTGTTTGACTGTGGGCTGACTGTGAAGGTCCATTAACAGGTCAGACTGTAACAACACCTCGCTGACACCGTGGCCAGCCTCTCTGTGAACAATGGATGTGTGATATCAGCACCTTTTTTTTTCAACTTTAACATCTCTAATTTCCTTATTTTGTCAGGTGTGGCGTTCAAAGGGCCACAGTGAATTAAATATAGCTGACAGCACATCCTTCTGTGCAGTTCAGCCGAGGTGATTTGGAGATGTTTATCGCTTAGGTGCTATTGTACCGTGTGTGCAAAAAGTAAAAAAAAAAAAAAAAAAAATTAAAGCTATAATGTGTAACTTTTCCATATAAAACAATGTTGGTTACAGTCAATCCATCGCCAAACGAGTTGACACGAAGATGATTAAGACTATCATCTTAAAAAAACATACTCTCGCTGTATTTCTCAGTATGGCAGAGTTTACAAAACTGGCACAGCAGGAGCACAGAAAGCACCCACGAAATGTTTCAGTTGTTGATTAACTGCTGCTAAGAAAAAACCTGGACGTACAGCAGAAGGTATAAAAATCCATGCGCGATCACAGACGGCTTACCTCATGTAGATGCACCGACAGTGTTGTTGTCATAATTCAGAATTCCTCAAACGTTACGCACTATAGCTTTAACGCTGCTGCTGAAACTCTGATCCATGCCCCTTTGTCACATTCAAACTCAGCCATCGCAATAGTATTCATAGCTGTGCATCCTTTTCAAAGTCCTTAATACACTCCATTGTATACAGAACCCATGCTGCCGGTCTACTTACTAACACACCAGACACACTTGACCCCATGACTTGTGTCTAAAAAACATGTCCGCTGGCTCCCTGTCCCATACGCAAGAGTCAATCCAAACTCCTTCTCTTCATTCACAAAGCCCTTCATAGGCTGCAGGCCCCTTCCTTCCTCACTGACCTTCTCCACCTCAACCACCACCACCACCAACTCTGTTTTAATATGGTTAATATGTAAAAGTATAAGAATTTATATTTATAAATGGGGGGAGGGGTTAAGGATAGATAGATAGATAGATAGATAGATAGATAGATAGATAGATAGATAGATAGATAGATAGATAGATAGATAGATAGATAGATAGATAGATAGATAGATAGATAGATAGATGACATTTTCCTTCTCATTAAATATTCCATAGTTCTTATTATTTAAAATGTATTGATATATTTCTACATAGAGAGAGATTGAGAGAGAGAGATGGAGATGGAGAGAGAGAGAGAGGGAGAGAGAGAGAGGGAGAGAGATAGAGAGATAGAGAGAGAGATATTCTAAATCTCTGTGCTTGGAAATACCTTATTCTCAGACCACATTGTCTTCTACTATTATATTTCCATAAAACTACCTCAATATCACTACATGAGAAGTAACACTGCTCTTTTTCGAATAACATATCCCAACACAATAAAATCTCAAAATCTTTACAGTCCTTTTACTTGATCCTTCTCACAAATGCCACCCACATTAGAACCATCAGTTGTATGCACTCAAACCAAAAATAAATCCACCTTTAAGTCTCCTTTAACATCATTGCCCCTGACGGAAAGCAACAGAAATACAGCCAAGGGGGAAAAAAGGTCAGATAATTATTGAATATGATCGACGTCTCCATTTGTCAGAGCAAGATGTACCGGGCGGATAAGATAATGTCCATGTCATGAGGGAGAGAGAGAGAGAGACAGTGGGAGATCCATGGCTTAGGAAGAGGGCAGACATATAGGGACAGACAGGCAGAGAGGTGAGACAGTGATTCAGATGCTTGAAAAGAACGTCGGAAGGGCTGCAGATGGAGAGAACACAGGTTGTAATAGATTTGCTGGTGTCTATATTTCATGTTGAAAATTGGCCGGTACATCCAAGGCGGTTTGATCTATGAGGGCCGTCGTCTTAAGAAAAAACCTTAGTAAATGTGTAATTTCTCCCTTGATGGAACACAGGCGAAAGGCTATTCTTCTTGTTCTCCCTCTCTCTCTCTCTCTCTCTCTCTCTTGGGCTTGTTTCCGTGGCTTGCTCTAGCGCTCGCTCACTCCCTCCTCTCCTCTCTCCTCTTCATGCTCCTTGATGTCTCCATTTCATTACCAGCCCTCCATCTATCAACCTTTCCTATTTTTTTTTCTAAGAAGTGACTTTCCTCACACACACTTTGGGACAGGGGGTGCTGTGACTATAGGGTCTGTATATCTGCCCCGATGGTCACTACAGCTGTGTGTGTGTGTGTGTGTGTGTGTGTGTGTGTGTGTGTGTACTTGTACTTTTTCTAAGAGTTGTGAGAACAAGGGTTTGTGTAAGAGTTCGGGTTAGGGAATTATTTTTGGTTAGAGTAAGGGGCTAGAGAATGTCAATGAGAGTCCTCACAAGTATAGCGGTGCAAACGCACGTGTGTGTGTGTGTGTGTGTGTGGGTCTATTTGTGTGTGAACTGCCTGGCTGTTGTGTATGGAATGAGTGTTTTGGTATGTATGAGTATGAGTGTGTGTATGAGTCCAGTCTTGCATGAGTTTATGCACTTTTATGTGTTAGTAATCATACCTGCTTTGTTGCAATTATTTTAATGTCCTCTATGGCCGGCATCCATAAATGTCTTTGTTTACATGCACCCACAAACACACAAACCCACATCCATGCATGCATATACAATTTTCCCTTTTACTGTATGTGTTTGTGCCCTCTCTGACCTCTGCACATACTCTACTCTGGTGTCAGTCAGATGAGCTGTTTTGTCACCATGCAGACTTGATGTGAACAGTGAATAGAGACAGAGCAGCAGCATTAGCGGGGGTCTGGATGTAAGAAAAGGTATTGAGAATAAATGGGGCGGCGGGCTGAACGGTGAAGAAGGGAGTGAGAAAAGGGGAGGAAGAGAGAGAGAAAATAGAAGTGGAGGAGCAGACGGAAACAGATGGAGAAGAGAGTGCATCCTATTGAGTAGGTGGGAGGGTTAAATAGCTGCATACCCATTTAGAATGATTGCAATAGTACAGGTTTCAGGACAAGAAAAGGGGCACAGTTATCTAAAATAATTGCAGGTGAATTTATTTTAGTTCTTGGGGGGGAACGGTTCAAAATTTAAAAAATCTAAAATAACACAAGCTAAAATCAAATCAATTAGTGATTCAGAATAATGTAGAAGAATCAACTCAAAATAAGCTATTAAAGACACTATCAAAATATTGTTATATTTTCTTCACTGGTTTGTGTATGCTAAAGGTACATCACATATATTCGAATACTATAATACATACACAATACATGCAATAACTTTGTGAAACAAGATTTGAAAAACAATTCAAATGCATAAGATAATATAGATGTTCAATTATTTGATATTTATTTGCAAATCTCCTGGATTTAAGTCAGAAGATGACATTCAAAATCACACACAGAGGTCAGTATAGGTTCCGTGGCAGGGAGACATTTATGTTTAAATACGTATACATATATGATATATGAACAAGTAATACACTTAATAGAAGAATAAAAAAAACACACAGCAAATATGCCAATTAATTACTAAATGCTATGGGTAGTGAGTGATAAATGAAGTAAAGCCGTCACAGAATGAAGCTGGTGGTGGTGGTGGTTGGCGGTGATTGCACTACTAATAATGTGAGATCAGTTGTCTCTATCAGTGGTGGGCTGGGCAGGCCTTTTAATCATGGTCTAAGGGCTGCCCAGCCTCTCTATCATCATTGAACTGTGTCCGGGGCTAATTGTGGCTATATTTCACTGTCCCCGTGGCCCGCACACCGCAACGATCTGCTGCTCTGTGCTGCTGCAAGCCACACACACACACTCACAGATATGCAGACACACACACACACACACACACACACACTCGCAGATACACAGACACACACACACACACACACACACACACACACTCGCAGATACACAGACACACACACACACACACACACACACACACACACACTTACTCGCAGATACGCAGATACACACACCCTCACAACATACAGTCCTGATGGGGTTAGGGACAAGAAAACAGATATACACATGTTCAGTTCAAATAGTACAAGCACACACACACACACACACACACACCGTCAAAGCCAGAGAAGGGAAGGGTGTTACGGGATTATCTGAAGGCTTTGAAATGGAGGGAAGAAAAGTTGCGCTGATAGTAGTATATCAACATAACGTACCTTCCCATAGCATTCATTCCATCAGTCCAACAACAGAGTCGTGTCATACTCACCACTCTGCTGCCCTGCACGGATTAGATCAATGATTGTCAATGAAACGCCAACACGGAATGCTTTGTATGTGGAACATTACTGCAGGAAGTCTGCTGTAAGAGTATAGCTGAACAGTGAACACACACAGTAGAATCGATGATTGGTGTTGGAATGGCATGGAATTTCACTTTTTAAGACATCAGGCGTATGTATAGAAATCGTTTTATAAAGTTTTAGTTAAGAGCAAAGTAAACCCAGCAGCATATTGAATGGGGAACAGATAAGAAAGCAGGGAGACGTCTAAATAAAATAATAATTTTAAAACAGAGGTCTGGGTGCTCCAGTGGCGTAGTGGATAGAGCGTGTACCATATTGGCTCCAGCTTTCGTTGCAGTGGTCTCGGGTTCAAATCCGACACGTGGACCTTTACTACAGGTCATCCCCCCTCTCTCTCTGTCCACCCATTTCAACTCTGCACTCTACACATCTAATACAGCTTGAAAATGCCAAAAAAATTGAAAATCTGTTTTTGCAAAATCTGAAAATGTACTGTATTATTTAGCATTTGACCTGCTGCTAATAAAACACGTGCTGCATCTGTTTCACAATAAAAGCCCTCTGGGGAAGTGAAAGGGATCATGTCCCATAAAAAAAAAAAAGCTTTTAATGTGAAACAGATTGGGAAACAGCAGCTAACGGGCAGATTAACACAGCCACGGCAAACGCGGACGCTTCTCACTAAAATACGATCACACATACACACAGGTGACACACAGAATAGCTCTTAATCAGAGCTAAATAAAGGATCTATTTGAGAATTCATGTTCAATTCAAAGGGCATCACTTATCCAGAAAATTGACGCTTACTTACTCTGTAGCAGCTGGATTAATATATATATATATATAAACACACACACACACACACACACACACACACACACACACACACAGTCTTCCAGTTGTCTAGTTGTGGAGGCTCTAACTTTAATTAAAAGTTTCTGCAGCAGAGGTGACCCGTCGGTGTTGAGGTGACGGTAAGGCAGAGATGGAAAGGGAGAGTGATTAGGGAAAGGGAGAGCATAGAGCAAAGCAAAAATATCATCTCTTGTGAGTGTCTGTGTGCGTTTGTGTATGTGTGTGTGGATTAATATGCGTGCTTGTGTGTGTGTGTGTGTGTGTGTGTTGGATGTTTGGATGCTGTACTTCTACCTATCCTCTGTCTGTAAGCCAATCTCTCTATTTCTCTATTCATCTCTTAACTTCTTTCCTTCAGTCCACTTCCATCTGTGGCGGAAGGCAATTTCCATGAATTTGACTTAATGGACGGGGTTCTGTCCCTAATATGCAACAATGGATTGACACCCATACTGTAAGTGCTTCCCACTGTCCCAAACCCAGCTGGTCTATGGGCCAATGTGTCCAGTATTCATTTTACACGGACACACACAACCTTGGCATTTCGATTTGTGGAGTGTTTTGACTTGTTTGTGGAGACCAAACCGTATTAGTGGCAAGCTAAAGTACAACCCTCTCTGGGTGTGTATTACTCTCAGCCAGCAGGAGTGATTTCCCAGATTCATTAAACAACAATTTGGCCTGGTCTGAAAGCCTGGAACACTTTCACACCATGTTAGCTGAGCCCTACTTCTATTGCCTGGGATGTTTTGTTTTTTCACTGGTGCTCTAGAACCACATTTCGGAACTGGTTTTTAACTTGTGCAAAGAAAAAGTTGTTAAAGCCCCGGTAAACCCAAATCCACAAAAATTCTCCTTGCTATGTCATTGTGGGAGTTGGCTGCATGATCGTAAGCCTCTGAAAAGAGTTAGGCATATTTATCAAATATTAATTATTATATATTATTATATTTATCCAAATTAAAGATATTGTCATTTAAGTTTGAAACACTTCACAGAAAATCGGTTAAGATGAGGCGGGCTATGCGTTGGCTCTTATTACCCAGTAAGTCTTTTGAACCAATCGCGGCAATTCTCTGCCTGAATGTTCTATATAAACAATGACTGTTTCCATTGGGACCGTTTGATACAACCACGCAGTCCTGACAGCAAAAAAGCGTTGTTTTTTTAAACTAAGTTTCATAACATTTATTTTTTAATCCGATTTTTTGTTGAAGCTTATTGAGACTTTGATAGCATATTTAAATTTGACTATTTCACACCAGGTTTCCAGAGGCTTTAAGTGAGGACATTTTCCCCTGCTCAGTCAAAATGCTCCCATTTAAAACAAATAGATCAAAGCAAAATAATCACATTCAAGAACAAAACGATTTGCCCTTAAAACACGAATTGAGGAGTAAAGCTGTTGTGGGAAGCCAGTGAGTACAGCGCCAGGGCCTAAATGTACTGTAGCAGTGAGTGTATATCCGATAGCACTCAACTTGTCTCTCTATCATCACAGATGGCTGTCTGTGGTTTTCCAAAGAAGCTGCGGTTACTGTGTGCGGATGTGCATTTGTGTCGGTTTTTATGCGCTTACAGTACATGCACGTTGACATACAGTACTGCACGTCTGCATTTGTGAGTGCAGTTGCTTCCCCGCTGTGGGTCTGATTTCAGAAAACACTCACTAACGCATTTACACAATAGAGGAGCATACACTTAGCGGAGGCACCTGATGCCAAAAACACTGAGTGGACATTAGCCCGCCAAAGTAAAATATATAATCTAAAAAGCCACATAACAGCGTTAGTAAAGGAACTGCAGTGAACAGCTCTCAGTGTTGAGTGACATTAGCTTGTTAAAGGGAGAGGGGAGGTGGGGGAGTGGAAAGGAAGATGCCCACTTAAGTAGACTGTTGTAGGAAGACAAATCGATACATTAGCCTACCTTCAACCACTTCAACGTGACTTAACTAGTATTAATCGATCACTAAACAAACGAGGTGTTTTATACATTATAGGGAACATTATTACGAGTGTTGTGTGGCTCTGCGTAGCGTTGCTTTGAGTCAAATGGCATCATCAGCATTGCTAATATGCTCACAGTGAAAGTGCTAACATTTGTATTTGTATTTGTTGAGCAAGTGTTATGTGAAAGTATGTTAAGAGTTTTAGTTTAGCCTGTTTGCATGCATTTACACACTGGCACTAAACACAAAATACAGCTGATTGGGATTGGGATGTGATTTAGCCTGGTTAGACTAACCCAGATCAGTCTGGACTTTCTCCAATCTCTGTGGGGATGGGTATGGTCAAAACTGCATGACCAAATTGACAACTAAATTAACCAATCGGGGGCTGCCTCCTACTGACGGACGTAAAGTGGGGAGGGCCGGGTCTGACTGGAGGCTAGGTTGACGACTGCATGGACCAATTAGAGTCTTTTTCCACTGTAAGGGTTGAACTTTAGGTCAGAACGCGGGCTCTGATTGGCCCGGCCATCTTCTGACTGGACTCCTCCACACGGAGATTGGAGAAAGCCCAAGCTGATCTGCTGGAGAGAAACAAATGTGAAGGTTCCCAGGCTTTTTTTTGTGCGTGGTGACCTCTTTATTTAACGTATTATTTAACTATTGTATATTAAAATCATATATTTTGTTATCTTTTCAAAGGAGGGGTAAGATAAATGGTCAGTTTAGCTAACAGATTGTCAGTTACTGCAGTTAGTGGTATGATTTTTACCAAAAATATATCTGCTTTAAACAATTTGTCTCTCAAAGGCCTGCTATGCCAAGTGATAACTAAACTAAAAAAAGAATGTCACATCGCTGACACAATCTTTTAAACCTTGTAAGAAACTATAACTATACAGCCTTGCATGGCGTGTTCCAGGCAGCAGTCAGCCAGCGTACACCGGCCCCTCGTTCCCTCACAGGAAGTATTCAGTGGAGAGATGGATGGAGGCAATCCTTCCTTCCCATCAACCACCTCGTTAGTCCCCCTCAGCCATAAAGCCGTCCCATCAGGCCGCCCTGTCATAACTCACTTTACGGCATTGATTTTAATCACGGCAAATGTAAACATGCGTATTATCAATATCAATGCACAAAATAACGCTGTAATATGCAATTACCGAGTGGCATTGATTTTTCTTCCCTCTCCCCCCTTTTGCCTCTTTTCTGTACCCCCCCCCTCCATCTCTTCTCCCCACTTCAATGTAATCATGGGATCGTCCTACTTTGAACTGATTGAATCAGGTGGTAATATATATAAATATCCATAGCAGGCAAGGCAGGGCAATGGCTGAATATTACAGAGGTGATTTTCATAAATTTCAATGCAGGGATGAGAGTGTTTTAGCCTGGAGGGAAGGTGAAGCCAGGACAAAGGCAGGAAGAAGACATTATTGTGGTGAACTGGAGGGCACGGCCATCACTGATTATACTTTACAATGTAGCTTCACCATTGAGAATTTTCATATTTAGGGTGTGGAAAAAAAAAGGTCTAATAAGTAGATTATATCAATGTACTTTACTGTCTACTGAACCCCATAGCTAAACAGCCTAAACGCCCACTATGAACCTGCAATGTCCAGGTTTGAATCCACTCCGGATCGTGGGCCATCGTTGCATCCCTCTCCTTCGTTTCCTGATGTCTCTCCATTGTTGCTATCCAGTTTTAAGATATTTTTTGGGCATTTTTTTTTAAGCTTTATTGATAGTGTAGAGACAGAGTTGAAATGGGGCAGAGAGGGGAGTGACATGCAGAGGACGACCGCGGGCTGGAATCGAACCCTGGTCCGCTGCTGGACGAGGCCCATGGGGGGGACGCCCTACCAACTGAGCTAAGGGCGCCCCCTAAATTAAATGATTTCTTGGCCAATTGGAGGCAGTGTATACAAGTAAAAAGGAAGATTTATTTAGACTTTTCTTTTGATTTTGTGACTCTAGAATTCCATCTCATCACATTAGTTCAGGATTAGATTTTATATGTTTTTTCCAATGAAGTGATCCTTCTTTTGTTTATGGTCCCTTGCTTTTATCTGGTGACATCACACAGAGACAATAAAGGAAACAAAAAGGCTCTCCCTGTGCACAAGCACGCACACACACACACACACACACGCACACACACACACACACACACGCACACACACACACACACACACACACACACACGCACACACACACACACACACTGAATCCAACTCACACACGGTTTTTCAAGTGACAGAGACTGGACTCTCACTGGATCAATCTGTCACCATTTGTCACTGACCACTCTCCACTCTACTGTGCTGTAGAGGATTGTGTGTGTCTGTGTATGGGCGTGTTTCTGTCTCCGGCACTTGTAGAACATACCCTTTGACGGGTGTATTGAAGATACGATCCCCATGCATTCTACATGAGTGCTTCCAGTAAAAGGCCTGATTGTTACCTGTCTGTACATGAAAAAGCTGGGGGGGGGGAAAGATGGAGAGACAAAAGAACGTGACGTGGAAAGCTCTTTAGTGAAGACATGAGGGAAAAGGAGTAAAATCACAGCAAATAACTAACAAAGACCATGAAAACCAACTGAAGATGGTGCATACAGATACTGAAGAGGAAGCAGGGCCTTTTTTGAATGATTTCCCCTGGAAAAAATATGGTCCCGCAAAGGTGGTGGGCCTATAAGGAATGACGAAGCTAGCTGAATAAATGATAAACTACATCACAGATTCCGTTTTTATATGGGCCGATACATCTCTGCCTCGCTCACAGCACAATCCCGCATTTATGGAATGTGCCTAATCCATAACCATAACGCCGGGGTGGCAGCGCCGACGTATATATCAAGGCATTTTTCTCTCCGTATGATAATGCTCATTGTGGCCCACATTTCATCTGCTCTGCTGATCCCACAAACACACACACACACACACACACACACACACACACACACACACACACACACACACACACACACACACACACATATATAAAAATATGCTGCATGTCACATCTTGAGTGCTTTACAAAGTACAGGAGCCCCGCGGAAAACTAGTCAAATGATTTCTTTATTGGCGTCCTTACCCTCTCGTCATAAATCACAACCTTGTTAAGTTTTAATTTGTGCATATGGCGTGTGTATTAAAAAAGGCAAACACTAATTAACAATGCAATGATAGATGACAAGACAAATGTCTTCTCTTCTCTTCTCTCCCCTTTTCTTTTCCTCTCTTCTCCTCGCTTCACCTCAGCTGCTATATCAAAATGTGTATACCCGCCGTGCTTTGTTCTCTGGTTTCATTCAGAACAGTTCTAATGAGGACAAACTGCTCCCCGGTCGAGCCACAATGGCTCCGCCGACTCTGAAAAGAACTAAAATGGCTGAATGGAAATGAGAGGGGCAGAGGAGGTCAGCCCTCGGCATCAATTCTCATATTGCCACACACACACACACACACACACACACACACACACACACACACACACACACACACACGCAACCACACACGCACAAATGACTATTGCACATTGAGGTGTCATGGACGCATAACGGTGACAGCAGCCATCTCTCCAACCATCCCTCTCCTCTAATATCATCATTTGAATCTCTCCATCTGTCCTTTTCTCACTCTCTCTCGCTCTCTCTCTCTCTCTCTCTCTCTCTCTTACTCTCTCTCATCTCTTTATATTATCATCTGAATAGCCAGCAGGTGATGGGATGTTGCACCAGGGATCAAATTGAGGAAATGTATTAGGAAAAGTGGAATAACTGACCGCTAACCTTATTAGCATATATGCCATGGAAAAGGCGGGGAAATGCTCATTTATTTATTCATTATTTTATTTACTCTGCCGTTGCATGAGATTTATAAGACAGACTTCACATTATAATTTACAGACTATACGGTGACTAGGTGTCTCGAGTATATACGTGTGGCAATATGTCATTGTCAAGTTTGCTAATTTCCAATTGGGACCAATTGGGACAAAAACAATTGGGGACCATTGTTAGGAGTGTGAGTAGTAGCCTTGTGTTTTAAAACAAATGTCATCTCTTAATAAAGAGCCTAACGTTGCATTTACATCCTTTTGGAGGGATGGTAGGGACTGGAAAAGTGTATATCGCAAATGTATGGTGACTTGTTCAAATCACGACGGTTGAACTGCAAGCCAAATATGGATATTTAAGCATATCCAGGCAAGCTCTTCACACAATCTTGCTTTTCAGTCTTACTTTTCTTTCAGCAGTCTTTATGGAAAAGTGGAGCAGCAGAATATACATCCATTTTTAAAAGATGATTATTGAGGCCTTGCTATTAGAATCCAAACCCTTCCTGAATTAAAAAAAAAAACGTATAGCACAGTGTTATTTGCTTGAATCTAGCCTACAGCTGATTACCACACAGCAGTTTGCATGGGCCTGTTCTACTGAGGACACTGCAATTGTGTCCTTAGTATGTTTCTCTGTGTGTTGTATCTGCCAAGGGAGTCTAAAAATCTCATTGAGTATATGTTTAAAACGATTCCAGTATTTCTAGACTTATTCAGTATTTGTTATATCAAAGTTGGGTTCTTGGCATAGTGAGAGAGGCTTTTTGAACAGCATTTAGACCTTTTAGTTGAGATATACAATTACAATAGCCTACTTTACATTAGTGTAGGCCTAGTGGTCATTCACTTTGTCATTTTCAAATAGCCTATGACTTAGGCTATACAAGCAAGCATAGCCTATTTTGTCTCTAACAATATGCCTTTAAATATTAGTAAGCCTAAAGTAAAGTAAGGCTGTTCTGATATGTAGGCTACGGATTAGTTGAGTAGGCTATAGCCCGTAAGAAGTAGGCTAATTTAAACAGCTACTTTGCAAAAAAAAAAAAAAAGCTTGGACAGCTCTCTCAATAAACAAATTATGATAAAAAGAAAACGTTCAAGCTGGGCTAGGCCTACTAATTTAATTCTAATAAAAAGTCCAAATCTGTCTCAGCATAGGCTACTGTTTGTTGCCTATCTTTGGTGTAACGTGTAACTTTTCAGACAGCGTGAGTGCTGACCTTTATGTCCATGGTGCTGACAGGTGGGATTGATTGAACCAGTCACGTCCAGTCTACCGGAACAACGCCAGGTGAAGTTGGCGTCCCATCATTTTTTGTAGTATTCTTACGTAGCCTCTTTAACTGTAAATAGTCATGGCTTTGAGGCGAAAATGTGAAGGGAACTGTCCTGTTGTATCAATGAAACCGGAGTAACTTTTTATTTTATTTTTTTCAAATGAAATAGCCGGGGGAGTTGTCAAGTTTGACAGCTTGTCAGTGTTGCTAATGATTAGCTACCGCGTTTATGCTAGAATACTTAGCTAGCAAGGACCGAGGGCTGTTAACTGGACATGTCCTGAGGACCAGCTGCCCAAAATGACAGGCGGAGAATATTGAACTGAGGTTGGACAAAAGACGGCGCTACTGCGACGCGTGTGGACATGAGGGAAAAAGACACCGCGCTGAAATGGAGCTATCCAAGGTGACGGACCTCACGTCCACTGGGGGATGATGTGACGTTCGGAAGGTAAAGGTGAGTCAAACAGACCCCTCTTCTCTGTTTCTCTGTATTACGTCTCCTTTGGTGGAAGAGTTGTATTTTCACAAAGCAAAATTGAGCCATCAAACAAACCCGTAGGGGAAGTAGGGATTCACAATGTGTATCCCGTAGTTAGACAGAGACACTAAACAAGGCCATGTGCACTGCTATTTAATATAGATACAGCTCTGTCTGAATGAGCTGCAGCCATATATCTGGAAAACAGTGTTAGAAAGTTGTCTTTCTTGTTCTTCTCTTCTTAATCAGTACCACATAGGCCTACTGTTGTGGAAGGACACGTTGTATGGCTGGATTTGTTCCTGTTTTGTACTGTGCAGCATATTTCAGTATTCTAAGTTGAGAATCTTGTGTAGTGGTCAACCAATGGGGTTTATCAATGGCAGATGCAGACACCATTATTCAGAGAGCAGGTCGGCCGATGGGCGTTATACTGATATCACGTTGTTTTTGTTGTTGTTGTTGTTGCATTTGATAAAATACAACAATATAATAATAATAATAATAATAACATGATAAACAAAAATGTACTTTATTGATTAAATACATTTGATGCGCTACTTGCAGTACATATTTATCTATGTCCAGTAAAGGCTGCTAGCCTTATCAACAACTGTCTGCTTTGTTTATAACATCTGAGATAATGTCTCAAAAATAACTCTTGTAATGATTCAGTTGTAAAAAAAAGTACAGACCACTTTAAACCAGAGATACCTAAACAGTCTTTCTTTAGCTCACAGCATCTCTCTTTCTCTCAAAGTATGGTCAGTCTCTCTCTCTCTCTCATCTCTTGTTTCCTCTTCTGAGGAGTGCTAGTGAGCGGCAGAGGAATCATAGAACCATCAAAGGTTGCCAGCTGTAGGAAATGTCTTCATTTGCAGCGTGCTAGCCTGACACCTGAGCTCCAGGATTCAGTGTGTATGGCTGTGTTCCTGCCTGCTTGCACCTGTGTGTGTGTGTGTGTGTGTGTGTGTGCGTGTGTGTGTGTGTATGTGTACGTGTGACTGATAGTCAGCCATCCCATCTCCCCAGCAGGTCCGTCTTTAAATTGTCTCGGTGTGTTTTATAGCTCGGTGTGTGTGCGGGTGTGAGTGTGCGACTGTGGGCCTGTGCCCCATCCATCAGCGTTAAGATGGCACATTACTGTTAATGAATGATATTTGTGTTCAGCGTGTATGTCAGGAGGGAGCACCAGGGAAGCAAAACAAGCCCTCCCCAATCACCTCACCTCCTGCCGCCTCATTTTCTTTTGTCAGTCTTCTCGCCTGTTTTGCATTTTAGGAATCTATTCGACCGAGTCTTGGGCTAACTTCTTTGAGCTCTTGCACATAAACAGCAATTTTTGTGATTTTTCTAACCAGAGTTACAACAAGTTAACATGGCGCTTCATGTACTGATGGGATTTACATGGAAACCACTGGAACACTTAGCATTTCAAAAGACCATACTCAAATACACAAATACATTAGTTATCATTATTTTTCAATAGATTTTGAAGAAAACACACATATAATATTCATTTCCTACCACTATTTCTGTCCATTTCTGTACAATTATGTAAAATTAGTTTAAAATGACATACATCTCTCTCCAGATATTACAGCCAACTGCAATGTGTATACTCTTAATTTGTGATCGAAGTTCATTTATCATTATGTGGAGATGCAGTTTCTTGTAGGGGCCGTGTATACGTTGGTGGGAAATGTAAGAGTTTAAAGAACGTGCTTTAAATTACAACATTTAAACTCATTTTGACATTTGTCAGGTGATCTAAAAAAAAATCCATCACAATTAGAGACAGTTTGATTAATTGGTCTTTATTTGCCTTTTGCATATAAATCATAGTCGGTGCATGCAGTATAACACCCAGTATTTACCTTAACATTGCAAAGCCACAAAGTCTTACTACTAGTTGTGTTAAAAGAAAAACATATATTGTATGCAGATACATCTAGACAATCTAGCCTCGTGAGACCAGCCTCTCTTTTCTGTCCTTTGTTTCTTCCTCCTAACTTCCACCTCCCTAACTTCCACCTCCCAGTCACTTGAAGTGTTCAACACTTGAACACAGCTAAGCGAGGTAGGCAATTTAAATTAAACTGGTGCCAGCTTACGTTGCGTTTGAATTGCAGAATCATAATAACGCTCCTCAGCCCGGCTACTGAATCTGGCAGGCTTTATATTTAACAGTTCTTTTAATTGACTCAGTGATTGTGCTCTATCTATCATTGCACTGGGTGGTATGTAAGGATAAAGCTATAATAATGAGATATATTCCTGATCCCAGTGGGGAAATGGTCTTCTCCTCCACAGGGAGATCAGAGGTCAAAGGTCAGGGTCAGCTACAGATGCAGTAGCTGGCAAGCTTAAGCAGGGCAATCGCTTGATAAAATAGGGGATGTTATTGGCTTTGAAATAACTCTATTAGTTGTATTTTGTTCAGTGAGTTCTCACTCAGTAACTAAACTCACTGATTAACTAACATTGCAAAAATATATTTTTATTATTATATTGTACATCCCGTTCAGATGATATACTGTAGAAAAAGTTTATTTTTGAGAATCTTGGTTACTCGGTGCAGCTCACCCATTTAGCATTCCATTTAGAAACTCACACTACATTGTCAATGAGGATAAAACCAAGTGTCTCCCCAGAAGCACACAATGGCTAGATAAACTGCTGAAAGTTTTTCACCGTTTTACAGTAAATTATCGCAATTTTCTGCCCACGGGCGTCACGGTGTCAGCCATCAGTCGGCCTGGTCCATCAGGAAGGGGGAAGTGAAGATATCAGGTGTCAGGAGGACAGCAGTGTGTGGAAGAAGCTCATAATCCACTGCTCACAAAGTGTTATGAGGTTGGAGCGCTGATGCAGGCAGAAGCACTGTGGCTTTATGAGTGCTGCAGGTTAGAGAGGTGTCTCCAAACCAGCTGTGAGTAATATGCAGAGCCAGCTATGTGAAACTCCTATATGGTCCTTCCAACATTTTTAAATATTTAGCGACTGAACCCAAATCCACAAAATCCCTCTAACTATGTAATTTGAGGAGTTAGTCGCATGATAGTAAAGCATCTAAAAGAGTTAGGCATATTTATTAATCCAAGTTAAAGATACAGTAAGTATTTTGGACCAATCACGGCTTAGTTCTCTGCCATGAGTGTTTTATAACAACAATTACTATTGCCATGGAGAGCGTTTGATACGGCCACCCCTTTAAAGTCCTGTGAAACGGTTTAGACAGACATTTATTTATTTTAATTTAAGGTTTATAATTTTCATTTACATTTATAATCAATCGGATGTTTGTAAAAAGCTTACTAAGACACCCATGTCTATAAAAGCTTGCTAAGACACTCACATGTATGTCTATCATATTATGATGTTTTCTCTCTTACTAGATGAGGCTTCCAGAGGCCTTAAAAAGTATTATACCATTTATTTAATTTCTGTCCTTTTTAAGAAGGCACATTTTTTGGTGACCTTTTCAATTTTACAACTTACCTTCTGCAGCGGTATGGATGGATGGATTGATGGATGGATGGATGGATGGAGGGATGAATAGAGATGTTTTGCCGGTGTCAGGCAGTGACAGTGCTGTGTCACACAGACCCCCAGCAGATGTCACTCACTCATTAGTGAATGATGTGTGGGACCAGCCAGCGATGAGCCACAGTCAGCCGGTCTTGACACGTGGTGAACACACTTACCTCGCAGTGATGCTATTAACAGTGAATGGATGGATGAATAGAAAGATTTATTTTTTATGTATTTTTATATCTATCTAAGTATACACAAATGTAATTAAACATCAAAAAAAAATTGTGCACAAAATAGAGATTAAACTTTGCAAACAATACTGTAAAAATCAAATCAAGCATTGCAAAAGAATTGTGTAGAAAATCAAATAAAACCTTGCAAAATAAATGAATAAAAACTATGTGTAAGAGTCAGTCAGTGCACTATCACTACTATGACAACCTAACCGATTCCCTGCTTGTTGCCATTTGTAAAACCAGCTAAAATCGAATCCCTTTAAGATAAATGTGTTTCATCATATTTCTACTATCTGTCCCTAACATACAACATAGAGAGACAGGAAAAGCATGGACAGGGTGAGAAGGAAAAGACAGGAGGTGGATGCCGTCAACTGAATTTCTAAACCGTCGTCATTGTCTGTATTGAATACATGGGATGTGCTTGTTAGCCTGTGTGATCCATTGCACACAACCTTTAATTAACCCCTCATGCGCGTGTCCTGCTCTGTCTGTCTGTGTTTACGGCTTTCACCTTGACCAGCGTCAAAACACACACTGTATATACATACATGTGTCAAACAGGAAGCTGACGTTAGCTCACCGTCATGCCATTTCCTATGACTGTAGTGAACTCTTAACAAGCTGAATAAGGCGGCCGAACATGGGCTTGGCAAAACAGGGGCGAGCAGTGCATTATGGGGGAAATGAGTTGGGACAAGAGAAGGGGAGAAGAAGTGATGAGAGAGGGAAGAAGAAATGGAGGAGGAGGTGGAGAGAGTGGGTAAAGGGTGTGGAGAAGGATAGAGAAAGAGAGTGAGGGAGGGGGGATACAAGTGTCGTAAACATCCTGTGGAGTTTTATGTCCGTCTTTGTCATTATCAAGCAACTGGGAGGCACGGCAACAACAAGAGAACAATGTGGATTCACTGTGTGAGGGATGAAGCTGTCTGGCAAAATGATTGGCGTGTGTGCGTGTGTGCAATTTTGTGTTTTGTGTGTCTACTGTAAAGTACAATGAAGTTGAAGCCTCTACCTACTTTGAGTTAAAACACTCAACTTGAAGTTATTTTGATCCAGTCACTGCTTACCATCTTTTTTTCTCTTGGGAAAATTATTAGCAAGGCCTCAATAATCCTCAATAATCATTATAATAGATTATTATCTATTATATTTTTTTCATGCATTTTGGGGGTAACAATATAGAAGAACATATAATAATAAACTAGGCATAATCCGAATTGTCAGAAAAATGTGTATGTGTGGATTATTTGGTGCAATTGGTGTTTAAGTCAGTGAGTAAGACTACTTAAGTACACATAGCTTGTGCAACATCCTTAGTTCAATGGCCTCTCTGGATCTTTGTCTGTCTATAACGTGGACTTTGGGCCTGAGTCCACGTGGCTCCGTGGGCAGGAAGTAGCAGAGTCAGAAACAGGAAACAGGAAGTTATTAGCCAGGATGATCTGAACACACTGGACTCTGGAGTACATCAAGAGAACAACAACACACGCACACACACACTGCACCTGGCTGGGCCTGCGTGTGCGTGTGTATGTCTGTATTTGTGTGTTCAAAATGAGGAAGAGGAAGGCCTTAGAGACAGACAGTGATACTTCCAAAGAAAACCAACTCTCACACCTGTGTGTGTGTGTGTGTGTGTGTGTGTGTGTGTGTGTGTGTGTGTGAGAAACCAGGCTGAACACAGCACTTCCTGAAAACATCATGACACTCAGGTAAACTTCCAAAATAAAGGAAATACAGGAAGCACCTGAATACATGACAGAATGGGAGTGTGTTGACAGTGTGCGGTGCATTGTCCTGTCATCACTTTAGTAGACTCAACTCTCTCTGGGAGAGGAAAGGTAAAACTAATAAATATGAAATACACACCAAAGCAAAACCTGGCAGGACGTAAAGGATGTAAAAAGGATCCTGTTACATACACTCAACAAAAATATAAACGCAACACTTTTGTTTTTGCTCCCATTTTTCATGAGATGGACTTAAAGATCTAAAATTCATTCCAGATACACAATTGTACCATTTCTCTCAAACATTGTTCACAAATCTGTCTAAATGTGTGATAGTGAGCACTTCTGCTTTGCTGACATAATCCATCCCACCTCACAGGTGTGCCACATCAAGATGCTGATCTGACATCATGATTAGTGCACAGGTGTGCCTTAGACTGTCCACAATAAAAGGCCACTCTGAAATGTGCATTTTTTTGCTTTATTGGGGGTCTGGGGACTCAGAACCAGTCAGTATCTGGTGTGACCACCATTTGCCTCATGCAGTGCAACACATCTTCTTCGCATAGAGTTTATCAGATTGTCAATTGTGGCCTGTGGAATGTTGTTCCACTCCTCTTCAATGGCTGTGCGAAGTTGCTGGAGACGGCTTATGGTGGAGAAATTAACATTCAATGCACGAGCAACAGATCTGGTTGACATTCCTGCTGTCAGCATGCCAATTGCACGCTCCCTCAGTGCTTGTGGCATCTGTGGCATTTTGCTGTGAGACAAAACTGCACATTTCAGGGTGGCCTTTTATTGTGGACAGTCTAAGGCACACCTGTGCACTAATCATGATGTCAGATCAGCATCTTGATGTGGCACACCTGTGAGGTGGGATGGATTATCTCAGCAAAGCAGAAGTGCTCACTATCACACATTTAGACAGATTTGTGAACAAAGTTTGAGAGAAATGGTACAATTTTGTATCTGGAATGAATTTTAGATCTTTAAGTCCATCTCATGAAAAATGGGAGCAAAAACAAAAGTGTTGCGTTTATATTTTTGTTGAGTGTAAGTAGCTTGACGCAAAAAAAAAAAAGTTTTCTTCAATTATTATTATACAATTATTTAATACAAATAAAGGCTAGGTATTACATGATAGGCTTCATTTTCTCACAATACCATAATCATGTAGGTGAGATAATGGCTTTTTTTGTTGTTGCCAAAATCCAAAAAAATAAATATATATATAGGAGAGAACAGGGGAATCTGAGGCATCGGGTAATGTGAGCCACCCCCTGTATCTAGGCAACGGAAAACATTTGTGGTCATGTGAGATATATGTTTTCAAGCCCCTCTCATTTCCCCTTGGTTCTGAAAGAGAGGACCTCATGGTGCTGTGGTAAGCATGTTTTTTTCACCAAAATAGGTAGGGGAAGGTGGGGTGATTTGTGCATTTTGGAAGTTGCAAAACCCCTTGTTTCTAGAAAACCGTGGAAGAAATTGGAAATGTGACCACATATTTAAGAAGAGCCATCCATTTGACTCATCCTGTAAAGAAGGGAGACACAAGGAATAAGATATAAGCACATTTAAGCTCAAAAAACTGTGTTTTGCCTTTCAAAGTAAAATTTCCATGATCAAGGTTTTTTGATTATTGTGTCTGAACAATTATAGACACGTTTGAAAACATTTGACACATGTTTTAGTGCTTTGGTATGCTACACTTTGAGTCTATATAGTTAGCACAATGTCAACCCTAAATTGCTGCATCATGCCTATTATCCAAAATTCTGGGGATGGGGTGATTTGTGCGCAAGGGCCTGGGTGAGTTATAAGTAAGTAAGTAAGTAAAATGTATTTATAAAAGCACATTTATGACAGTTTGCACTGTCCAAAGTGCTGTACATAGTGCATTCAGTAGGTAAACAATGAAGGTAAAATAACAATAACCAAAATAAAAGACGTAAAGCCCATACATCCACATAAACACAGATAGTAGTGCAGAGGTAAGTAAGTAGTGCAGAGGTTAATGGGGAGGAAACACCAGGGTGTACATATGGGTTTTGAGCCTTGATTTAAAGGCAGAAATGTAGGGGGAATCACATTTGTCAGGTGGCAGTTGGTTCCACAAGCACGGAGCAACTAGTGCAAAGTACATTTCTGAGAGTTGTGCCAGTGGCATGGCTGTATACGCTGGTCACCAAAAGAAAGTGATAGTCTACAGTAGCTCAGGAGAGAGTGACATCTCAATTCCACTTAACGACACCACTGATGAGAGTTCAGATGGCCAGAAAGATGATGATGGTGACTTTGTCATTGTGACACAATGACAAAGACAAGACAACTTTTTTTCCGAAAGCTATATTTCTTAAACAGTTTATTCCAGATCCAAAGTTTTTATTGCCAGGGATGCACAACATCCTGAAATATATGTACATATTTGAGTTGGAGACATAACTGTCAAGGCCTCACTTTAAAATCACTTTGAGTAAAAAGTTGCACAAATCACCCCACCTTCCCCTATTTTGCATGTAAAAGTAAATTTTCTTGCTGTCAACTTAATCAACTGTTGTGCCAAAGCAAATGTATTCACGTAGAAAAACTTCTATCATACGTGTTGATGAACTACCAACATATGAAACCATGTGATGCTGATAACTGAAGATTAGCCTGAAATGCTAAGAAAGGTAGTTTTTTCTCAAATTGTGGTGGTGGGGGAAAGTGAGCCAAATGCTGTGGGGGAAAGTGAGCCACTGTCTCACTTTACCCCACCATAAGGCACAAGTTAAGTTTAGTCTTAAACATATTTTAATGTAATATTACATGAGATATGTTTTATTTTAATGTCATACACATTGTAGAAAAGCCATCATGCCAAGGAAATACACCAGGAAGACGACTTGGGGCAACCACACAGAAAGAGCACCTTCTCATCTTTCCCTGTAACCTTCAGGGCTGGAATGTAGAGTAGGCCTAGTTGTAGAGTATGACAGGCTGATGTTATAATCCAGTTGGGTCTTCTCCTGTGTTCTGAGTCCCAGGCTGTTCTCGCTGGTTCTGATTTTCCTATGCTTTGACCCCCAGACACTAGCTGGCTCTAAGGGTCCTGTGTTCTGACCCCCAGACTGTGTTCTAATCTAACTGGTTCTATCTTTCATTTGAATCTTATTAAAACCTTTTGAATTATAATATGTTGTATTTGATTTTGTATTTTGTTCAAAGTTACTTTCAAGTGTTTCGAAAATTTGCTTTGCTTAATTGACCAAACCCCATCATTATTTTACTAGTCCGACATTAGTTCTGGAATGTGTGGCTAGCTTTCAGGATTCTTTCTGTTACAATATGTTTTGTTATGGTAGTTTCAGAGTGGAAAAAGTAAGTGGATCAGTTTACCCCACAGCTGGGGTAAAGTGAGCCACATGACAACTTTTTTTTAAACAATCATATTTTCACTGCCCTTTGTCTTGAAAAAATTCTGCTAATGCCCATTTCTAGGAAACATCCTGAATTAATGGGAAATGTGTAAATTTGAGTGATAAATAATTTTAGCTCGCTTAGAGGGGAGCAAATGTAAAAAGTGGCTCAGATTACCCCGTTCTCCCCTATATATATTTTTTAAAGAATTTAGTAAGCGGACTTGTGCTTTGGATTTCCATGCTAAATTATTTAGTTTTATTTTATAAATTATTCTAAAGAAATAATAATACACTACAAAAGATAATTTTGGGGAGTTGAAAGTGAAACACCATGCAGGAGTACTAACTAAAACTGCATTTTTTTCATGATCGCTAAACATTGTGATTCATTTTTGTCTATTAAATGTAATAATATTGTGTAACATACACATCACACATAGTCATAGAGCGAAGACATCTCAAAATAGAAAAAATCATGTCGCACAACTGTCCCTGAGGCTTTCCTTTTCCAGTTTAAAAACACACAAAATCCTCTTCTCTCATTTGAAATGCTGAAATGCTTAAAGCAGTAAAATCCTTCAGTCAGATGACCTATAAATTGACCAATCATTTCACTCTGATATTGCTTTTTTCTCCCTCTCTCTGACTCGGTGACATCCTGATCTCAATTGTGAGTAAGATGACTTCATCACTGTGTGTGTGTAACTCAATCATAAACAATGTGTGTTGTTCCAATGTCCTGGCTGCACCCTGAGTGAATTCACTCTGACCCTGTGTGAGCGAGACCCTCCACACAACAACAGCAGCTCTGAGACAGACAGAAATACAGCAATGATCTCATCCAAGGGGTGGAGTTCAGGCAGTGCTGCTAAGGATGTAAAGTTAACTGATGTGACATCATACTACAGTCTCAATATGGTGCACCATTGGTTTTGATTGGCTGACAGTTCGGCAGGTGGACCGACTCATTGAGTCTTCTATTTGTCTAAGAAGTGTCTGACTAGTCAGCTGACCACTGAACAATTCTCACAGTGTTGTTGCACTGGTATTGTTTTTCAGACTTTGAAATACTAGACACACACACACACACACACACACACACACACACACACACACACACACACACACACACACACCCTCAATGGGCTCAATTGGCTTCTAGATGTTCCTACTTTCCTTATGTAGAGCATTATCAGGCAGATGTTTCCCGTGACGGAGAGATGGAAAAGCAGGGTCAGAATGAACTGCCTGTGTGTGTGTGTGTGTGTGTGTGTGTGTGTGTGTGTGTGTGTGTGTGTGTGTGTGTGTGTGTGTGTGTGTGTGTGTGTGTGTGTGTGTGTGTGTGTGTGCGTTTGTGCATGTGCTTGTGTATGTATGTGTCCAGCAGCAGAGCCAGCTGCCAGTAGGCACCTGTGTCCTCTGGCTTGGCTTGTTGTTTATCAGCACGTCAGCTTGGCTCTGGCTTCCTGTGGACACGTGTCTGTTTGACTGGGCAGCATGACCAGGGAAACTATGGGGGATTCCTGCTTTTAAAGCTCAAAGGTGAACGCTGGCTAAAGGGAAACCCCAAGCCTGGAGAGATCAGCCTGATTCACCATTCATTTGTCTTTCTCCAATCTCTGTGGGGAGGAGTCCAGTCAAATGATGACCGGACCAATCAGGACCCGCGTCCTCGTCGGTCGTCCCTTATAGAAGTAGGCAGCTACTGATTGGTTCATGTAGTCATCAATCTAGCCTTGTGAGGCCAGCCATGTCTCTTGAGCTTATTTGTCGAACCATGTTGACGTCAACAACTACAAGAACCAATCAGGGGGCTGCATTCCTCTAACAGATGGAAAGTGGAGATGGCCCAGTCTAACTGCAGGCTAGATTGACGACTACATGAACCAATCAGGGGCTGCCTTCCACTAACGGATGGAAAGGGGGGGGGGAGGCGGTCTGACTGCAGGCTTTGTTGATGACTACATGAACCTGCTCTGGCAAGGCTAAGAAACTCTTACACAACAGACTAAAATCTCAAATTGGTCACGTCTCCAAATTCTGAGTGAGCGGTTTACTTAATTCTTCTATCTCTGTCCTCAGCTCTGACTCTATTCTACTTGCGTCGTTTGCGGTCACTCATTGATGGCAGGGTTTTCCAATTAAAGTTGAAGTTTTTCTGAAAAACTTGCCCACTGCGCAGTCTCCAAGGAGCTGCCTCTGTTTCTACCCCCCACCAGGATGAGAGGCCACCAAAACAATCGAAAGCCAAACCTTGAGAGTGGGTGTCATGGATAGTCCTTTTCTCTCCTATCTCTCTCCCTCTGCCCTCCCTCCATCCATCCCCTCTAATCCTGATGGTGTTAATTGAAAGTCAGGAGAGGGCACTCTTGCGGTTTCATTATTAATTTAACACTCAGGGTAACTTAAAGTGCAATTTTCACCCACATGTGGAACAGAAAAATCAATGGCCACAACAGCAGCGAGCATCAAGGTTGATTACTGATGCACGGGGAGAGACAGGCAAAGACACCAGCTACTTGAAGAAAGAATGGCATGTGTGTGTGTGTGTCTTGTCTGGGTGGTTTTTGCTAAGTGTTTGAGATGCGTCGACCCTGTTTTGACACCTCTTTCTGTAACACAAAGCAGTGGCTAAACACAAAGACGTTATCAGCTGATTAAAAATGACACCGGATGGCGGGTAGATTCCCCCTTTGTATCCAGGTTTGTGCTTTCTTTCATTCCGCATGCCGTGCGCGGGTGCTTGCATCTCTGCATGTTTGTGTGTCTTGGTTGAAGTGAAGACACTGCAGGTGAATAGGTTGACATTTTTTAACTTATAAATATCATCATGAAACTTTGTCAGTTGATTACTCACGTTAAAACAATAGTTATTTTATACCATAATGTATTTTTTAAATCAGAAATTCAATAAAAATATGCAAATGTGACGATATCTAACTAATGATGCATATATTTGCAAGCCAGACTTAAAATCTTTTTTCATTTTTACAACATATAATTAGTGTATACAGCCTTTTTTCATTTTGAAAATTCCAAAAATTCTATGTAGAGGTCTTAAAAGTCAATTTTATTTTTCAAAAACAAAACACATCATAAATCAGACAGTTACAACATAGGAACACATCCTTCTGTAATAACCTAAGAATTATTATAGAAAGTTTAGCTAGTCTTAGTTTAGAGATGTTTGGTTGAGAGAATTAAGAAAAAGGAATGTTGAGGTAATGGCCGTTACATATGGTTGTACCGGAGCTACACAAACACACAAGTCAAATACACCCTGGGTGTACACATAATTTATTATGTTATTGAAACCCAACAGCCAAAAATGTAAAAAATTGACCAATGCTTGAAAAAACAATGTTTTCCCCCCGTTGTGTCTGGCCTTAAATGGTACCTACATGCTTGTGTGTGTCTTTTCCTCCTTGTTTAATTGTGCACATCCATGACTGTGTGTCTTATTACCTCGGGCTGTGCGCCGCCCGGCCCTGCGCTGAGGATTAAATGGGGGAAATAAAGGTATATTGCTCAGTAATGCAATCTGTCCCACCAGTTGAGAGATGAGCAGCCTGCCCTTTGCGCTGAGCGGACTCGCACATGATTTAGAGCAAGCAGATGGAAAATTCTAATATGTTAGCCTAACCCCGAATGGCTAAGAGCTAATTTATTTCAAACCCCTCGCAAGAATTACAGTCCCCCCACCACCCCACCCATTGGTGCTCAACTCATACTCTTCTCTCCCAAACACAAGAGACGAAAGTCACACAGTGGCCGAGATACACGGGAAGATAGAGGTTCATTGTAAAAGTGTGTGTGTGTTTAACCCACAACAAAGCACCAGGTCGTAGGATTTCTTTCTTTCTTAAAGTCAAAATTGAACTCCATTTAGGGCGCAGCAGTTAATTGAAAATCTGTCGGGTTAAACAACACAGCAGAAAAAAGGGATAAAAAGAATTTATCGGGAGTAGATTCTCTGCCGGGAACATTACTCTCCTCATCCTCACACATGATGTATGCATCTACTTTATTTTAGGCAATTTTAAGCACTTTGCACGTTAATTCAATTATTCTCATTTATGACCAAGGCATTATGCAGTTAATACCGAATTACGTCTTGATTGAGGACCACTAATAATAGCCCCTCCCACTTCTCATTTTCTCTGCCCCTGCCTTCAAATCCTAACTTCATACAGTAGAAACACACAGGATCTCACCTACACTTACAATATGTAAACGCCAATATGGCACATGCTTAGTTCCAGGAAAAAACCCAAGAACACGTACAAAGCCAAAATGATCCAGTTATTTGAGACAACACACACTCATGCAGAGCTACACATCATATAGCTAACTTTTGCCCCCCCCCACGTCCCCCTTCGTTTGCATCTTGCTGGATGAGGTATTCCAGCGCGCTCGCCCCCCTAAGTGGACACGTCTGTCTTGATAAACACTTTATGCAGATCAGCCTCCACTTGTTTTTCCCTTTTCCTTGAGAGAGGGAGCGATTGGGAAGAGAGAAAGAGAGAAATAATACCTCTCTAATTGACCCATTTGGCTGCTTCTCTGCCCACAGGAGGAGGGGGGGGGGGGCGGCTGGGCTTTTAATGTTTGATCGGCCCTAATTTCCCCAACACATCATTAGTGGCCATCTTCAAGCTTCCACTCGTAATAACCTCTTTATGAGGCGAGTGGATGCCGTTAAAAGTCTTTTGTCTCTCTCTCATTCCTCTCTCCACGGGTCCCAGAACCCTCCTCGTCCTCTTCATTAAGTCAGATGTTTCTAAATATGGTAATGGGGAAGGCCTGAACCTGTTTGAATTGAATAAGCAAAAAGCCGTCTTCCTGCGACTCTACCGCCATTTACATAATTTCATTATCAAGGTAAAACACACTAATTGTTGTAGTGTGTGTGTTTGTGTATGAGGGACTGTGTGGACCAGGGTTGAGCCCAGCGGTTCATTTGGCAGAAAGCGCAGTACTAATTACAAAGCGAGTGGCAGCGCTCCAGAGTCCGCGGTGTGTAAAAGCAAGCGAGCCATTTACACGGTGGGGCTAATAGATTTCTGAGCCCCGGCCCCATTCCGACAATGTTAGGGGCAACATTTCCAGAGCAAACGCTGATCTTTTTATTACGCATTGTATCCTAATAATAGGTCAGTGCTCACAATGTAATGCGCCAAAAAGCCAACATGCCACTTATTCCCATTCATTTAGCATTAGCAGCGGCTTGAAGCGCTGTTTGTGAAGAAGCAATTACTGGAGAAACAGGCTGCAGATTCAGCTGCTTCTCTCATCGTCAGAGTTAAAGAAATACAGGGTTAGCATCAAATCTTTCAGTACATGTGATGTACAAATAGTGAAAAGGCTATTTGGCAGCCCTTTGCATGGACAATCCTTCAGGCATCAATGTCGAGTTGTCAGTACTTTAAAGGTCACATATTAAATCTTTTTTAGATTCAAAATTGTAATTTGGGTTCCTACTAACTGTTTTCATGGTGTAGTATCGAACAAAAACGTTATATTTCTCCCAATTCCATTGCTGAATTGCCTCTTTAAGCCCCACCTTCCAAAATGCCCATTCTGCTCTGATAGGCCCTGAATCTAACTGCAGGTTAGAATCTAAATGCCAGTTAGGAGTATCTGGCCGTGTTCTTATCACAGGTAGAGGAAGTGCTACGTTAAGTTGGTTATGAGGAGACGTGGCTCCTCCTATTATGATGTCATAAGGGGAGCTACATCTGACTGGGGTTTTTGAACACAGGTTTTTAGAAAGGTGGAGGTTGAGAAAAAGAGTGTTGTTTTTTCCCATATTTTGGGAGTTTATTGACACACCACAACAGTATATGTTGAAAAAGTGTCCTGTCCTGCCTTGTAGCTCCTATGAGTACTGTACATGCTGGTCTTAATCAGATGTCCATGAAAGGAAATACTCAAATGGAATAACTCTTGGTTGTATTGAGAGGACCATTTCCTACACCTGCATAAGGAAACAGAAATACCACATGTATTCTACACCAGTGGTCCTGAAAATAGAAAAAGGTTGTTATCCTACATGAAACGATATTATGTCTATCGGTCAGAATCACAACCGACACTTTGTTTCTTAGAGTCAATAAAAGCAAGAACTCCTGACACTATTTATCTTACTGTATCTTGTTTTTACATGGTGCCTGCTGAGTCGCCAGCTAATGACAACATGTTGACATCCTGCTTGTTTTGTGTGTGTGTGTGTGTGTGTGTGTGGTGTACCATATGCTTCCTTTGCCGTGCCTCCTGCAGTGTTTTTGTACAGAAACAGCTGTGGCCGTCTCTCCCTGTATATCACGCTATCAAACTTCCCCCTAAACACAAAACAACATAATCCTGCTTGATTTAGACACTCATCTGATGACTAGTGACACAGAGTTTACCAGGACACAGCTGTGTAGAGGAAGGACAACCAAACACAATCAACTTTCGAGGCAGGACAATGATACTGCTTGATTCCGAGGAAACCCCCCCCCCCCTCCCAATACGTTCACAAGCAAAGTTCTTCCACTCCCCATTGTCAATGTTTTTCAGTATCTGCACATGGCAACAAATGAAAAATTATATTCAACTAAAGCAAAACCAAAGCAAAAAAAAAAGAGAAGTGCAGCTCACATTTCTAAAACTGCCCATACTGTGAAAATCTGCACCTTCAATTTTTTGTTTCCTATGAGAATGTCCTTCTACTTGCTTTGGCATTACTTTACGATATTTAACAATATTCACTGGACTGGTACAATATACAGCTACCTTTTCTGAAGAATACTTTATTTCGTAGGCCATGAGGACATAAAAAAAAAAAAAAACTTTTGTATTCCCAGAACGTCCTGGGCTGCAGTGGTTGGATTGTAACATAGAAAATGATTATTTTATATTAAAAAGTCTTCATTTTTGTTTCAAGATCTGACTTGAAATATTTGCACACATTTTTAATGTTTTCCAGTCGCCAGTCTTCCTCCTATCCTCTCCTCGATTGGTTCATGGAGATCAGATTGAATTGTGTAAATGTGAATTGGTGGACGACTAAACCTTTATGCCTGTTTTGTGTTTGCTCTGACAACGTTTCGTTGTTACCTGTAGCAATGACAAAATAAAACTGAACTGAACTGTAGTGAACTAGAACTACAGTACAGTGCAGCGCCAATGTGTGTATAACGCTTTGATAACTGACATTTTTACATTGCTTTGACATAATTATGACCTTTTTTCAATTGCCATCCATCATATAGATTAAAAAAAAACTTTTGATCACTGTATTTCCTTCTGTGAGTGTGCGTGTGTCCGTGTGCAAATGTAAGAGTTAATGAGAAATACATGAATCCCCCTCGTTAAATCATTTTTCACCTAGCCGTGTCCGTGTCTCCACCTTTGATGAGATCCACCACCAGCAGTGTGTGTGAGTGTGAGTGTGAGTGTGAGTGCAAGTGTGTGTGTGTGTGTGTGTGTGTGTGTGTGTGTGTGTGTGCGTGCGTGTGTGTGTGCCTCATTCCACTCCCCCGACAGCCACGAGTGTGTTTGTGTGTATGTGTAGATAGCCATCAGAGGCCAAGCACGGGAGCCCACTCTCTCCCCTCCATTTCTGTCATTTGCCATTTACAGCCAATGGTTATTAATTACCAGACGGGATGAGACTGGGAGGAGCCAGCTGCTCCAGCACTGGTCGGCAGACTTGTGTATGTTGTTTGAACAAAAAAAAGCGTCTTGGTTTAAATAGTCGCTTCATCTTGTATAAAGTCTTGAAATGCAAGCGGAGACCATTTCTTTTTTAATGTCCAGTTAATGTGTTTAGAGAATGCAATTATTCATTGTTTTAAGATAATAATGTTACCTAAATGTGGCCCTTTTCTTTCTTTCCCAGCATTAGAAGAGTAGATCAACATCACTGTCAATCCTCGAAGTAGGGTCACACTGCTTTCCGCTCTTCAAGTTAAAAAGTATTACTTATTCTAACCTTTTCTCTTGTAAGTGTAATCTACACTTAAGCAACAAATTGGAATTTTAGCTGGTGTTGCTTGCTCTAAGTATTTCTTGTTGAAGAACGGTTTAACCATCCACCCAGCCAATTTGCCCGTCCGCCATTTAAATACACTTGTCCTCAATGCATCTGAATCCAGTATCACTTTAATCAAAATGAGGCACACTACTTCCAGCAAGAAAGTGACTCTCGATCCTAAGAAATTAGCTGATTTGCATTGGACACAGCTGAAATATCCTTAACGCCTTTTGCTCCTCTCTTTCTTCTGTTTCTCTCTCTCTTTCTCTCTCTCTCTTTCTCTCTCTCTCTCTTGCTCTCTTTCTTCTGTTTCTCTCTCTCTCTCTCTCTCTCTCTCTCTCTTTCTCTTTCTCTCTCTCTCCCACAATGGCCTGACACCACATAGCTCTTCATCAGGCGGCGCTGGCTGGCCGTCAGGGCCCTCTCCTCGCATGTGCAGACGATTACCTTGTCCCCTGATTGCCACCATACAAGGTAGGAGGAGGAGGGATTTTTTCCTTCTTACAAATTAGTGGATAAATAGATAGCCCACCACCATCGCCACCATTCCCCCCCCCCCTCTCCTCTTCTCCTCCCCCCCTCTATCCCCTCTCCAACTCCACCCGTCCACCCCCTGTGCCTAATGACGGGGGCTGGGAAGATGGTAATGAAAAACTATACATCACAATCAGCCGGACAGTCCTATTCATGGCTATGCATTATGCTCACTAGTCATAATCATCGCCGGCCGTGACAGAGGGAGAGATGTGGCGAGAGGAGGAGAAAGGAACGAGGGAGAGAGAATATGACAGCGAAAGATATGCTAGGAAATGGTCAAGGGAGGAGAAGAAATTAGGATATTGTAGGTAGGAAAAGGAGGAAATGGAAAGAGAGAGTGTGAAATGGCTATGGCGGAGAATAGAAGTAGATGGAATGAAACTTGATCATGCTGAAAAAGGTGTTGGTCTTTCTTTATCGGCTCTTGTTTTTTTAGCATTACCTGTAAATGAATGTAATGCACCTTGCTGTACTGTAGCAGTGTAACTTAGCAGAGAGAGTATTTTTTCCTCTGATAAGCGCTATATTAGTCATGTGTTGAGAATTGTTGTGTACAATTGTCAAGGATGTCCTCACCAGTACATTGATATTTCGCAGCACATGACTTACTCCCAATGCCAACATTCGGTGCCAATACGGGAAGTAGTGTGTCCGTTAATACATCTAGGGGTTTATGAGTTGGGTGTGGAGGCCGGGTTGGTGGATGGATGGGTGTGTGCAGTGCTCCCCATCCAAATCCACAAATTATGATGGGCCTCTTTTTTTCCCCCAACCATAACCCCATTTCTGCCCTAACCTTAATCAAGCGTTTTAATTGCCTGACCTTCACCATACCTTAAGGCCCTCAGACGCTGTGCGATAACAGTGATCTTGCAGGTTCATTGCAAGTCACACTATGCGAGATGGGCCTAATAAAATCTTGATCACAATCTGTGACTGGCTGAACCATACCAGATTTGAGACGATTCTGATTGTGAGATGGATGCCTGATAAATCATAGTGAGGAAAAGAAAAAGTTATCAACATGCTTTCAAAAAACAACAAAAGAACTTACATGGCAAACTGGTAAAACAAATACAACTTACAGGAATGGAGCGTTTTTTGCTTGCATTTAAATACAAGACGCAAAAAACTATTGCAAAACAATTGCTGAAATCTCAGAATGTGGCAACATAGTTCTATAATAGGTCTAATACAGTACGAGTCGGACTATCATATCCAACCTATTCATTACAAATAAACAAACCCCCTAGGTTAGTCAAATTTATTATGAAGAGAACATGAAAGTAAAGTTTTAGTGATGTTGCCAAGTTCAGGCTCTCAGCAAATGCTTCAGTAAATACAATTGTTGTACTATTATGGTGCCTTTCCATTACATTGTGGTACCGGCTCTACTCTATTCACATTTGGTATCTGGTTCTTTTCTGGTTGCCAGTTTTGTAAGAAAGAAATACAAACGCTGGAGACAGCAAGCTCAAACTCCGCAACCATTACTAACTTGGCTTTTGTCGTACAGTATACGGTACATTAATGACCATTGACCATTGATTGGAAGCTTGACGGAATGAGCACCAAAAGATCTTTTCACAGTGGAAAAGCACAAAGGTAGACTAGATCAGAGTAAAGCTGGGCCGGTCCCATGTAGTGGATAAGCACCATTAGTAGAATTGGTATGTTGTGATGGTCGTTTTCAATTTATGGGCAACATTTGGTCCACCAATAGACATATACGCATGCAGCGGCTGTTTGGGAAGCTACAAGGCTTAGTCCACCCACTTCTGTCTGTATCTACAAGAGAATGAAGTTTAAAAGACAGGAACAAAAGAGAGGGACATGAGGAGGAAAAACACAGTTACTAAGAGAGGTCAGAGGAACCAAGAGAATGCTAAGGCTTTTATCACCTATCTATATTCTTTATTACGTCAAACATACAGAACACACACACACACACACACACACACACACACACACACACACACACACACACACACACACACACACAAAGTCGGCCGTAGGTGAGAACTATGTCTTTCTACAGCTCATTAACCATAACATCTCCTCTACGTTGTCTTCTTTGGCAGCCACTGCATGCTGAGCCTCTTCTGCCATCCACCATCCTCAGGACAGTCAATTGTAGATTGTGTGTGTGTGCTTCAGAGTATGCAGCCGCAGTGTGTAAGTGTGCTTGCATGGGTTTGCTTGTGTCTGTTGAAAGTGGGTAGGTAGCAGCAAGAAAGCAGAAAATGAGAGAGAAGGAAGATTGGCAGGGAAAAAAAGAACAGACACAAAAGTAAGGGAATGACAGATGTATGGTAGGCACACGTACACACATGTTCACCCAGAATCCTTTGGGGGAGCTTTGTATTAGGATAAAGCTGCGTAATAAAAGTTGGATCATATAATCACTTTGACTAGAGCGAAAAACTAGACTAGCTAAAATACCCAGGGGACAAATAATAAGGTTTTGCTATCAAACATGTTTGCCTGTTGCCAGGTGTATGTTTCCAAGTGTGTGTGTGTGTTTGTTTGTGTGTGTGTGTGTGTGTGTGTGTGTGTGTGTGTGTGTGTGTGTGTGTGTGTCTGTGTGTGTGTGTGTGTGTGTGTGTGTTCGTGACACAGTATGAGAAAAAATTGGAAGGGTAAAAACATTACACACACATGGAGAGGCCCACACACGCTCACACGCACCTTTCCTCATTGCTCTGTTTTTATAGACTGGTCTCTTACAAGCCACCAAATGTCACCACTGTTGTTAATCCCATACAGCCCATCTAATGAGACCATACTTCACACGCTCCCTTTCCAGGGTCTACCTCTGTGTGTGCGTCTTCACTTATATGTTAACAGGCTACGTATGCATGTTTGAAGGGTTGTGCGTGTGTGTGTGTGTGTGTGTCACCTCTGACCTTGCCCTCACCCACATCTCATTCCATCTCATTAAATATGTATATCTTATCACTCAACCTTTTCTCTCTCTCTCTCTCTCTCTCTCCCTCTCTCCCTCTCGCTCTCGTACACATACACACACACACACACACACCCACAGCAAAGCTTATTTGCATGCAATACATATCGACAGGGACAGGGTTGTAGAGAGAGACATAAAAATAAGACTTAGTTACTAATGAGTGAGGTGGGTGAGGAGGAACTAGAAATTCCGCCCGGCGGTTATATGCCTGTGCGAGGCATAGAACAGTGAATTTACAGTGATGGTAGGCAATCCTTTAAAGGAGGTAAAGCTCCTAAGTAGCTACAATATAGTACAAGGTCACTGTGACCTCACAATATGTAAGGTTTCAGTAACTTTTGACCTCCAAAATCTATTCAGTTTATCTTTGCGTCAGAGTCTACATTTGTGCAAACATTGAAGAAAATCCCTGAAATTCATGAGGCATTAGGTCACAGTAACATTAACCTTTGACCTGCATCCTCATTAGGTCACAGTAACATTAACCTTTGACCTTCATCCTCAAATGTGAATTTTTGCCAAATTCTACGTAAATTCCTCAAAGCGTTTTTGAGATATTGCCTTGATGAGGCATCAGGTCACCATACGTTAAGTGAAGAAAAATCCCTCCAAGCGTTCTCAAGAGTTTGTGCTGACAAGAATGTACCGGACGGACCGACAAACAACCCATAAGCCATCATTCAGATATCGCCGGCATAGAGGCACAAAAAAATGGTAGAAGAATGGACTTAGAGACTGCTTAAGGTGGACAGATTGGTCAGACTCTTTTTCTTTACCTTGTCTTGCCTTTGATAACCCTCCCCCCCCCATATTCCATGTATCTCCCTGTGTGTCTCTCTGTGTTGTGTACAGTGGGCCTTGATCGAATCTGGCCTAATGAGAATGATGTGCTACGGTGATAAAACACGGCTGTGGCCTCCTGTAAAACACAGAGCATCCCTGGTATTAATTATTGACCGGGTTGAGGCGCCGCTGGAGGGGTTTACAAGGGGAGAAAACATTGCACTGACCACCAGCGTAGTTTATCACTGCTGAACACTGGATTGTGCTCAGACAAAGTGGAGCACATGAACAAAACCGATTGAATCTTTGGGTAGCCTAGCCTATCAATTTGGTGAGGAGTACAACGATTGTCGGCAAGCCATCAGAAGCTCACGAGCATTATGTCTGTGCATCTGTGTAGGATCTAAGCATTCATGACTTTTCTGTGACATCAGGAACACATTCAGCCTCGGTACACTGACTTGACTTTACTGTAGGTAAGATGAAACTTCTATAAAAAAAACTTCTTCAGTTTTGAATGTAAAATACTGCTCCAATAAGGTTTAAAAAAAAGCTCACTGTACATCATGACTGATCTTTTGCCATGGATTTTACTCAGACCGCAAGACAGCCGATCGAGGTTTCTGAGGGGCGAAAAATCAAATTGATCGCTCGAGAGTAGGGATGCACCGATCCACTATTTTTAGTTCCGATCCGATTCCGATATCTGGGTTTTGGATATCGGCCGATACCGATACTGTCCGATACGATATCATAATTATTATACAATTCTTTGTTTGTGGTGACTTTATGTGTAAGGCTAGGAAGGCTTAAGCAATTCTTATTTAAAAGAGCAAGAAATACACAAATGCATTCGGGCCGGGCCGAATAATTCGAATATCCAAAAACTTGTTTAAGTTTGTATTCGAAGCTCAATTCAGTATTCCAAATATATATATTTTATATATATATTTTATGTTGTTTTTTTTGCACAAGTAGCTTAAACTGCAATATATGTTGTCAGCAAATATTACTACTCAGATATACACGTTATATATACAACAATTGTTAAAATATAAATGTAATGCTCATTTAAAATAAATTATCAAATTATTTGAACTTTGACCTAGTTGGCCACCGTCCTTTCAAAGAGCAATCGGTGATCGCTGTTGGCTACATAACATTGTCAGAGCGAGGCAAAGTAAAAGCGGCACCAAGCGCAGTAGGAATACAGAGAGGGAGGAAGAATATCAGCATATGTGTTTCCCTTAACTTTATACCACAACATTAGCGTGATCTCGGAAGGGAAAGCAGTGCTTGGCGAAATGCTAACGTTAGCTTAGCTTAGCTGTTTGTTTACATTCCCTATGCAGCGCTGCTATTGCCAAACAACAGTGACTGCCTTGCATCATAGGAATACGCGGTCAATAATGGATATAATATGGACACAGAAGACTAACAATATTGGATCTTTTGTATGGATTTATAAATCACCGAAAACGCATGTTCCAGGATGGATTAATAAACTCGTTTAAGCTACGATGGCACAGCTGATTTGGAACGGAACAACAGCTCTGTTCACTTCCACGGGAAAAAGTAAGAAACTCAGACTTTGGTGTGTTTTTTTAGAACGAGTATTCAAATCATATCTCCCTCCACCGAACGTCGGCATCTGCTCGCGCGGGGCTTTCGCTCTTTCATAGTTTATAAAAAAAAATTAAAAAAAAATTTAAAAAATTAATTAATTTTTTTATTTTTTTTATCGGATTTTATATCGGAGCTGTCAGTCCGATATCCGATCCGTAGATTTCGCCCATATCGGAGCCGATACCGATACTGGATCGGATCGGCCCCATCCCTACTCGAGAGCCTGATTGTTGATCGCTAAGGCAACGAAGGAGGTGTTGTGACCCCCTACAAACTGCATGTAAAACAACAGAAATTTGTCTCAGTTCTAAAACTTGGTTTGGGGGGGAGGGGGGGCAACCTATTCAGGGTTCACGTATTTGAGACAGAAAATGTTGCGGTTCAGGGTAACCCCTTCACCTCTAAACCAGCAGGGCTCACCTCCCGTGAACTCCATCATAATGAACACCGGTCTAGGAGTTGAAAGTGCTCATATAGACAAAGTTGAGTGCAATCATAATTCAAGGCATATTTTAACCCTTTAAACAATATATGCATGAGATACACTTTGGCTGGCAACACATACAGACATACAAACACACTCACACCAAGGTGACAAGCACAGGGGACATAGCTACGAATCTACTGTCCATGGCTAAACAGGGAATCGGCTAGTATAAATGTGTGTGTGTGTGAAAAGCCAAAGCCAAAACAATGGCCCATCAGATTGAAACTGACTTCACCTTGTATCTTTTGGCCCTGGCTTGCGACAATAGATTGGACAGGAAATCCAATGGCAGGCTGAGAGACGAGGTGAGGGGGATGGAGGAGCAGCTGAAGAAAAACAGATTGCTAATATGCTGCTTGTGGATGTGTGTGTGTGTGTGTGTGTGTGTGTGTGTGTGTGTGTGTGTGTGTGTGTGTGTGAACATATATAACTTACTGTATGTTTTCATAATTCATGAATGTGGACTGAGGACGTGTGTATTGAAGTGTGTATTTACTTTGTTTGCATTTAGGGAGGTGAGTGCGTGCGTTTGTGTGTGTGTGTGTGTGTGTGTGTGTGTTTGTGTGTGTGTGTGTGTGCGTGTGTGTGTGTGTGTGTGTGTGTGCGTTCGCTGTGGGTGACCTGGCCCATTTTAATCTGTGGCAGAGGGAAGATGTGGTGAAAACCATTATCACCGTCTCCCTGTCGCTGATAACAGCCCGCTAATCTGTTTGCTGGAGGTATTGAACAAATGCATTTGTGCCACGGACAGACAGGGAGAGAGGGGAGAGGCAAGGGGGATGAATGGGAGACTGTGTGTGTGTGTGTGTGTGTGTGTGTGTGTGTGTGTGTGTGTGTGTGTGTGGCGGCTGATGAAAAACGAGAGGATGAGGAGGTTGGGCAAACTTCCCCGACAGCGGTGGCCTCCCTGTGACAACAAGGAAAAGAGAGGGAGAGATTGAGGGAAGAGAATGAGCAAGAGGTAAAGACAACGCAGGGCGGACGGAGGAAACAAATTGAGGTAATGACAGAGACAGATGAAAAGACATGAGAAAGGAGAGCGGAGCCTGGATGAAAGGAGAGAGGAAGAAAAACAACAGCGTCTTGAGAACGGAGGTGTTTGGACGCTGAGAGCCAAGTATTGTAGATAGCTGCTTGTGTGACTCGACCTTGAAGTTCTGATCCGACTAAAGTCAATCAATGTCAATGATGCTCCGGTGATACGTTGTAAGAGACTGTATGTTTTACAGCGCCTTTTACCCTCTCAAAATAAACACATTTATTAGTCCCTTTTTATTGGACTCCGCCAGAAAGCTTTGAATTGGTACGGCTCTAGTCCAATAATAAATCACAAGGAAAATGAAGCCAGAAGTTGGTTTACACTGATTCCACAGGGGCCAGCAAACATGTTTTTTTTTTACTCAGCATTAATCCTATTTGTAAAGGTTGAGCATGGTCTCTTTCTACATTACACACCATCTCATGTATGTGCACTGTCCCAAACCATTCGTATGCACATAGTTTGTATGCAATGTGCTCCTGTCTTTGTGAGAGTTTCAATAACGAAATGGCCTGATAAATAACTAATTGGAGGGAGTTGCAGTTATCAAAGGGGCGTTTCCATGAGCATGGCAATCAAGTGGCTCCATACATGTCAGGAGCATGTAATCTTCAGAGATGAAGTGATGATGCTCTGTGAACACATTCTAACCAGTGTACACCTGGATGTGTGTACGAATGAATTGTATTATTGTACGGACAGTTTAAGGCCACGCACCTTTAAAAGAAAGTCCAACATTAACTGTAGAAATATCCAGGAATGAATGTAAACACGACTAATGACTGAGTTATAAGAATACACATTTTATATCACCATAGCCATCGGACTCATTTCCCTGTGCCATTGACCGTGTGATTGTCACTTGGGGCTGGCTGTGGTTATGGTTAGATGGTGGGGTAGTTGGGTAGTTACTGGCAGCACCCGGGGGCTAGCAGTTAACCTGAGCCCAGAGAGCCTCCACAATGAAACGCTGCAGATTGCAGAGATGTTAAAGAAGAGAAAGGGGAGGGGGGGTGGTGGAGTGGAGTGGGCTTGTGACACCCTTAGCAGTATGTCAAACACAGGGAGGCACCTACTCATACACTTGTTAATCTCTTCCTTCTCGCTCTCAACATCCTCATATTCATCCTGCCTTTAACATCTCTTCTTTTTCTTTTACATCATATTCTTGCCCTCCGTTTCCATTTTTTTACAGTTTGTATCCTGTCTTACTGCTTCTCTCTCTGTACAGTATCTCTCACTCTTTGGTGTCATCTCTTCACCCCCCTCTCCCTCCATCTCCCTCCATCTCTCTCCCCCTCTCCCTCTCCCTCTCCCTCCATCTCCCTCTATCTCTCCCTCTCTCCTCCGCTGAGGCCCTGGGGCACTATCCCACCGTAGAGGCTAGCGCTTGTATAAGTTTTCCAATTCCAGGTCCAGGCTGGATTATGGCATGGTGGGTGACGAGGGGACATTTCCTCTCTGATTATATATTTGATTCAGTGGCATGATTATTGCCGCTCTGTGTGTGTGTGTGTGTGTGTGTGTGTGTGTGTGTGTGTGTGTGTGTGTGTGTGTAGATGGGGAAGGTGATGATGTTGAGTGGGGACCTTGACCTCACCCAGGGGACAATGGACAGTTGTGGGATTATCTCTCTCTCTCTCTCTCTATTCGGACACACACACACACACACCCACACACACACACACACACACACACACGCACGTACACATACATATGCGTGGACGGATACATACATGTGCTCCATCCCCCAAAATCCATGCTTGTAAATTACTGCATACACACACACACACACACACACACACACACACACACACACACACACACCCACACACACACACACACACACACACACACACACACACACACACACACACACACACACAGCCCCCTAGCCCTGGGGTTAGGGGCTGTAGATGGCAGACATGGAGATTGGTTTTTAGTTAAATGTCAGTGGAGGTGAAAGTACTGCCCAAAGGCACCTCTCTCTCTCTCTCTCTCTCTCCGTCCCTTGCGTTCCCTCTCTCTCTCTCTCTTCCTTGCTCTGTCTCTTATGAAAACCTCTGTCTACCTTTCACTCTTTCTCTTACTTTGCTTCTCTGTCCTCCTGTCAAAGTGGTTTTACTCTCTTATGATGTCTGCGTGGTGTTTTTTTCTGTTATATCTTCTTTTTTCACCCTGGTCTCTGCCATGTCTTACAGTGTTTGCTGCCGTTTGGCTAAACATGGACTCTCTATATTTTCTATTATGTGTAAGACATTCATTGACACTGAAAAAATCTTCCCTCTATCAAGTCCTGTATAGAGGGCTAGAAGTAGTAAACTCTAGGAGAATTATAAATAAATTCCGAGGCCCCCTTCAGATGTTTTGATTTTATCACCCTTCAACTGAAATGATTTGATTCTGTTTCATTCTCTCATCGACCATGTTTCTGGGCAGTTTTCAATAAAAATAATAAATAATAATAAACCCATTGTAAGTTGACTAGGTAGAACTAAAGAGAAAACAATTAGTGACTACCTGGTGAACACAGTCGGGCATTTAGCTGATAAAGACCCTTACAGTAAATATTGGACTCTTCAACAGATGCACTAACACTCCAAATGAATTGGCATCATGTCTTGTCTGGATGTGTAACTACTAAATAGACAGCAGGGTTTTTACATCCTGCAGCTGATTGTGATGACATCATTACGTGTCTGCATTACGGTGAGTGAAGAATATTTAAAGATGATCAGATTGAAGCAGGTTGTCACTCTGGCTTTGCTAGGAGAACAGCTGGCTCAGAGTGTGTGGCACAGCTTGCACGACCGCCATGGGTGTCAGCACGCCAGCTGTTGCTTTCTGTGAACACAACCAGAAGACGAGCACTGCTGCACTGTGCATCTGTTGCAGCCTGTGGCTTTTTACTACGTTGTTACCTGCTTTTAAATTTAAAAATAGTCAAAGTGAATTCCTTTTTCCCTGTTAGGGAATATAGACCTAAAAAGAAGTAGCAATGTTTGACTCATGTCATCATACGTTAGGTCCCACCAGCTGAGATTTGACAGCTGGATCATGCCAAAGACTCAGCATGAAAAACTGCTTCTGAAAGTTGGCATCCTGTCCGGACTGAATATTTGAATATGTGTGTGTGTGTGTGTGTGTGTGTGTGTGTGGGGGGGGGGGCTGTCCGGTTAAAACCCAGATGTGTCAATCAGCTCAGGATGGCAGGCAGTTGTCAAACTGGTATTCACAGCACCAGAGCCAGAGGGGGTCACACACACACGCACACACACACACACACACACACACACACACACACACACACACACACACACACACACACACACACACACACACACACACACAGAGAGAGTTAGGGGCAGTGAAGAGGTTTAGTGGTCCGTGTGATCAGATTGGTGGACAGACAACGTAAGGCCAATGTTAGGACAATAACAACCCTTCAGGCCATGATCTCTGAATACCAGTATGTGTGTGTGGGTGTGTATTTGCTGCATGAGTGCTGACTGACAGCTGTCACATAGCCTGAGAAGCAACAGACCGTATGCACTGTGTGTGTTACTGTATGATGCATTGAGTGTGTGCGTATTTCTATGTGCCTCCGGACATAAGTAAAAGGTCAGTGTCCGCTCTATGGCTGTTGGCTACACTGGGCCGATGTTAAACACACACACAGACACACAGACACACACACACACACACACACACACACACACACACACACTTGGCCTCATAAGAACTCTGATTGCAGCAGATGGTGGTTGTTAAAGTGGGATCATACACACACATGCTCACACCTGCTGGTGTGGACACACGCATCGCTGCAGCAAAAATGTCTTTACATGGCTACTGCACCCAGATGGAATTAATAAAGGAAATACTTCATGAGCTTTGTATGCTAGTAACAATACCTTAAATGAGTTTTTAACTGAGAATGAAGCATTTTTCTCTGATTTATTTTTGTCTCTTTAAATGATTAAATAATTTGAAGAGCTTAGTTCAGGTTAATATCCTTTATAGATGTAATTTGTCGCATTAACTAGTTTCATGTCTTTTAAGTTCCCATCTAATAGTGAGTTAAATCAATGGTGATTGAGCACATGACCCACTGATGAAAGTGCCTGTATTTGCTGCTTTGCCCAGTGATATTGAATGGGCCATGTCGTATTAACCACGCTGCTACTTCTCCCAAAGCTAAGGGAGAAGAATGACACTCACTTAGAGTTCCCGGAGAGTTTTCAGGATAAAGCCTTGTTTCCACTGAGCTGTGCGGTTATGTTCGGTATGGCACGGCACACATTGCGTTTCCAAAATAAGCAAACCTTGCTGTACCTATTTCTTTATATAGACACAGTCCAAACACATTGTATGTTGCTAGCAGTGGCTTCAAATGGACACAGACTCAAAACAACAGTCCAGAAGTCATATTTGCACAAATATCGAAACATTCACATTCAATCTGAACGCCCATTAACATGGAGCTGTCCATTCTAATTACATTTGCACACACTTAATTCAGTACAGATGGCCCAAGCCTACAAAACAATAGGAATGTGAATTATTCTATTATGATTTATATTCCATAATATAAAAAATATATACAAACACTAAACTATTTCAAAGCGTTATTATTATACTCTTGACTTTGTTCCACTGGCTCGCTCGAGTGGCGCGTCCATTTGAACTGAAGCACCATGGGAGCAGCCGGGGCAACAGAGGAGCCAATTTGAAGACACAAATTGACGGGCATAATGCTTTCCCATAGTGAAAGCCCACAACATTGCACAGAGGCAGAGAGGGAATGTGACATTAGTGGTTTAGAGTTTATCCCAATAGTCCAATACGCTGCCCGTGTGTGTGTGTGTGTGTGTGTGTGTGTGTGTGTGTGTTGTCGTTGTAAGTAAGTTAGACTGTATACGACAAGAAGCTATGTAACTCTGAGAAATCCTCGCAAACTGTGTTCCCGCACTATAACATGAATAAGTAATGAATTACTCATTAGCTGTCACTCACTGGAGAGGTAGAGTCATTAACAGGAACACTGATGTATTACACTACTTATATCCTCACTACTACGACTGTTTCAACTTATTTCCAACTCACTCTTAATTGAAATACTAATTGATACCAGTACTTGTTACTGGTTGAAAAGAAAACCGTGTGACACTTCTGTTTCCATCTTCTGCCTTCCCTCACACACCCATTTAAAAACGTCCAGTCTAATAAATGTTAGGCCTTATTTTCTTGGTCTGTATTGTTTTTTTTTTGTTAGGATAACATTGTGCCCACCATTTATTTAAGTACTTGAGTGTGTCTATATTGAATATGAAAATTGTGGTAATTTAACTATTTGTCCCAATTTTGTCTTCCAGTAAATTTAGATAACCTGCTGTTTGTTTAAAAGGACATGCACACACACCCACGGTCCACCCATGCAACTGATTTTTACTGATTGAAATCTCCCTCATTCCCCTAAGAAATAACCATCTAGGATAAGTGAAAAATCTGTGTTTGTGTGCAGCGTTTGTGGTGAAAATCCCACAAATATACATGTTTCACCAATAATAGTAGTTCTGCACTGTAACCCCCTATTTTGACCTATGAATGGAGCCACATTCCCGGTCGTAAGCGTTGACTGTTTATGTTTTTTTCAACATTAATATGCGTCCCAGATGCATCTAGAATATCCCACAGTAAGAGAAAAAGCAACCCTCTTGTTTCTTTCACCTCCACCTTTCTGAAAACCTGTGTTCAAAAACCCCAGTCAGATGTATCTACTCTTATGACGTCATAAGGGGAGAAGCCGAGCCCCGTCAATACCAACCCATAGCACTACGTCTCCCTGTGATAAGCACAACCCCAAATAGTGCTGAATCTTACCGTCGCTTTGCCATACTGAGCTGATTAGCTGTGCCTGTGCCCCAACATTTTGGACACTACACCATGAAAAAAGTTTCTCGAAACCCATGTTATAATTTTGAACCTGAATATAACCATTATATGTGACCTTTTGAGTTTTTTTTAACCAAATAACAGCTTAATTTATGAAAACAAGACCCAGGTTGTATATTTTAAAAGCCCCATAGTCCAAACCCAGCGACTCTCAAAGCCCTTCTCGTGCCAACATGGCGGCTGCCTGATAAATGGCCATCCCTTGTGCCTGTAAACAACAATCTCTCTCTCACACATGCACATATACACAGAAGGGGCTCCATATTCTAGCCCACTAATTCCTATTCATTTAAAACTGCCACCAGGGCGCTGCGTAGCCTAGCCCGGCCCCAGACACCAGCCATTCATTATTCAGCTGCTTGCTTTACGAATGGCTTACAGGTGGATGCTACAACAGCAACCCCGCAACACTGCTCGTAAATCACAACGCGCGCACACACACACACACACACACACACACACACACACACACACACACACACACACACACACACACACACACACACACACACACACACACACACACACACACACACACACACACACACACACACACACACACACACTTTATTTTCTCATTTTACTTTATTTTTTTGAGGATCCGGTGCCTAAAGACCCTCGGCCTGTGTGTGTGCGTCTGCAAACGGTGGGTGCGCGATGTCGTCAATTTCCCTGTGTGCATTCTCTTGCTGCTGTTTAATTAGTAATAAGGACAAATATTAGTTTTTTTACCGGGGGGAGGAAGCTAGAGAGAGACAGACAGACAGATAGAGAGCGATAGAGAGAGAGAGAGAGGGGACTAAATTAGTTTGCTGTCAAAAAGGAGCCCTCTCACTGTTGTGCTCTCTCCATAGGCAGCCAATGATAGAGATGGCCACTATACTGTGTGTGTGTGTGTATGAGCGTGTGCGTGTGTGTGCGTGAACCAACACCAAAGCGCGGGGCAGCAGCTGTTTAACATAGTCTGTGGTATAACTAATAGATCGCAGTGCGTTGCATTTGTCAACGTGACACTTTCTCCTATATTGAGTTACACTCCAGGGCTTTCTCTCTTTCTCTCCCTCCGTCTTCTCCTTGTATCTCCTCCTCTTTCGCTCTGTGGCGCTCCCTCTCTACTCTTCCTAACCCTCTGCGCGGCCTTTTCCCCGGTTCCTCTCCGCTGACGGTGACTCAGCCCAGCAGAACAATGCACCGCTGTGTGGTCAAGGTGCAGACGACACAGTCACTCTCATCCAGCGACTATGATGGATGACCAGATGGACTGTGTGTTCTAACAGAGTTTTGTCACTTTATACGTCAAGCGCTCCTATTGAAGAATCACAAGGTGCTCACCTCTGTGTGTGTGCTTATAGTCTGCTCTTCTCCCCTTCTGCTAAATAGTAATCTTTATTTGTAAAGCACACTTATTTAAAAAAAAAGTGAAAATACAGTAGATTTGGCAACTTTTCAAGTATTATTTATTAATGTATGATGTGTTTAAAATTAATAAGATTATCCAGAATAGTTTATTACATTAATATTGTCAAGTTTAGTGCCATGTTATACATTCATTTAATTCAGGAATATTAAATGATTAGTATAATGAGGGTATCAATAAAGTCTCAAAGGAACTTTGCAGTTACATTTTAATTTTTGAATTTTAAAATCCTAATGAATTTACTTTGCATAGTGACAGCAAAGATGTGTGTGAGTGTGTAGAGTGCTGAAAATCTGGTGAAACTTATTCCTTATTTTTGTTTACTGGCGGGTGGCACCTATAACGTTAAAGGTGCATTACCGTGAAACTGAGAGGCAAGGATGCTTTTAGTTACATCTGTTTGTAGAATAGAATTGGACCACATTTATTTGCTGGAGCAATTTCTTACTCTTTGCGCATTGTTATCTTTTTTTGTGTGTTTTATGTACAGTGCAGTGTGGCTGTGTGTGTGTGTGTGTGTGTGTGTGTGTGTGTGTGTGTGTGTGTGTGTGCGTGTGTGTGTGTGTGTGTGTGTGTGTGATAGAGAGTGGTGGCATTGCAGAGGTGATTGATGGGCCATTCTCTTTCTTCCAGATGCTTCCACTCAGCTCGTCTTTCACTGCCAGGCCTCTGATTCTGTTTCCACTCTGTCACTCACTCACAGAAAACACACCTACACCTCCACACACACTCACACACACACAGACTTTCATAAACACACACACACACACACACACACACACACACACTGATTCCGTTTCCAGTTCGTCAGTCACGCAGACACACACTGAGATATGAAAGCAGTATGTGACAGCGCATCTAACTGTGCTCTCAGCAGCCAGGCGCGCACACACACACACACACACACACACGCACACACACAGTGGCGCGCAGTGCTGTGTTTTGTTTTCCCCAACTGACCTCTTGAAGAAAATAGCTTGTTTCGAACTGTGTTGTCTTTGCACTTGTCAGGTAGATAGCTATAGAAGGATTGGGGCTAAGATGCTGTCTATGTGTGTTGTCAGTTTGGTGGGGTTTGAACAAGTTTGACTGGACTGCTCTCAACAACATTTCCAGTGGAGTTTTTGTAGGCCTTCTTCACAGGAGATGCTTTGACTTTGCTAAAAGCTGGACAATCACAGATAGTTATGCTATTAACGATGGTTCTGTTCTATTGATGTGTCCATGTGAGTGACAGTATGGCAGTCCTATCAGAAGTGATTGGATAGGTTACTGATATGATGCTTGTGTGCTATAAAAACAATGACAAAAGCTTAAACAAACCAATATTGATATCAAAAACCGTACACCCATCAAGCGTGAGACTTTAAACCGACCCGTACATTCTGCATTGCTACTGATTTGCAGCTGTTGATATGCTGCTCCTAATGCAGTGAACTAAGTGAATGCAAGCGTTGCAGTGAACCCGTTTAACTGCTAATGGTGTATAAGCAAAGTTACATTGCTCCTTTTGCTTAGCTTTTTACTTGTAACGGTTAGAGACTAACCAACCCCTTTTGAAAAGCAGCCAGCTGTGAGGTTTAGATAGCACACAGGACTAACTACCTGCATGCTCAGACATCACACACACACACACACACACACACGCACGCACACACACACACACACACACACACACACACACACACACACACACACACACACACACACACACACACACACACACACACACACACACACACACACACACACTTGCATGCACCATGATTCATAACCCAGTGTGCTGCCTTTTGACACAAAGGCGATAGGAGCAGCAGCCTGAACAAGCCTGGACTTTTATTCCTTTCAATTTGTCTTGCTTAAAAAACAAACCGGCCGTGAGCCAGTGAATAAATAAATAAAGCGGTAGGCGCTGAGGGAGGGAGAAAGGATGGATGAATGGCCCCGTCTCTGTAGTGAGGGAGGGAGGGGGGACCTACCTTGGAGAAGAAAGTCTAGGATGAATGTGTGTATGTGTTTGTTGGTAATTCTTTGTCTGCATACAGGTGTACTCATGCAATGTTATGTTGGCATGCATATACAGTATGTAAACGCATACCATTTTATATATGTGAGCATGAGTGCCATATTATAGCTCATGTTAAGATGTCATTTTTTTACCTGTGTTGTGGTGTGTGTGTGTGAATATCATTATATTCCTGTTATACAGTATGTGTTTATGTGAGGTCTGAAAAAGTTTGTGTGCACATACCTGTCTGTGTGTGTGTGTGTGTGTGTGTGTGAGCAGCTGTCTCCTGGCCTGCTGTCGATCAAAGAGTGTGTATGCAGCCTATGATGCAGCCACAGTGTTTCATCAGAGCCTGTCCCAAACAGACAGAAGCAGACAGGACTGTTCCCTCTGTCATCCTCTCAGCGTTGGATGTTAGCTTCCATTGCAGTAACACCTAGCACTTTAAATCCCTTGTGCTTTAGAGTCATTTATAACAAGGAATACTACTATATTAGGCGCATACAGTAAAAAACCTAACTTTAAGTAAAACCGTAGCTTAACCCACTAATCAAGGAAACAACATACATATTGAAGAGTCATGGGGAAAAAATCACTGCTAGACTGCCCCAAAAAACAAAGAATTATTTCATAAATTAAACTTCTACTGCTGACATACTGTTCTAGTTTGAATTGAACACAATCCTAATTCTCAGACTATCAACCCATTTAATGAGGCCTGATACAGATTCCAAAAAAACATGGTAGATATGAGTGAGCTTGGTGAGTAATGTTGTAAGTGCTTTTCACTTCAAGAAAGTGACTTTTGTAAAAGTCCTCCAATGTAAGCGCCTTGTCCCTATACTTCAGTATACGTTTTGTGTATTGATTTCATCCCTCTGCCCCCTCATTCTCATGTTCCAACCACTTAAAACACAGACAATCAGTCATGGTGTAGGAGATGATAGAAGCACACTGTTTACATTTTAAAGAAACGCTTAAAGCAAAGAGAAGCTTGTAAAATTAATTCTACATGGTGTCCCCCACCCTCCCCCCCCCGAAACTTCAGTCTTGATTTGTGAACATGGAACAACTTTCTCCTCTAGGGGTTTGGCGGGATATGGGAATCATTACTTAACAGCAAGTAGTGCAAACACATTAAATATCTCATCCCTCCCTCCCTCCCTCCCTCCCTCCCTCCTTCCCTCCCTCTTCACCTCCTCCCATCCCCTCTTCATCTTCTTGCTCCCTGGACTGCCCTGTAGTTTAAATACACACGTTTCTGACAACAACGCAGCATTGATCCTGTTCCCCACACATACACACACACACACACACACAGACACACACACACACACACACACACACACACACACACACACACACACACACACACACACACACACACACACACACACACACACACACAGACACACACACACACACACACACACACACATACATACATACACACAGAGCTGTACAAGTCAAAACCCAGGAGATTGTTCTGTTAGAAGTGGATTAAGGCAGGACACTGCACTAAGTGCTTGGTTGGTGTTTGTGTGTGTGTGTGTGTGTGTGTGGTTGTGTGTGCGTGTGTGTGTGTGTGTGTGTGTGTGTGTGAGAATGGCCAGGCCAATAAAGGGAGTATGTTTTATGACAGGTGAAATGACCCCAGTGAGAAGCTGCCCAGTTCAATACCTCATAACACACGCCAAATTGTGCTGTGTGGACGACACACAAGCACACACAAACTGACGTGTGTGCACCAAAACTCATTTTGTGGCACTGTCCATTCCTGATGACAGTCACAGTGCACACACATGTACAGTATCTACAATACTAATGGATATCTTACACATAGTCAGTTATATAAAATACAATGCTAATGTTATAAGAAGACCATCATGAATCTGAATAGTAAAGTTATTCTTCAAGATAAGGGGTGTTAAACATGGACATATAAAGTTGTGTAGTTCCTCTGGTACAGTGCATTGATACATTGGGAGGTGAGATGGTCTTGGTCAGTAATGTATCATTTTCAACTCAAACAAGTACAGTTGTTGCATGCTGGACACTCTTTCTTGTTACCTTATTAATTTTTTTTTTTTTGCATTTTCAAGCTTTAATAGATAGTACAGAGTTGAAATGGGGAGACAGAGAGAGAGAGAGAGATAGAGAGAGAGAGAGAGAGAGAGAAAGAGGGGGGACGACACACAGTAAAGGTCCACGGGTCGGTTTCGAACCTGCGACCACTGCAACGAGGCCTGAGCCAATATGGTATGCGCTCTATCCACTACACCACCGGACCGCTCTTACCTTCTTGTTCAGTACGGATTATTTTCAGCTTAATTTTGCCCAGTATTAAAGTTCTATCTGTTCGCCCGCTAATGTCTCTGCTATTGTTTCTTTTATTAGCCATAGAGGATATAGAAAGCCCAGTGTGGTGCTGCTGTCAGAACAGTAAGAAAGAAAATATAAGTGGTTCAAACCGTTGTACAGTATACCTTGAAACTGGAAAACCATGCCATGCCTACTCCAGACATTCAAAGCTGCTCACAGGTACTTTGTGGCAGCTGCAGACAGCAACATTCTAAAAAGTAGATAGAAAATGTTCAAATATTGTTCAAATGTCAAGTTGGATTTATCATGCCATATATTGACAGTGGCTGGTTGCTCAAAAACACAATTCAAGCAATTAGAAGTGAACGAGCCAAGTTGACTGAAAGCGCATTGGGGCAATCAGCCTGTGTGATGAGACACTGCTGTTGGCTTTTGTATCAAGGGGAGAAGGAAAGCGAGGGCTTTTTAGACTTTGCATCTAAACGGTGTTTGTCACACATGAATGTATTCTATTCACTGCAGGTCAATGTATATGAACACTAAAGGCATACAAAAACATACATGCACATAACAACACAGTATGCACAGACCCAATCACTTACAGTACACACACCAACCTGCATGCGCGCACACACACACACACACACACACACACACACATATCCCTGCCTGGCGCTAACAACATGCTCCAATTAATACCTCCTTAATGGCCCTACCCAAACCCCGTGCAGAACCCTCAGAACCCGGGAAACCTTTGGAATGGCCGAATCAAAGAGCAGACATCTCTCAACAAGGAAGTAATTGGCCTGACCCCCGCGACCTCGGGTGCCTTACACGGGGCAACGTAGCCAATCAAAACCAGCGACCGCAAGGCACGCCCACACTGCTAACTAGTGCCTTGGCTGCTTAACACACACACACACACACACACATAATGTATACTGTACAATTCACATACACACACGCGCACACACACACACACACACACACACACACACACACAGATGCGTCATTAGTGGTTGTGCTGCGCTCATCGCTCATTAGACGCAAACGAGGGGAGAGATGTTCAGTTGATGGGGAGGTGAAGTGGCTTCCACTGCACACACCTACATGGAACACACACACACACACACACACACACACACACACACACACACACACACGCACATACAAACAGAACACACACTCCCACAGGCATGTACAGACAAACATGAAAATGAGCGGGTCGTCATCTAGTGAGGACAAGAAGCTGCAGGGCTAATCAGGCAGTCTTGCAAATGGAGAAGAAAGAGGAGGAGAGGGAAGAAGGGAGCGATGGAGAGACTTCCATCCCTCCCTGTTGGAGGAGTTTTGATTGATGTCTGGACTGAAAGATTGGGACCTTTTTAATTAACCTACTAGGATGGAATGTCTCCGGACTGTATCTGTATGCTAGCAGATGCCATCATTAGGCTTTTTTTGTGTGAATACATGTGACCACATCGCTCATTTCAAAGTTTGTTTCGCCGAACGGGAAATCTTTAGCGCTGTATTTGAACTTTGAGGATTTTTTTCTGCATTCCATTGAGTTTATGGCCGCAACATTTTGCCCCAAATTAGGAAGTAAATTCATGCAAAGCTTTCGTTTTAATTATAACTTTGCTTTACTGAATATAGATGTTTGGCGTAAATCCATAATGTACTCTCTTAATGGCGTACATCTCGGTAGGGAAAGTTATACTTCATAAACATGAAGAAGCTAATATGATTTTTTTGCAGAACATAAGAGAAAATGCCCTGCAGAAGCCCTGTGGTGTGGTTTGACTAACAGACTGTCCATCCACTACTTTTTGCTATCAGCTGCTATGCATGTAAAACACAAAGTAAGAAACAATAGAAGCACATTTTAATCTTTAACTTATTCGCACAGTTAGTCAGTCTGTATGTATTTGCCCCAAACAACAGACATGTACAGCATTTGCCAACTATGTGTGTGTGTTTTTTTTTTGTTTAAAATTATCCCAGGAACTTCAGTGTCCTCCGGTGTATCTCCTCTTCTGCTAAAGAAAGCCAAGTTCAATTTATTTCCCCATTCCACACAACACTGTGATCACTTGTTATTACAAACATATGGGGAAAAGATTCATGTCAACTCAAATTCACATATTGTCCGTGGAGGGCCTTAGAAACACTGCAATTCATTATTGCTCCTCTCTCACTAAACAGTGGAATAACATTGAGAACGTGCATCACTGACGCATAATGCACACATATGCACAACATAATAGATGTGTTCGGCAGCCATTGCTAGAGCTGCTGTAAGCGATGACACCCAATGCAGGAATGAAGTGCTATTCATTCCATATGCACTACATGGTGTATGCTAATGAGGCCATTTTATTTACTGGAGTCGGAGAAAAAAAACTCATAATATTGTCCCAGTGGTTTACATTGTTAACCAGGTGTAAACATGCTATTTGCATTGTTATAGGGGATAAATATGTTTCCGTCCTCAAGCAGAGGGGACAGGTAGACTTAATTCCATATCAACATGCATTTAAATGGCACTGTAGCTTTCTGTGAAGGGCCGCTTATTTATAGAGTGGAGACTTTGCCCTGCCTTGCATGTACAGTATTTACACATTAAAAGCATTATGAGCGCACATCTATACATTGGCATTGGGACACACACACACACACATGTAAAACCTATGTATATTGCATGCATAATCCAACTTGAACACTTAAAATGACAAACAACATGCACATAACATACAAATGCAAATGCACACGTACACACACATACATGCTTGTGCACAAGCATACCTTACATAATGAAATGCACACCTACGTATGTACAAATGAATGCAAATACAGACACACACACTGTCAAATGTACACACAAACACACACACACACACACACACACACACACACACACACACACACACACACTGATTTACTTCGTAAAAAAAAAATCACACTTGTACACACGCTTACCATGCTCATCTCACCGCACACACACCATACGTGGAGGCCCATACGCAAACACACACGCGCTGTTAGTTAATCACTGTGTTAGATGCAGTGGAGAGAGCCGACGCAGCCTATGCTAATGTCTGCGTTAATGCCTCGCTGGCTCTCCTTGAGAAATATATTTATCGCTTTATTATGGGCTCGTTTCTATAATTCATAGGAAGCGCACCGTCCTAGATCACCCCCAGATGAATAGAGCCTGGAGGGGGTGGGGGGTATAAGTGTAATTCACTGAGGTCTACTGCCGTTATGTCCCTCTGCACTTCTCTTCCTCTCTCTCTCTCTCTCTCTCTCTCTCTCTCTCTCTATCTCTCTCTCTCTTTCTTTTTTATCTGTGTCTCTAGTTATGGATCATAATATTATGATAGCTGTTGGTTGTGCATGCACCATTAACGATGTAGCCTCATGGGTTCAGAACAACTGTTTCAGCAAGTACACAGGCCCCGCTGGGAGCAATCGGAGACGGGATACATGATATCAAATGTTCCAATATTATCTTAACTTGAAGTGGTGGTTATGCTTTCATCAAGTTCACATTCAAAGACAATATTAGTCTCAATGAACTCAATATGTTTACCTGCTGGGGGTTTTAGTGGGGCCACTGAAGTCTTTAGGATATATTGTCTGGGAACCACAAATGTCTCTGAACCAACTTTTATGTAATCCGCTGTGTAGATGTGGACACATTAATTGGGTAAGTGAAGATGCTAGCGTAAAGGTGAGGGCATGACTACATTTGGGGGTTTAAGGGTGAAAACTGGCAGAAAACAATACACTTTTATATACAGACAGGATGTGACATCTCTTGAAAATCGTCAAGGTGGTCAAGGATTAACTTAGCCTGGCACCGCCCGCCTACGTACTTCCACTCAATGGTCATTTCCCTTCAGTATCAGTCTGGGTCTGCGGTATATTCCTGGGTTTTCTCCGCCAGGTTTTTTGGCGGTCCAATCAGCGAACAGAGGGAGTGACTGAGATCAATGATGTTGAGTTTTAGCTATTGTTGTCATATTATTTTGACCCGGGTGCAGATCACCTGACCCTTCTTCATGTTCCTGATTGGTCAGTATTTAAACCTTGCTCAGAACCATTTACTTATGTATTTTACCTGAGAATGTACTGTACTTATTTAGTTTAACACTTTTCCCCTACATCATCCCTTTAACAATTCAGTTATTAAGTTGGAAAAGTATAAGAATGAAAGCTACAGTATACGTATAAGAGACCCATGTGAAGGGGTATGACTCGGCATCACAACCTATGATCCAACCGTTGAAATGGACTATGGTTAAAACGATTTTCTCCAGAATGAAGTCCTTCAGTTTCCAAAACACATGTAGTATCATGGTTCTCCTCTGCGCCACAGTGGTACATTTTTGTTTGGGACTATTTTCTGACAGTGTGTGAGCCGGTGGAATATAGTAGAATTATAAATAAGAAAATGTAAAAGAAGTAAAAAAACAAAATGAAGGATTCCTCTTCTCTCAGTCCCCGGGGGGGGAAGCGGCCGTTTGCGCTGACATTTGCTTTGCCTACCTGAGTGTTTTCCCTAAATCACTATGACTGTTCTGAGCCCAGAGATGGGGTGAGGAAATAGGGAAATGGAGTGCGTTGCGTTACAGAGAGAAATAAAAAGAGGGTGAGAAATTTCAAAAGAGAAAGATGAATGACAGGTAAATGAAAGAAAGGCAAAAATGAGTGCAAAGATAGCGGAAGGTGGAATAGAATGGTAGGATAGTAAACCAATAAGTCATGGAAAGGACTAAAGGGGTGAAATCAAGTGAGACATGTACAACACCTTACATGTAGAGTCGACATACAGTATGTAACATTGACACTTACACTGGAAACATTTACCAGAAACCACCATGTGAATGTATCACGTTAAAGATTGACAAGGGACGGAGAAGGAGAGAGAGAGGAAAAATGAGGAAATTAGTGTAAAAAAATGTGTAGTATTCACGCTCACAGTGACCTCAGTCTTTCTTAAGGTACAAACACACTGCACACTGCACACTGACACGTGGCAAACACAACATGTAAACACACACACACACGCTGCATTGAGGGTGTGATTATGTGTGTGTGTGTTTGTGTGTGTGTGTGTGTGTGTGTGTGTGTGTGTGTCTGTAATGGTGTATGTTGTGGCCTGAAAGAGGCCTGGGTCACTGCACATTTACTCACTGACATGACTCTAATTACACCTCATGCACACACACACACAAGCACACAAAGACACATAGTTCTAATTATGCCGTGCTGCTATGTCACTGCACAGTGGAGGTGAAGGCCACAGAGGTGACACAGGGGCCACAAAGTAACAATGACTTCTTCTGTCTGGGTCTTCTCTGATAAATGACCCCACTCTCCTCCTCCATTTTTATGTCTTGGTAAATGGTAAATGGACTTGACTTATATTTAGCTTTTTAGACGATTTTCTCAGCTCCAAAGCGCTTTACATTTCTTACCACATTCACCCATTCACACACACACACACACTCGTACACCGATGGAAGTAGCTGCCATGCAAGGCGCTCTCTGAACCATCAGGAGCAATGTGGGTTTCAGTGTCTTGCCCAGGTACACTCCGACATGTGGCGGGTAGACGGGGGATCGAACCGCCGATCCTGCAATCCGGTGGACGACCGCCATACCCATAGACGGATTATGAGATAATGGGCCCCTGGGCACAGACTCTTAAAGGGCCCCCCACTCGTCCCTTATCCAGTCCGGTACACTGACTTTTCCACACAGATACAAACAATTAATGGCAAAAACATATTAAGGAAGTCAGTGTTTCCCACAGGATTTTGGGATACTGTTGGAGGGACCCTGTACCTTGTTGGGTGGTCCGGGGGCATGCCCCCCCGGATTTTTTTTTTTACCTTTTTAAAGTAAAATGCATCAATCTGGTGCACTTTGAGAGGAAATTTTAGAGGCTACATTATTTTACAGATTTTTCTTAAACAAGCAGCACTCTTCTTTACTCTGCAACTGTGAAAACAGTACAGTAGATGGGTCTGCAGACCCATGTTCTATGATGGAGGGGCCCATTTCAACAGATTCAGGGTGGATAGCTACTTTTTATGAAACATTTAGAATTCACACATAGAAAGCTTATTTCTGTATGTGCTTCAAGGCCCCTCATGAAGCCCCTTAGACAGAGCTACTAATGCTGTTGTTTTTAACCTGCTTTTGTATTTCTCCCCTACTAGTTGAGGGGCCCATGATGATTTCTATCTTGTTACATTTTAATGAGTATCCTTATATTTAGGCTATTCCTTTTTGGACCCAGTTATTGACATCAGTGACTGAGCTCTTTGACTATGCAACATAAAAAGTTACTATCAGTATCTCTGGCTAAGGGCCCCCCTGAGCCTGTGCCCGGTGTGCCCGTGCAGTAATCCACCCCTGGCCATACCCACTTCGCCACTGCCGTCCCCATCTTATATTTTTGTCTTGTCTTTTTTTTCTTTGTTTAAGTTGTGGGAGTTGTTTAAGATATAAACCTGTGCGCCACATACAAAAAAAAACAGTTGCATGAGTGTACTGAGTTTTATTTTAAAGATAATATTTAGGCTGGTTTAAGACTTTGATCTTCCCATATAGAAGGATGTGGCAATAGATAATCGTTCTACAAAGTATGTCTGAAGCAGTGTAGTGGATTTGTGAGGGTGTTAATGGACACTTTGGTTATTTTTTTTTAACCTTTTATTTATACAGGTAAATCCCATTGAGACCGAAGACTCTTTTACAAGGGAGACCTGTTTTCCTTGCACGTTACCAATCACACACACATTCATACACCGATAGCAGGCTAACTATCGACATTCACACGAGGCAAGGTGGGTGAAGTGTCTTGCCCAAGGACACAACAACCATGACACAGGTGGCAGGGCGGGGATCGAACCTCCAACCCTTTGATCATCAGCCGACCCGCTCTACCAACTAAGCCACAGCGCCCCAATATTTGAGCTCAATGCTTAAGCTAACATGGCAATATGCATATAATGTCAATGTTTACATGCTCATTGTTGGCAGGAATAATCTTTACCATGTTCACCATATTAGTTTAGCGTGTTGGCATGTTAATATTAGCTTATAAGCACCAAATACCAGGTGCATCTAACGCTGCCGGGAATGCAAATATCTTTACTAAATTTCATGACAATAGATAAGAGATAAGTTCACGGCCACTCACCCAACAGATGCCACTTTGCCGGAATGGCTAAAAATCTGTGATGGGTCCATCATTCTTTGAGTTGCTTGCAAAACCTCTGTGACAAGGGTTACCTGGTAGATTATCTTTCACTAGCAGTAAAAGATTGGGAACCATTGGGGTAGAGTGATTCATCATTGAGCATTATTACTCACGGTATTATTCTACTACAGGATTGTTTCTTATTCAAACAAGTAAGACATAACCCCACCCTTTTTTCCAGTTTGCTCTTTTCCTTTTCCTGCCATCCTTCTCTTCACCCTCCCTCCTTCTGTGACACCCTTAGACAACAACATTGATTGATGGAGGTCATTCTAGCTCTGTGTGTGTGTGTGTGTGTGTGTGTGTGTGTGTGTGTGTGTGTGTGTGTGTGTGTGTGTGTGTGTGTGTGTGTGTGTGTGTAGATGGAGAGGTTAACTTGGATGACCCTTGTCCTTTGCTGGACACGTTATGGCAATCACCCCATCTCTTAACTGCACACACTCACACAGAGGATGAGTGTATGTGAGCACATGTACATTGAAGTGAAAGACAAAAGGTGAACAGCTGATTGGTGGGTAAGATTGTTGTGGAAATGGGGGAGGGTCGGGCTTTCTGATACCTGAGAGCTGGAGGAGATAAGATAATCGTCTTGTGTCAGTGCAGAAAGACAGGTGAAAGTGGAATCGAGTTGTGCTTCATCGAAATCCTCTTCTCACCTTTCCCTTCTCTTTGCATTGGTGCATCGTGGCAGAGAAAATCAGAGCACCGATAAAACTTCCAAATCAGTATTTGTAATGAGCAGCAGTTTATAAATTGTTGGATAAGATAATAACTTATTCGGTTTTATAAGTGGCAGCTTTTCCCTGATCCTGATATTGACAAGGGGTTGATGAAAAATGTTGACAAATTAGCATAAATCAATGTCCCATGCCCTTTGGTTACACAGATGATGTATGGGGGAAAGGTATATCTCTGTTTGTTGTTTAATACACTGGCACACTATTTCACCACTCAATACACTTTAGAATGATGAATGGGTGACACTGTGCCCTTACAATGGACCTAGAAGGTTCTTCCTGTTGCATCTTGATGTGCACTTTTGTAAAAGCACTTGATGACATGAGATGAACTGGAATGGTAGCCAAATGACTAGAAGTAAAGATACAAGCAGGATCACAGGTTAAACATATTGAAGGAGACAATCTTGAATCTCTTGAAATTCTTGAATCGTGAAAGTGCAACATTTGAATGAAGTTTAGAAGAACAGAAGATCAGAGGAGCAGGTTTGGCACTGGAATGGGCCAGGTCTGATTCCTGGACTAGCAGGAGGCAAAGCTCTGGAACTTTCTGTCATTTCCACCTTCGGTTGGGCTGATGGCCGATGTCAGCAATCGCTGATGGATCATGACCATTTCCTCATCATTATTTAAAATGTGTTCCTTGCTCGCCAGATCAAGTAAAGTTTTTGTTGGGAGTACTTTTGTTTGCATAGGATAGGTAAGGCAAGGACATCATTTCTACTTCTCAAGAACATCTGGAACTCTAGAGAGATACAGGAAACAACTAAAATCAGAATCTTTAACTCCAACGTAAAATCCGTCCTGCTCTATGGAGCAGAGACATGGAGAATCAATAAGATCACAATAAATAAAGTGCAAACCTTCATAAACAAATGTCTCAGAAGAATACTGAAAATCTACTGGCCGAACAAGATCAGCAACAACTATCTGTGGACAAGAACAAAACAACCCCCAGCAGCAGACGAAATTGGACGAAGAAGATGGAGATGGATCGGACACACATTACGCAAACCACAACCAAACACCACCAGACAGGCTCTGACCTGGAACCCTCAAGGGAAGAGAAGCAGAGGACGTCCTAAAAACACCTGGCGCCGGGACCTCCAGGCAGACACCAAGAGACTGGGAGGCACCTGGTCGCAGATAGAAAAGAACGCCAGTGACCGTGAACTCTGGAGGTCCCTTGTCGACGGCCTATACCCCAGTAGGGGTGTAAGTAAGTAACTTTTGTTTGCAGGATAAATTTGCAGGTAAATAACAAATGATTTTTTACCTACCTGGCTTGCGCCTGCCTTAGCAAATCAAGGGCAAGTGTTTTTGTAAACCCCTTGGCTGATGATGTCATCGTCCATCACACTGTTTTATGTTGGACATCGTCAATGTCCAGTTTAATTTGTGGTTCATTTAGGAATATTTAAGTTAATCATTTTACATTTCAACTGGAGTTTATGTTTATATCACCAAGATATGCACAACCTCAGGAACACCCTGCCCTGTTAACCCTAAAGAAGCCTATCAAAGACCAATCACGTCTTATAGTTTAACACTAAATAAGGCACTGGAAAACCTTTTGTGGAAAAGGCCGTTTTGAAGCTGACGATCAAGAAAATAGATAAGACTTTGGCCCATAGGATTACATATGATCAAACTGGGATCTGTGGCCAAATGTGGATCTATATTTCGGTCCTTGACGTAAGGGGCAGCTGAGAACCCCTGAAGGTGTGAATGGTCTGGAAGTTGATTAAGACTGAGGGGAGCACTCTACTACCTGCTTGCCCCTTAAAGAGCCCTTCATCCTGAATACGATGAGTTTCAACGACCCCCTCTCTCCAAGCATCCAGGGATAGACTAGACTAGCATGCACACAACCAGGCAGGCCAGCCGACCGAGAGAGACAAATGCAGAGCAGAGAACTAAAGTGCCTCTTCACAATCACAGTTAATAGTACCAGAGTGTGTAGCAGGACAGAGGGGAACCTCTTGGCTGCCTGACCCCGTCAAGGGCTCTCAATCCTGGGCTCACTGAGTCCCAGGGCCCCCTCTCTCTCCTAGACCTCCAGACCTGCAGCCCCACTGGGTCAGAGCTTACCCCACAACCCTACTCTGGAGCCTCTGTAATAGGGCCTGGATGAACTCTTCAAGGGGATTAAAGGCCTCTTTTGACCCCCTGTGCTCCGACTTTTTAAACTGGCTGAATTTTCACCACCTCCTGATCCATTTTTAGGACTACAGTTTTAAGATAAGTAATGGCAATTAAGTTGTGGTCCTTTTTATTTCAGTTAAATCACTAAAATAAAGGTTGTAGTTAAGGCGAGAACATTTCAGCAGGGGGCAATTAAATGACTTAAACCTGATGAATGTATAAGTGGTCCACAAGAATGCATTTTTAAACAAAAGCGTCAGTGGAAACAAGAGCATTGTGAGGTAGGCAGGAGGGCTGGAGTGTGGAGAAGGTGTGAAGAGGCAGAGTGGCAGTTGAGTGTAGAGATGGAGTGGTGAACTTGAGTCGGGGTGGAGGAGAAGAGACAGAGATCAACACAGGTTAGAAGAGGCTAGACCGGGAAGAGAGAGGAGAGGGGAGAGGGCAGGATAGTGAAGTCCTATTCCGGGCTACTGCACCATGTTGGTAACGTCTCATCATCAAACAATACTTCAATCCAAACAGTCAATCCCACAGGCTTAATTATGAAGCACCATTTTTCCAACTCTGGCTGCAATTTATTCTTCCTGTTAAGCCTGTTTAATCATATCTAAAGTTAGGTCCATTGGTTCATATAGCCTTAATCTATATTTTTTACTTCTTTTATGGGTTGTCTCTTATAGGTCAAAGGCAAATCTTTGAATTCCTTCCGATATCAAATTATAAATTCAGTGTAAAGTTGAGTTTAGGGTAACACTTCATAATAATAGTACATATAAGTACGTTTGTTTTTTTGTTGTTATATAGATTAAAACAACATGATATTACATGTTAGTGGGGAAGCATTAGAGGTGCTGGTAGGTGGATTTGGTTACTTTTAGACAAAAACCGTTTCCAGTCTTATATGGACCATATAAGACTGGAAACGGTTTTGTATAATATGTCAATATATTTTGGAGAAAACCTTCTCAGGTGGCTTGTTTTGGGAGATTTTCAACAATCACTATAGGGGTCAATTGTTTCATATTTCCACACATTCTATTGTTCAGTTGAAATGATGATATTACCGAGACACTTAGGCTTTGTTCAGGCTGCAGGCAATTCTGATACATTTCTCCATTTTTTAACACTGACTGTCCGTACTGTCAATTGCAAGTGATCAGATCAGATTTGTTGTCACCCTTCTGTACCAATATATCTTCAAGGGTTACTGTAGTAACTGTGTCGGTGTACGTTCAATACGTTGGCTGATGATGCAGCTTTCCGCATTGTTGCTGTTCCGAATAAATACAATTCATCTGGATATGGCCATAGACTCATGCATCTTTACATGAAGGAGCACAACATCAAAATGAGGCTTGGAATGTGTCATCCTTGACTAAAACCTCGGACCATATTCCACCCATCAATCATTGCATAGAAAAGTCACTAATGTACAACATTATATCATCAATATCTACAGTTTTAGGGACAATCAAGATATTGTTCTAACCTTTATTTATACAGGTAAATCCCATTGAGACCGGAGACTCTTTTGCAAGGGAGACCTGTTCCCATTTACACGTTACCATTAACACACACATTCATACACCAATATGGCAAGGTGGGTGAAGTGTCCTGCCCAAGGACACAACAACCTCAAGTTGCAGGGTGGGGATCGAACCGCCAACCCTTTGATCATTGGCCGACACACTCTTCAACCTGAGCCACAGTCATCCATAATATTTGCATAGCATATTCACTAATGTGCAACAGTATATCATCAATAGCTACAGTTTTAGGAACAATCAAGATGTTGTTAACCATTCAAAGCCAGTTAGGGTGTTTCACATGTATCTTTGTTTTGCTGTCTACTCATGGTTCTACCCCACCTCCCCTGCTGCTTCCTCCCGTCTTGTTTTCCCGTGATGGCATGTCACAGTGGAGGGTGCAGTCACATCAGGGGCCACGCCAGGGTTAAACTCTAGCACTCACATTTCATGTGCCAATTAGGCAGGCTTTAGTCACTCGCCAGGAGGTCATTTGGTGCGTTTTATGTAAATGTGACCGGGAGAGAAAAAAACTATCTTGATATGTTCTTTCATACCACACTTTCTTCTTTTGTAATTTTTTCTTTCTCTCACATTTTTACAGTACATCCGTCACCTTTTTTCGCCTGCCTCGACGTCACTTTGCCCGTCTCTCTTCTGTCACTACGACGCGGACGAGCCTCCTTTCTCCACCCACCACTTCTCCTCTTTCTACCTCTCTTCTCCTTCATCTCTCCTTACCCTTCCATCTGGCTCGTCCACATTTTCCAATCTCCCACAGCACTTCTCTTTTTCCACCATACAAATCTCCCTCTTTCTCTGTCTCGCTTTCTCTCTCTCCAAGTCAGGTGACACCAGCTCCAGACCACTAATTAGAATTCTGTCACTAAGTAAATGCATTGTGACCGGTGGCTGACAGCTCGGCGTGTGTGTGTGCGTGTCCGCGTGTGTGTGAGTGTGTGACAGTTTGGGCAGCTTGTTGGCGGTGACGATGGCAGCCGCCTGGCATTTTTAACGTGGCAAGGTGCTGCTCTCGCCACTGACCTGACAGTCATTTAAATTACACAGAGGGAGGCTGCTGTGTGTGTGTGTGTGTGGGTGTGTGTATATATATATATATATGTGTGTGTGTGTGTGTGTGTGAAAAGAATGAGAGAGAGATTGAGGAAGGACCATTAGTCGCTGTGGGATAATTCACTGACTCGAAGGTTGACTGATTGTGTAGCTGACTGACTCACTGACTCATTGTTGGAAAACAGACAGACAGATAGGCAAGGCTTGTTTACCATGTCAGCTCACCACTATAACACAAATCTCCCTCTCTCTCTCTCTCTCTCTCTCTCATTGACACAAACACACACACACACACACACACACACACACACACACACACACACACACACACACACACATCCATATATATAATAAAACATATAATGTGAAGGAAGCAAGAGATGTGAGGGAAGAAAATAGAATAATGGAAAAGTAGTGTGGAGGAGCGGAAAAACAAAAAATGTCTTTCATAGCCTGGCAATCAACTTTTGCGCCTCGATAAAGATATTGACGGCGAGGAAAAGGAAGGAACGGACGAGGCGGATAAATTTGTAAACAGCATTTACCTGTCAAAGGTTTTTTCGGTCACAGTAGCGTTATCAGAAAAAAAAGTTCCATCCATCCACGCAGCGACGGCAAAACCAACAATAGGAAAAAATCTCTTCTGGTGAGCATCCACTGGGCTGAGCCGGCAGTGTGTTGTAGCTATTTCTGACTGACAACTTTCTGTCTCTTTTCGGGTGATTTTTTTTGTCATGGAGCAAATGTGAATCATGGGCTGCCAAAAAACGCAAGCAGAGATACGCAAAATATGGATCACATGGTAATTGTACATCAGCATGTTCACAAAGTGTTGTCTTCCACATCCACAAAAGTCTACAGTTTTTCCAGTGTGCCCTCATTTAAGTGGAGGAAAGTAAAGGAAAAACATATTTTCTAGTTTAAAATGTATCAGTAGCTGTACTGGTATGATGCAGAATGAAGCATTTTGATGGCACAATCTTTTTTCTTTTTCTGCACACATCTATACTGGCACATCTATGCTGTACATTATAGGAAGGACCCCAAGTCACCAACAGCAATATTTACAAAGAAAAGAAAAGGCTTTGGAACTGTGACAGGACTGAGAGAGATTGGATCAGATGCTCGTTAAAAATGTTTTTAAGCTCTCTGGTCCTTACTGGGACAGTTGGTTTGGAAGTCGAGTTTTTGTGTGTGAAGTAAGAAATACTCCCAGTGTTAAGAGGAGGGGTGGGGGAGGTGGGGAGCGCAACCATTTAAGAGACAGAGGGACAGACTGGCAATTATTGATTGGAGTTGGCATTCTAACAAATAAACCCACTTGCTGCTCACTCGGATGCACAGATTCAGTCTGTGACTGCAGAGTAGGGATCACTCAGTCAGTATGCTGTTTCATCTGAACTTCTCATTTTATTTTTTCATATCTTTGTCTCCTTGTTCTGTACCTCATTTCTACCTTTCACCACACAGACATGTTCCACAGCCCAAAGTTCCCTCAGCTGAAAGTCACATTCATGTATTGATCAGGCTTAATGGTATATAGGGCATCATACAGTGTCTTGTTGGATCTGCAGGGAACATGCTTATTTTTGTTGCACCAATGGTAATGTGACTGATAAGAAAAATTATTTCCTCATGTGATCAAGCGATTTTGACCTCTGGACTGTTTAGGGGATATTTTCTCCAAATAGCCTTCAGTGTGTTAGCTGGAAGCTAGCTAGCATTGGGTGTTTCCTAGTCTCACAAAGCCAGACCAAACTACAGCAAGTAGTATGGTCTGGAAGCACTCCGTTTAGAGCCGTCTATTCGGGGGGAAACTGGGCTGGCCTGTTTTTATTTCTTTAAACCAATCACAATCATTTAGGGCGGGGCTAACCCCGGGAAACAGCAGCGGTGTCCGTGCAAAATAGTGCCGGGGGGAGAACTTACTTTGATGGATCGTCTTCACGTCCAAAGGCTGTCAGAGAAATGGGTAAATCTAACCCGCAAACGCCACAACAAAACTATTAAAGACAAAAGGAATACACATTGTGTTGCTTTCTAACCAGCATGTCAAGACACCATACACTTTAGCCCCCGAGCTCACTGGATAACTTAACCGTAATTAACTAGCCACGTAGTCACGCATTTATCTCTGGTAACATTATCATCGGCGGCCCGTTGTCCTGTAAATCACCAAAGAAAGGGAACGGCGGACCTTAATCTAGCTGGTTATAAGGTCCGGTGCTCAATTCAAACCCCCACGCTTCATTTTCCAGAGTTTATGATGGTATTTCTGCCCGGGGGAAGTTGTATAATAAAGTTGGACAGCTAGGCTAGGCTAAGCTAGGCTATGCTGCGTCCCGGACCGCCGCCGCCAATATTATTATCCCGAAGTATCACCACACTTTATTTCTGTCTACAGTATTATTTCTGTCTACAGTAATGTGACTTCTCACACCCTGTGTGTGTGTGTGTGTGTGTGTGTGTGTGAGAGAGAGGGAGAGTGCTGCACAGAAGCACACAGGTTGACTGTGAGCGAAATGTTTCCTAGTTTGAGGGGGAGCTCAATACGGGAACGACAGCAACAGGAAATGGAGGCATAGCGTTGTTAGCCGACGCCAGCGCTAATAGACGCTGGCGGAAACGGTTCAGCCAGACTAGGTGTTTCCTAGCACAATCTCTACCTTTTTCCCTCTTCCTTCTCATTTTCAAGTTGCACGCTCATACCATTGTTTCACAACAACGGCCATGTGAATTGAACTACTTGGGCCAATGTTTCACTTTAGCAAAAAACTGAAAAACTTCAAACTTGAATGGGACAGAGCAAAGGAGTCACACAATGACATTAACCAGACTGTTAATAACATACAGTAATAGAGATTTACGCTTTCTCATAATTGGCTTGTAAACGTAACCCAGCTCATTCTCGTGAATTTTTCATGTTCAACCAACCTCTTTTTAGTTATTTGAATTTCAGTTTTATTACAGAAAAAAAGTATCATTTGCTTGTGGTTTTAAGACTGGGTTAATTAAACTCTTTGTGCACTTTTGCATGTGTGAAAATTGTGGTTTGATCTGCATTTCAGTGCGTGATGTTCCGCTCCAATCTTCCGTTCACATACGATGCCAAGATGAACACTACTAGCACAGGCCCCATGGAGAAGAGCCATAGAAAAACAATGAAATATGTGATCATTAGAAAAATCAAGTGTGTCATAGGAGATGGATAGAATGTGAAAGACACAGTACGTAGACAGACAGAGGACGGGGAACAGAGCAGACTGCTACAGAATAGTCCCTTGAAGGAAATCAGCGCTCGCTCAGTGTCACCATCAGCACACAAGCCACAATGACAGCAGCATGGTAAAACGCCTCTAATGCACCTCTATGGCTTTTTACTGCGTCTCGTATAGCAGCAAGGACGAGCACACACACACACACACACACACACACACACACACACACACACACACACACACACACACACACACACACACACACACAGATAACTGCACTCGCCAACAATAGGGACACTTGAGATTCACGTTTTTCTGTTTGACTGGAGCAACATGCTTCATTGCAAACTTGCGTGCGCAATGTGGATATTTATTATTCATGCTTTTGTTTTGCACACAGACAACATGCTTGCCGGGGAGAGGACAGGAGAAAGAGAGAGTGAGTGAGGGAGAGAGAGAGAGAAAGTGAAAGATAAATAACAGTGATAAGTCTTGTCTGGTCAGAGGAGAGGAGAAGGGGCTGAGTGACATACGATTGGTCTGCGGGTCGTGAAATATGCATGGCTTTTTCAGCAGCCGGAGGAGAGAGGAGAGGAGTTAATTTAGGCCTCTCGCTATGCTCCGGGTAATTAAAAGAGATGATCGATAGTTTCCCCCCGCCCGTGACTGATAACAACAACCTCCACACACACACACACACACACACACACACACACACACACACACACACACACACACACACACACACACACACACACACACACACACACGCACAGGCGCAAGACACACACACACACACATACACACACACGCACAGGCGCAAGACACACACACACACACACACACACACACACACACACACACAGAGGCGCAAGCAAACACAGAAGCACACAAACTTGGGATAAAGAAGCATGGGAATGGGAGTTCAGAAACAATCAAACCTTATTCAGGAAATGTTGTTTTTATTTTTTGTAAATCGCAAACAAATTGACCCAGCCTGGTCCATGCGACAAATTAATATAAACAAAAAATCAAGAAGGTTTTGGAGTTACTGTTACTTTTTTTAACAGCTTACAATGTTGTTCCAGTGTAGATACTGGTAGATGGTTGTGCGTTAATATCTCTGCAGTTTATCAGATCAGATAACATTCTGAAAACCAGCCCTTCTGGCTCCAACAACCATTACGCGTTCAAAGTCATTCAAATCACCTTCTTTTACTGATGCTTGTCTTGAATTTCAGCAGATAAAGCCTACAGCTAAATGCTTTGAGTTGCAACAGGTGGACCTACGTTATAAATCGACAGATGTCTGTCTGTCTGTCTGTCTGTCTGTCTGTCTGTCTGTGATTACAGTCAAATCAGGCTTATCCTCAGTGCGGGCAGGTCGTTGGACAATTACAGTTTTTTTCGATTGCTAAACCACAGTGAGCACAACTGGAGCGACAAGTGCAAAACTATAACTACACTATGCACAGCAGCGGTTCATTCGGGCCAAACTCTAGCTCGTTTTTCATTGCTTAAACACAATTTTCAAAACTCTGCACACTTATCTCGTGGCTTAACCACAGCCTGCACAACACTGTGGATTTCCAGCCCTTTTTTTCAAACACTAACACACTACTGCCACAACTGTAAAACACACATTCAAAACAGAATGAATGCCTAGTGCACTACTGTAAGATGTCTTGTTTTAGACTTGTTAGTGAACATATACAGTATAAAGGGAAAGCTCAAAAATATATATTTTTTGGAAATGGACCAATGAAGACAGGTTGTTGGAGGGAGAAGAGTGGCAGTGAGAGTGTGGATGTGTGGAGGAAGACCTAGAAGACATAGAGCTGTAATGTCTGATGAAATACAGTAAGGACTACACTGATAGACCCTGTTGTGAATCATGGTCTCTCATTGAGAGAGGCAGGGTTGAGAGTGCAACCCAATCTGCAAAAATCTAAAGTTGCATCTGTAATACGAATTTTCCAGCAAACAAACAGCTTAAAGTTGCATCCTTACAGTAAATGACAACATTACAAGATAGATTTCTGCATTACAATTATAGAATATTTATACAGATAAATACTACATTTGGAAATGTTTTCAATAAAATATACAAAATCTATTGAAGCAAACTTCTGACTTTCATTTATTTTTGTTTTCCTAAAAAAACTGGTATGTTATAAAATAAACAATTTCAGTTTGTGTTATCTCAGTGAGGACAATTCATAGTGTTTGCTGCACTGAACCTGTTTTGCCAACACGGTCTCACACCGGAAACGTCACAGTGCGACTGTGGTCCACGTCACATTCCCGTCTGTCACTGACGTGAAATTCCCGTTTTCCGTCGTCTGCTGACGCAGAGTGGGTTCAATTCACTACAATGTAATCCATACCCGGTGATGTTTGACGTTGTGAGCTTCTTTCCTATTGGATAGTTTTTATGAAGATTTTCTGTGAAAATGGCCGACATTTTTTTTTATTCTGGGTGGAAAATATGATTTTTTTAGTATAGTTACGCCATTAAAAGTGTTTGTGTAAACATTTTTAGCGAGAAATGTGCATTCCACTTTCATAATCTTTGCTCGGTGAAAGTGTAGGATGTTTGGTTTGATAGTTATGACGAAGAATATTTCGCTATGTAATAACATGGTTGCTATGATGGTTGCTATGGACGCTGAGATCAGCAGCTCGCATGCTGCTTGAATCATGGCGGACAACGCTTCTCCTCTCATCGTCACCAGCGCATTTCAACAGGGATATTTTTCATGACTTTCAATCTACCGGTAATGTATTTTAGTATATTGTGTCGTGCTAAAATGCACGTTATTCTTTTCTGTACTCCTGGAAGCAGAGAACAGCAGCTACATTGTTCTTTTCCTAGTTTGTATTAGTTCACAAACTATTATTTTTGATCAATTTGCCTAATTTAATTTTATAATGGCACCTTGTGAGTATTTATTGTGTTTTTGTGATCGTTGGTGGTCCTATTGTCTGATTGCATTTCGTTTTATAATCTGTTAAATGTTCATGATCTCTGATTATGATTTATTTTTATAACGTTCCTTTGTAATCTTAATAATCTATTTTTACCGTTTATTTTTCGCTATCCTACCACGAGCGGGGCTCCTATTAACTTAACGATCGCTCTCTATTAATCTGTAAATGTTATTTTTTATTTATTTTTGGTGAGAGCTGATTGAGAGCAGTAGAAGTACCGGTAGGGGGCGATAATTAAATGGCAATATCAAAAACTCCCCACAGGCTCCATGAAGAAGAAACCTGCAGTCAACAGCAACAAAAACATTCCGGACTCCACCCATCCGGCCCTCTTCCTGTCCTCCTGTCCCAGACTCTCAGGTATGGTTGATTAACGTGATAAAACGTGTGCTGTAGCTTCGTTTTTAGGATATCTGTCATTTTCGGTAAATGTTATTTACGTTGACGGTATCTGACGGTAGGCAACCGAAAGTAACTATCAAAAGAATGTAACACTAACGAGTAGGCTATGCTAGTATGGCAAGGTAGCCTATTGAATTGATAATCAACCTATATCTGTAATTCAGAAAATATAAGTTAACCACTTACTTTGTCAGTTACTTTGTTTTAAGCAAGTTAACACTGTGGATTGTTTGATAGTTAACTACATTGTAGCCCAGTAGTTTCGCACACAGGTTATGGAGTAATGTAATGTTCTTCTTTCAGACAGACAGAGATGCAGACAGTTCAGTAGATTCTGGCATCAAGGGTTCATGTCTATTACTTGGTCATCAATGGAGCTTACAGCAGTCTGCAGCCCAAGGTGAGTGGCATAGCAGTGAGCTACTTCCTTACAGCTGTGATTCCAGACATGTATTGTTAACACATGTTGTTGCTATAGTCTTGCTTGAGTTCAACATTCTTGTCCGTCTTTTTGTTTGTCTATGTTTTTTAGGTGGATAAATTGCAAGCCCTGGGATTGAGACTGTTTTTTCCTGGCTAAATCTGAAAGAAATTCCAAAGGCTGGGTGTATGTTCTCTGTTGCCATTTTTCAGAGACATCATCAGCATTTCCTGAAAGAATGGAGGGCATATGTGTTATGAATTTACTTATTTTTAAGTATGAGAAGCCCTCAGCACTATATTTGTTTCACTGTTAATGTTGAATAGAAAGTTTTAGAACATCAATGTACAATAATGCAAAATATTCTTAAGTTGTTATCTGCTGAAGTCAAGAAAGGGATTTTTTTAACAAGAAAATCTTATATTGAGTATTGATTGCTTCCTATTTGGGTTAAAGCTCTTTCAGCGTAAATATTAAACTTAATGTTGTTTATAACACTCAAAATGTTGTTCTTTTCCAATGGATGTTAAACTCCACATACTTTGCAGAACATGTACAGGAACCATCAGCCCCACATGTCCAGGTAGCCCTGACAGACCTGACCTACCGACCAAAAAGATCAGCCCTGTGACCTCCTGGGGGAATGATCCAATTCTCTAAAAATACTTCCAGAATTCATCTCAGTTTTTCTTGAAGCAGGTATGCAAAAGTGATCTTTTATCTAGACTTCTGTAACTAAGTTTAACCCCCAATGAAATGTGCTTGATAAGTTGATCAAATGTAAACTAATTCAAAGCATGTTCATTCCTGTATTCAATCCATTTGGATTTGCAAAAGTGGTTATGTACTTTAATTATTTTTAATTGTCAACATATTTTGTCAAATGAAAAAGAGATACCCACATTTTTACAAAGTAGTACAGAAAAGTACAGTTTGACAAACAAATGTTGTCAATAGCTGTTAGGTGTTTCACATAGATATATAAGGGCGCACTCACACTAGGCAAGTTTGCCTGTTCCGTGCTCCAGTACGATCCCCACTCCCTCGCTGGCCCGTGGTCACACCGCTCCCAAAGGCCGCAGCCCGGGCACGATTGCTCTATCATACATACGTCATCACGTCGTAATACGATACATATGTCATCACCAAGCGTACTCGCTGCTGGAATTAGTAGAACAACAATCGAGAACAGCAGTAGTCGTGGATTGCCCCAAACACCTCCGAAATGTTGTGGGTCTTATCCAGCTGGGACCATGGCTGCGACTGAATACTGTCGCAGGCCCAATTTTCTAGCAAACTCTCCACTTCGCGATCGCACCGGAACCCACTCGTGAACCTCTTGCCGCCATTGTTTACAATTATTGTGGGGAAGAAGGGTCGCGCATGGACTACGTCATCCAGCTCAGGTTGCGTATCCGTGCGTGTGCACGTGTCATCTCATTAGCATCTGTACTTTGGCCACGGCACACCTCTCCCATGTGTGCCGTGGCCAAGGGGCTGTTCCGTGCTGGAATACGGATGGCGTGGTCACACTAGCCAAACGTTCTAGACTTTAGTATGCAAATGAGCTCGGGCAATAATTTCATATTTTGTTATTACAGAAATGACATACTTAGAAACAGGCTTACCCTGCCTTCCGAATTGCATACTCTTTCTTTTCTCTATTTTAAATTCCACATCTGAAGATAAAAAAAAACTAGTTGGGATACAGTAGGCACACTATTCGGACATACTTTTACTTATTTTAAATAACATATTTATAACATTGCAACTTGATCTTGCCTCTTGCATTTAAATCCGTCGCATCCCTGTTTGTTATCATATGGAGGCTTAGTCGATGTGACTTCACTTCACGTGCGCACCGGATTATGGGTCAGAATCACCCAAATAGGATGCTGTTTTCAACACTAACAATCTTGGGTATTGCTTACTAACCTAAATCTGGCCACAAAAATCGGAACATCTTAAATATTTTTTCTGCCATAGTAAATAGTATGGGTTTTGGAACGCAGGGTTAGTGTCAGCTTTTGAGCTCAATTGATTATATTTTCTCTCAAAGTGAAATGTCAACTTGACTTTACCTTTTAATATAAACCCGCTCAACTGAAATGCTCATGTTATATGTTCCATACGCCCGGTCTGACCTTGGTAAGACTGCTTTTAGCCACAGTGCCCCTGACTCCTGGAACAGCCTACAACATCAAATTAAAATAAATACACTCATAACTGTTAACCAATTTAAAGTTATTATTTTGAATCAGCCCCACTCCACTTGTAACTGTTTTAATTAGGCTATTGTTCTATTTTATTCAATTGATCTGAGTGTTTTAATTGTTGTTGTCTCTTTGTCAGCTTGTTGTGTATTCTCATTGTATATATTGTGTATCTGTCTCGACGTCATTGTAAAAGAGGGTCACCCCTCAATTGATCTTTCGAGAATAAATAAAGGAAAATGAAATTAAATGAAAATAATTCAATAGAAAGTCTAGCAAGTCAATGCTCACAAACAGCAAAGTTTCACAAAATTACAGATTGAGTACTTCTGATCATGGTAAAGTTCAAATTGCCCAAATTGTACAGTTTGATATATAATGATAACAGAAAAGGGTGATTTTTGTGAAAAAGGACCAATATGACAACACGGCATGAGAAAGTTGCCGGGACCATATGCCACTTTTTTGACTTAAAACAGGTAAGGGATTGTTAAGGCGTCTTAAAACGTCATAGCTCCACTTAATTGGTTCTCACCAGATGTGAGAATGATCCATTGATTGGTTAATCAACAGTTTGGGTTAATGTTTGGAGAAGAACCAAAATTCAGTGGCATAAGCCACGTGAGAACGTCAGTGCTTCCTGCAGTCAGATCACATTATTACTACGAACCGCACCAGTTTGTTTGGAACTTAATGTTTCAGGGTTTCAGTTACCACAGCAAAGGTGAAAAAAAACCTGAGTTTGTTTTAATCAAACAAAGCACGGCAGGTCTGAAAGGTACAGGTAAAATGCATTAACATAACATCTTCATTTATATCTCCTTGTTTGTGTGTTGCAGTGGAAAAGAATGGCCGTTTGGAGTGGGTGGCAGATGGATGCTGAAGGCTCGAATTCATCTCAACGCCCCAGATTGGGATTGTTTTGATATTTATGTGTCCTTTCTGTATTTGTTGCTAGTATTTGAAAAGGAGAATTATCTAAGCCTTAACTTAATGTTATGCTTAGTTCATTCTTAACTAAGCATTAGTTAACAATGCCTAACCAAGCATAAACATACCCACAATAACTAAATATTAACAGTTAGTTAATGCTTTATGAGGATGAACTAAATGTTAAATGTTATTATCATTAACTAAGCACTAATTAACAGTTAATTGATGTACCCTTATTGTAAAGTGTTACCGAAAAGGTCTGCTCTCATCTGTCTTTGCCAATGGCATTACAAAAATAAGAATGGTGTACAGGTTTTTAGCTGCTGGAGCCTAAATGAAGAGCCATGTTCCTCCTCTGTGGAGGGCCGGCGTTAAGCCTCATATTTCTTTTTTTTCCGTCCTTTTGTCACAGTGGAAGTAAATACAATCATAATCTTGTGTATCTTTCCTGCAATTTGAAGTTTATTATATGGTACATCAGATTTTAGGCATGGTGTCTCGAGTTTGTCTGTAAGCTGCCGATACTTTGTTTTCATCTGAAAGGGGGAATGGAAGCTGTGATGACGAGGAGACGAGATGCCTCATGGATAGCACTTGTTATAATTGTATTAAGTCCTACTGTCTTTTCTTTTTGCATCAAAATTAAAGTTACAGCTTCACATGTTTGTTTAAAGATGTACTTTGTTTGAAAATATATTAAACACACATTTCCAAGTATTCTATTTCATTTTCTCAACATAAGAAACATGTATTTAGAGAGCAGTTAAGTCTCATAAGATCTCTTCCCTTGTGGTATTTTAGGGATTATACAAGAATTATTAAGCAAAATAATATATGGAATATGGTTGACTTGTAGAAGGTGTTTAAATCCAGTCTCTGTGGATTAAACATGTATAGTTATAGTACATATATAACTATAATATACAAAAAGACAATTGCTGTATTTTATTTAAAATAAGCAGACTGTAGGCTTCTTCAATAGAGTCGTCAATAGCCCTTAGTAAATCAGTAAATCACATAACGTCATGCATAGGCCTTTTACTTTGTGCTTGTACTTTTAAGGCTCATATCTTGGTTAATTAAAAATGTATTGTGTTGCTGCACACATACATACAGGTGATACTCATATTATTAGAATATCATGGAAAATTAATTGGAATTGAGACAAGAATTAATGCAAAAGGGGCCCCAACCAAGTACTTAGTACATATGTATGATTATACTTTATAGAGGGCTGACATTTCTGTATTTAAAATCTCTTTTTCATTGATTTCATGTAATATTAAAATTTTCAGAGATTCTGAATTTGGGGTTTTCATAAGCTGTAAGCCATAATAATAACAATGATAAACAAATAAAGATCCCACTTTGCATGTAATCAGTCATAATATTTTTTTTCACCTTTTTCACACAATGACTAAATGGCTTTAAGTGAATGGGAACATATTGATATGAAACAGAATGTAGTTTACAGGTTAATTTGGGTCTAAACTGGTCCAAATTGAAAAGCATGACTGTGGATAAGGTAACCATCAATATATTGAACACATTTAATAACTAAATACCCCTTAAATCTTTTTTGACTGATGCTATACAGCTTGGCACAAACAGGGTGTCCACAAGTACATATAGAAGGGGCTTCGCATGAAGAGTGATGAAAATTAAAACTTTGTCGTTGGAAGACAATGAATACGTCATTGGAAAGGTCTTAATCAGGAGATTACAAATATGTCACTGTGAACATTGTGGACGTAACCTACCCTTAGGGGTTGCCCTTTGAACCTTGAAACTGAAGCACTTTTGAAGGCTTACAGGGAAACAACCAAAAGTGATAGAGACATGAGATTAACTATTTTGGAAAGATATTGACCTCCTTTATCATGACCTTAGTAAAAAATACACTGGGAGCCATTAAGTAGGGTCAAAACATGAGTTCACCCTCTTAACAATATCAAAAATTAAATCTGACCAAATATATGTGCTTAACACTACCAAATACATATAATATACTTGCAAGTTCCCTGGTCAAACGTTCATATAATAGGGAAAACACACTAGAACTACAACCAATATGGCGCTGCAATCTACTGCGTATTGCATTTCCCTGTGTTTGTAGTTTTTTATTGTTCTTGCGTTTAGGCTGAGGATTGTGACATTCTGTTTAGAAAACAACTTTCCGCCCATTTTTCAACTGAGAAAGTACTACTTAACACATTTGTTTACATTATGTGGCAACATATGTTGGTCACATATAAATATAGGCCTATACATTCATCAGTGCTATTTAGTTCTTCTAACTGCTGCTTGTAAAAAAAACTGTGGTGCGTTTAATGACAAAACGGATTAATCAACGTTCTTATGGTTTTGGTCTATATATGTGTAACTGTGATTTGTAATTTGATAACATATAATGTGGTTTCAGAAAATTAACGGTGCAGATCAGTGCAACTCAAATTTGGAAAAATGTTGGCAGTTGAAGCTGTAAGCTAGCAGCAGAGCTAAAGAGTAAATGATGACCATTCAAGTTTATATCTAATGCTATTATATTACAAATGAGTTCAGATTGAAGAGTCAATGTTATCCAAAACTACTAAGAGCAAGCTTTAATATAATATTTTAATATAAATGAGACAGCTGTGGTCTTTGTGGGATTCCAGAGAATTATCATGAATAAAATGGATTAATTAGTATCAATAACATTATAGTTTTTTTTTACTTAAAGTATGATTCCGGAGATTAGATAGACCTTCATAGATTTAACAGTTAGTCTACATTAAGCAAAGGTTAAATCGATTTTGCATTCAATATGATTCTCAGACAGATATAATAATGTCAATTTTTAATAATTATTCCCATCATCAACCATTCATCTGTCTAGCAGGATAATAACAATTATAATATATTTCATTTATATAGGCCATTTACAAGGGATCCACGGCCGCATTTCAAAAACAGTCAAAACAACAAACAAATGAGGCAAATAAGGAAAGATGAGATGAGATTTAACTTTATTGTCATCACACATAAGAATCAGAATCAGAGAATCAGAATCTCTTTATTGTCATTGCACAAAGTGCAACAAAATTGTATAGAGAATTGGCATCTCACCAGAAGTGCAATAAGCAGAACGTGCAGGAATCTGCTAAGTACAGTACATGTAATTACAAGATGTACAGATAATGACAAAAATGTGAATTATTGGGTATATATGGATGGCTGGATTAATGGGATACTATACATATAAATAAATGCTATAAATATAAGTATATTTTTAGGATTATAATATACAGATTAAGGTGAAGTGAGCATGCTATACTAGATAACAGATATATAGAATATGGACAAATTGTACAGGTTGATAACTTTTTGCGGTGATATGAACCTACTATAATACACAAATACAGGTGGAAAAGAGATGTGTGTGTATGACCAGGAGGAGTAGTGGGGCGATGATGGGTGTGAGTGAGGTGATGTGCAGCTGTTTTTCAGTCAGCTGGTTCTGGTCCAGAGGCTTCTGAAGCATCTACCGAGGGCAGGAGGGCAAACAGTCTGTGGGCAGGGTGGGAGGAGTCTTTAAGGATGCTGTGAGCTAGCAGAAGACAGCGTTTCCTTTGGACGTCCTCAATGGCAGGAACTGAAAACCCTGTGATGCGCTTTAGCGCCTTACGGTCTGTGACCTTACCAGACTGTGACACTGCTGGTCAGGATGCTCTTGATCTCACAGTGGTAGAAGTTCATCAGTACAGCTGAAAACAGGTGGGGTCTCTTCGGTGTCCACAGGAAAAAGGTTGATGAGCCTTTTTCAGCAGACTGGAAGTGTTAGTGGACCAGGAGAGGTCTAAGATGATCTCCTGTACTATTGCTGGTGTTAAGGAGCCGGTTATTGTCAGCACACCTGCAGTCCCTCATCAGTTCCTAGGAGGAAATACAAAATGAAACAGGGAACAATTGGAACAGTCATTCTTGCCAGGTTAGAATCAGACCAAAGTAAGATCACTGACTTAAATTCCATCTCAAAATAGCATAAGAAGACCTCCATTGTGTGCTCACCATGTTCTTACCATAGTTCTTTCCTCCAGGCATTTCTACGATCAGCTTCCTGATGACATCAGCTAGCCTCTGAGATAGGTGCAGTGCTGTCTCATCTCCTTAAGGACCAAGAGCTTGTCTTCTTCAGCTGCTCTTTCAGCATAGAAGATTGTTCTTCTTAGTGAGGATGTTTGTGAATTCTGAAATCATACAAAGAGTTCTCATAATGGCCAACAGTAAATTGTAACCTGTACACTGCAAGCAGAAGTCTTAACGGATTACATTTACTCATATTATTGTAATTGAGTAGTTTTTTTAGTGTATTTACTTTTTGAGTAGTTTATACAATCTGCAATTTTACTTTGACCTTAGTATGTTTTGTTTGAAGTATAGTGGCAAACTGCCACTGTAGCGTTGCATACATGCCATTTTTATTTCCCCTTGTCTTTTTTGCGCTACACAGGAGCTACTTTTACTTGAGTAGATTTTTAGACTGATAATTGAACTTGTACTTACAGTAAGTAAAATGTCATCATAGCTATTGTACTTTTACTTTATTAGAATGTTTTAGTACTCTTTACACCTCTCGCTGCAATACAAAATCAAGAACATATTAACTAATTTTCTGAATAAATGTAATCACTCAGATGTTTTTCTTTACCATTGCTGTACACTTCCCATGGCCATGTCCCACCACGGACAGTCGTCTTTCCACCATCATCTCCTCTATGCACTTCTTCTCTGGCACCTGGTGATTGTATCGCTTGACAGAGTTTTCTGTTCTTAGCCGCAACTGTTCAAAAAAGACATAACACATGTTGTGTGAATGTATATATGTACAGTATACACTCACCGGCCACTTTATTAGGTACACCTGTTCAGAGGCTTATAAAAACAAAAAGCTAATCAGCCAATCACATAGCAGCAATTTAATGCATTTAGGCATTTAGACATGGTCAAGACAATGTACTGAAGTCAAACTGAGCATCAGAATGGGGAAGAAAGGGGGTTTAGGTGACTGTGAAGTTTGAACATGGCATGGTTGATGGTGCACGGCAGGATGGGGCCATGCTTTCATGTTGTTTATGCCAAACTCTGAACCTGCCATCTGAATGTCGCAACTTAAATTGAGACTCATCAGACCAGGCATGATTTTTCAATCTTCTATTGTCCAATATTGGTGATCCTGTGATAATTGTAGCCTCATTTTCCGGTTTTTAGCTGACAGGAGTGGCACCTGATGGGGTCTTCTGTTGCTGTAGCCCATCTGCTTCAAGGTTGGTCGTGTTTTGCGTTCAGAGATGGTATTCTGCATACCCTGCTTGTAACAAGTGGTTATTTGAGTTACTGTTGCCTTTCTATCATCTAGAACCAGTATGCCCATCCTCCACTGACCTCTGACTTCAACAAGGCATTTTACGTCCACACAAATGCCGCTCACTGCATATTTTTTTCTTTTTCAGACCATTCTCTGTAAACCCTAGAAATGGTTTGGAGTGAAAATCCCAGTAGATCAGCAGTTTCTGAAATACTCATACCAGCCCTCCTGGCACCCTCAACATTGCCATGTTCAAAGTCCCTTAAAACCCCTTTCTTCCCCATTCTGTTGCTCAGTTTTAACTGCAATAAGTTGTCCCGTCCAGGTCTACATGCCTAAATGCATTGAGTTGCTGACAAGTGATTGGCTGATTAGTTATATGTGTTAACAAGAAAATTAAGTGCTGTACCTAATAAAGTGGCCGGTGAGTGTATATATATATTCATATATAGATTCTCACAAAATATTTCCATAACACACATTATATCCAGGTGTTTCACTTGTTAATGTGAGTACCATTTAAGACTCGTATTATTCTATCTGAAATAAATTATACAAATATCTTACATGATTAACAGCTACCTCTTCCTGGAGTCTGCATGCAAAATGTATCTAGATAAGACTGCAACAGGACGACAATCCAAAACACTTTACTTTTTTTTTCTGATCTACTCAAAGAACAAGGATCTGCATTCTTGGCAATAATTCTGCCTTTTATATGGTTCCTCAGACCCTAATGAAAACAGAATACAGAATGTTAGCCCATGTTCTACTGTCCCAGACACATTTTTGATAACTGAGCCAAAAGCCCGACATCTAGCACATCCTCCATGATGACCAACCCGCTCTACTCTGTGGAAACAAGGCATTATAGACTTAAACCCAGGATGCCAGAATCTACTGAACTGTCTGCATCTCTGTCTGTCTGAAAGAAGAACATTACATTACTCCATAACCTGTGTGCGAAACTACTGGGCTACAATGTAGTTAACTATCAAACAATCCACAGTGTTAACTTGCTTAATATTTTTCAATAAGGAGTAATCTGAGCAAGATAGATTTTGTTCAGACTGACAAAGTAAGTGGTTAACTTATATTTTCTGAATTACAGATATAGGTTGATTATCAATTCAATAGGCTACCTTGCCAAAATAGCATAGCCTACTCGTTAGTGTTACATTCTTTTGATAGTTACTTTCGGTTGCCTACCGTCAGATACCGTCAACGTAAATAACATTTACCGAAAATGACAGATATCCTAAAAACGAAGCTACAGCACACGTTTTATCACGTTAATCAACCATACCTGAGAGTCTGGGACAGGAGGACAGGAAGAGGGCCGGATGGGTGGAGTCCGGAATGTTTTTGTTGCTGTTGACTGCAGGTTTCTTCTTCATGGAGCCTGTGGGGAGTTTTTGATATTGCCATTTAATTATCGCCCCCTACCGGTACTTCTACTGCTCTCAATCAGCTCTCACCAAAAATAAATAAAAAATAACATTTACAGATTAATAGAGAGCGATCGTTAAGTTAATAGGAGCCCCGCTCGTGGTAGGATAGCGAAAAATAAACGGTAAAAATAGATTATTAAGATTACAAAGGAACGTTATAAAAATAAATCATAATCAGAGATCATGAACATTTAACAGATTATAAAACGAAATGCAATCAGACAATAGGACCACCAACGATCACAAAAACACAATAAATACTCACAAGGTGCTATTATAAAATTAAATTAGGCAAATTGATCAAAAATAATAGTTTGTGAACTAATACAAACTAGGAAAAGAACAATGTAGCTGCTGTTCTCTGCTTCCAGGAGTACAGAAAAGAATAACGTGCATTTTAGCACGACACAATATACTAAAATACATTACCGGTAGATTGAAAGTCATGAAAAATATCCCTGTTGAAATGCGCTGGTGACGATGAGAGGAGAAGCGTTGTCCGCCATGATTCAAGCAGCATGCGAGCTGCTGATCTCAGCGTCCATAGCAACCATCATAGCAACCATGTTATTACATAGCGAAATATTCTTCGTCATAACTATCAAACCAAACATCCTACACTTTCACCGAGCAAAGATTATGAAAGTGGAATGCACATTTCTCGCTAAAAATGTTTACACAAACACTTTTAATGGCGTAACTATACTAAAAAAATCATATTTTCCACCCAGAATAAAAAAAAATGTCGGCCATTTTCACAGAAAATCTTCATAAAAACTATCCAATAGGAAAGAAGCTCACAACGTCAAACATCACCGGGTATAGAGCTGTTAAGCGGAAGTGACTTACTTCCAGGACATGGGACCTCTCGGCTCGAAAAATTACAACGGTAGTCAATGGAAAGAAATGTATTATTTTCTGGTCCCAGTCATGAAATGCCTTCGATTACACATATGTTTTGTATGGATTTAGATGGTATTTTTTCGTGCAAAGAATGGAACAATTTAGCGAGTAGAAGCTGGATACGGTCAGGTTTTGTGCAGAGCGCTTTTGTGGACTACAGCTCTTCGCTGCTCTTGACACTTATGATACACGTCACCACCACTGGCACCCGCCTAGCTCAGAAACATGGCTGTGTCTTTAATGCACTTTACCGCTTTCTTTCAATGACAAGACAAAAGTCTTCAGCGTGGCGAAAACCACTACACAAGTGGACATGTGGAGAGTTTCAATTTCTCGAGTGTGGAGATTGTTGGCGTTGTCCACGCCAGCCATTAGCATTAGCACTGTCAGTCGAGAAGTGGAGGGAATGTGTTGAGGTGACGTCACAGAGGCGACAAGACTTGTAGTTGTTCTCGTAACATTTTTTCAAAAGCCGTTTGACGAATAATCATACAACATACCGTCAAACTCTTCACATGAAAAATGATAATTTAGACCCATACAAAACATATATGTAATCCAAGGCATTTAATGACTGGGACCAGAAAATAGTAGATTACTTTCCATAGACTCCCATTCATTTTTTTTCAGCCGAGAGGTCCCATGCCCCGTAATTCCGCCACTTCCGCTTAACAGCTCTATGGATTACATTGTAGTGAATTGAACCCACTCTGCGTCAGCAGACGACGGAAAACGGGAATTTCACGTCAGTGACAGACGGGAATGTGACGTGGACCACAGTCGCACTGTGACGTTTCCGGTGTGAGACCGTGTTGGTTTTGCAGGTGAAGTGAACTGTTCAGCTCCAGTGACTGTTGGTAGTGCAGACTGTAGTTAGAGTTTTGCACATTGAGCTACAGTTGTGCCCACTGTGGGTTAGCAATCGAAAAAAAACTGTAATACACACATCGAAGCTGCTCCAAATGAAACACTGTTACGTATATAAAGCAATCCACTCTCACTTGGAAGCGTTCTCCTTCTTCATTATCCTTCCCAAAAAAAAACTCAAAAGGAATTTCCATTCATGCTGCTGTTCCGGTGTGTTGATTTGCATTCAGCAGTCTTTGATAACAAGGCCGAGAGAGAGACAGAGAGAGAGAGAGAGAGAGAGAGAGAGAGAGAGAGAGAGAGAGAGAGAGAGCTGCGTCCTTCAATCTGTTCCATAAACAGGCACTCTGTCATCAATATTGTAGAGGAATCCATACTGCCGGACTAGAAGACTAATTAGAGCCGGCGCTAAATTATTTAACTCCCTCTGATTTTTATTGATTTGTCAGTTGGTGGAGCTGCGACTCAGAGCTGTAAAATTGACTCTGCTGAAAGAGACATGCTCGTCCGCTGCTTTATGGCTGTCAGCACATAGACGGGGGACAGGACTGTGATGGGCCAATATACTGTTGCTGCTACACACACACACACACACACACATACACACGCACAGACACACACGCACACACACACACACACACACACACACAGACACACACACGCACACAGGATCTACGGAAAGTTAGAGGCCCAGAAAAATGTGGATGAAAGCTCACACGCTAATGAAAAGGCAGGACTCCTTGGATAATGTTGTAGTAAAACGGTAAAGTTGCAGCATTAGGCGTCTTAATTAACAGCACTGTAATTAAAGACTTCCATGTTCTCAGCAGCACACCGAAAAACGCGTGCAAAAGCACACACACACACACACACACACACACACACACACAGACAAACTCGTAAACTAATTGGGTATCTCTCGATTAACACAGATCTCCACGTGGAGTGCATGGAGCCCTGGGGATCCAGTTAGCCACCTGTCTCTAATATCTCAACTCAAGCATGAATACATCAGTACACACACACACACACACACACACACACACACACACACACACACTGAAACACACACACATACACACACGTTCGGTTTCAATCAGAAGCACAAACAGCGGTAAACATGACTCGTGCGGACTTCGTTGGATGTTTGCTAAATTGGTTCAACGCCTAATTGGTTAATTGCAGGGGGATTATGTTCAGATGACTGGGAATCAATTGACCGGGCCTCGCACATTAGCACGTATGATTGACAGAAGAGAGGGAAATGATCTCATAGGCTGCTGTGAGAAGCAAATCAGGAAGCAGCGATTAACCAATCAGAGCAGATGTCAATAGATCTCTGGCAGAGCCCGGAGGTGAGCTGTATAGCTTATGACAGTAATCGTCAAATAAATGTTACTAATGGAACATGCTCGAACGACTCTGGATTGATATCGAGCATCTTTTAATGTTTAGATGTGTGCATTGATTCTGAAGGGCTCCTGGGGAAAAACAGGAGCTTGTTAATGTGAATTTTTTGAAAGGAAAGGAAAGAAGGTTTTAAGTATGCTTTGGAATATTCTATTTAATCGTAGAAAGTTGATTCCTCATCTCTCTCGAAGTGATTTAGAAACCTAGATAAAAATGCCCTTTTTTATTTATTTTTTAAGATATTTTTTGGGCATTTTTATGCTTTATTGATAGTGTAGAGACAGAGGTGAAATGGGGCAGAGAGGGGAGTGACATGCAGAGTGTGAGAGCGGGCGGGAATTGAACCCGGGTCTGCTGCTGGGCCCGGCCCGGGGGGGGGGGGGGGGGACGTCCTACCAACTGAGCTAAGGGTGCCCCCCCCCCCATGAACTTTTCTGATCTTAGCTGATATGCCATATGCATCTGAGCTCCACTTGTTGAAGGAGGGAACAGTGTTACCTCTTTACTCTCCACTCAAAAGTGCCCAGCTCAAGTGACTTGAAAGTACCACTCTCCCTCTCTCTCTTTAGAGACTTTAAAATGACCAATGTTCAATTTCCACTGCGCCTAGTTAGCCTACATAATATTGTTCACAGGTGCTGCTAAATGCCACTTTTTGCTCTTTAATAACGCTTTGGTGCGAAATACCCGCAATACTCACCATTTCAAAATTTCAAAATTGGATGATTGATTGTAGCCTTATGCAAAACCATAAAAACAAAAAAGCACACTGATTCTCATGCTGATTTGGGAATTGATTGCCATGGCAACAGTGAAGCTTCGAAGGGTTGTGGTCATCCTTACTTACTGAGAGCTGTAGTATAACGAATGGCAGTCTTCTCGGCAGGTGTGTGTGCAGCTGGGCCCAGAATGATTTCATAATGTCTGTTCATGACATGGAATATGTCTCGTTATTCTGCACATCTGATGTCCTGGACAGGCGTGGGTGTATAGGTGCTCGCTGAGGTTTAAAGTTCACGGGTTGATGGTTCATGGATCAAACAGTGATCTAATAGTTGTGTCTGCCAAACACAGCAGGCTCCAGCTGTGGTCACCTGATGGCATGAGGACAGAGAGACTGTTCTCCACTCACAACTGTTTTGCCACAAGCAAAATCATCCCCTCTAAACTTAAAGGTTGACTATGCAACATTTTCATTAAACATTGAATTATTTAGGGCGAGCAGGCACCGACACTTGGGAGGAAGGAGAGAGGACGCCACTTTCCACTAACACATACAGTACATATCAGTGTGTTAGCCACTGAGCTAACCAAAGCTAAACCCAGTCGAGGAAGCGGAGAGGCTTCTGCGCTGTGCTCTGGGCCCCCGCGATGTAGCAGAGAGGAGCTTGGGTGGAGCTTAGACCTGGGTCCTCTGTTTACAAAACAATACCAATGAATGCTACTATGTAAAATACACCGAGAGAGAGGAGGACTGTGCAGATAAACACACCACCGCATATTATAAGGGCAGAAGTGATCGTTGAGAGGGATTCTTTTTGTATGACTCTATCATTTATTTTCTCAATAAAATGTTGCGTAGTATGCCTTTAACAACAGTATAGTTGCTATGTGCAGAATTTCAACCTTAAACAAAAAATAGAAGACATTTCTGTATCTCTCATATTTGTTGTCAAATTGGTGTAAGAGTTTTTTTTTCGTTTGTTTGTGTTCTTATTATTTTGTACAATGCAGCGTTCTCTTGGCCGTTCCAAAGTACTGGGCACAACTTTAGAAGTTGTAACTGAGACTAACTGTAAGCTGGCCAAACAATTTGCCTCAAATCTGAACTTGTACAACAGTAGCAGGTATCAGAAGTCCCTGGATGATGGAGAGGCATTGCCCCGAGACAGGTTGAGCAGCCAACACAACAGCAGCAGATACCTTCAGGTGGAGGAGGATGGCAGTCAATCCATCACTCTCCAATCATTCATCAAGCTCTCTCCTCCTCCTCCTTACTCCCTCTGTTTACTCTGCCCCTCTCTCCCTCTTTCTCTCCCTCTCCATCTATCAAACTCTCCAAACCAAAAGAAAACCAGTGGACCCTGAGGCACACCTGGCCCTGCAGCCATCACACACAACAAAACACACACACACACACACGCTCGCACGCACGCGCTCACTCACACGACACACCCGATGAAAAAACGTCCCAACAACAAAAGAATTTCATTTCTAACCCCTGTGTCAAACGGCCCCAAAGTGATGTGACTATTTTTCATGTAGCCGGAACTGTGTGTGTGTGTGTGTGTGTGTGTGTGTGTGTGTGTGTGTGTGTGTGTGTGTGTGTGTGTGTGTGTGCGTGTGTGTGTGTCTCTCTCACACACACAGGGCTGACTGGACTCAGATTAGAGGTGGCGTTGCAGGCCGCTCCCTCATTGAGCAACAGCCAGAGTGTGACTGCTGTCCCTCTCTATTACTCTCTCTCTCTCTCTCTCTCTCTCTCTCTCCTTGCCTATCCCTCTGCCACAGCCATTTCTTTCTTTCTTGTGTCCATATATCCATGCCCGCTCTTCCATCCATCTATTCATCCATCCATCTTTTTCTTCTCCTCCATTTCTCCATCTGTCCACGGCACAATGCTGAAAGGAACAATGGGATGAATTGGACCAAGAAAGTAAAAACCTGAGCTGACACACAGACTCTCAAATGATGTCATGCTATGAGGGGAAAGTTGCTGTAGTGAAACCTGAGTCCCAGGCACACTGTCATTGAATCTCAGAGGTGTTACTGCTCATGAATTGAATCATGCAAACGTGTGAGCCAGTCCTCAGTGGCTGATCAAACAACGTCAGGGCTTCTGGAGAACGCTTATTGTCAAAATCACTATTTGTCCAAATCTGTGACTATTTCCTCTTGATCCGCTTACCTGTCCTTCCTGTGTGTGTGTGTGTGTGTGTGTGTGTGTGTGTTGCAAATTAATCCAATGTTAATACACAATCTCAAGTGCTCATTAAAACTGCCTTACCTATTGGTTAATGAACGTGCTCATGATAGAAAGGACTCAATCTTCCAATCAATTCACATATTCAGATACTCCTGTTCGTCTTTTGAAAAAATCTAGACAACATGGTCGCTTTAAGTTGTTCTTCTGCGCTGTATACGCTAAGATATGCATGTATGCACCCACCGGCACACTTAAGTTTGCATGTATGTCTCAAACATACGTCTCTTCCTGTCGATAAGTGTGTGTGTGTGTGTGTGTGTGTGTGTGTGTGTGTGACAGACGTATCCAGTGGCAGTCCCATGAAGAATGAAGTCACCTGGCTTTCCCCTGTCTTTGAAGGTCAAGGAGACCCACTTGCATATTCATGGCCGAGCGCGTGGTCACATATGTGTGTGTGTGTGTGTGTGTGTGTGTGTGAGTGTGTGCACGCGTGTCCACATGTGAGTAAGTGTGTGTGTGTGTGTGTGTGTGTGTGTGTGTGTGCCGGGATCGATGGCTTTTAATTGTTTTTTCCTGAGCTTTGGAAGGAAGTGCCAGCAGTTATTGATCGGATGGAGGGATGGGAGGAGAGAGAGAGAGGAGTGCATAGGAAGACACAGAGAGTACAAAAGAGGAAGAGGGAGCGAGAGAGACAGTGTGGCAGACAAGAAGGAAATGTGACAAGACAGGGTGGCGACATGGAACATAGAATCGCTGTCTGGAGGGTGGAGGAGGGGGGACCCATGTGTGTGTGTGTGTGTGTGTGTGTATAAAGGGGGGTTGATGGGTGCCATGTGTGCATATGTAAGTGTTTGCATGGTTGTATGCGTGTGTGTGTTGGGGGCTGGGAGAATGTCACAGGGTGTCTGATCTGGATGCTACACACTGCGCACCACACTCAACTAGGTGCATTATTGAGTCGGGTTTAGTGTTAGAGGGCGTGTGTGTGTGTGTGTGTCAGTGTGTGAGAGAGAGCGAGAGTGTGTGTGTGTGTGATTCCTTCGACTGGTTCGAATCACTGGCATAGAACAGGCCCCTCGTTTAATATTCTATGTTATATTTCTAAAATTTTGTGTGTTAAATCTGACAATTTTAAAAGCAGTTTGTTTGTAAAGTGTATAAGATCAACATTATTAACAGGTGCACAAAAATGAAACAAAAGGATATTTATAATGTTAAGAAAAATAATATTACAATACACCATATATGTCTTCAAGCCCTACAATGATCATTTCTGGCGATTTATAAAGTATGTTCTTGTCGTCCAAGGTTTGGCAGGTCATTTTTTTTTTTAAATATTTTTCTTAAATGTCATTTTTCAAATTGTGAGATCATTTTTGAAATGTAACCAATGAAATCAATACATTATTCTACCTTCATATCAAAGACTTCAACAGCAATACAAACTACAAACAAACACATCTCTGTAAAGGACTTACAACAATAACCATGACGAATGTAGCAGGTATTTGCAGGACTGTTAAAACATTAAAGGGTTAGAGTTGCTAAAACTGACAAATAAATTCCCCTGAAAAAAAATACAGGACATGAGTGTCATTCGTGTTAGCATTACATACAATTATATTCAAAAAATAAACGATATACATTATTTTTCTTTTAATATGTCGTTCTAATAATTTCCCAATGGACAGACCATCATTAAGTACATTGCATTGTGTTTTCAAGCACTGCAATGTTGAGGTTCTTGTCTATTTTGCTTCCATAACATGGGTTTTTTCATAGTAGTATAAATCAAAGATCCATAATATACATATCCAGGTGTTTATTAAACTAAACCTCATATGTTTGTGTTTCTCCTATATAACCATGGCCATTTATTGGCCATTATCTCAAAATGAGTTTAACCAAAAATACATCATTCTAAAGCACTTCCATAAACTCAACTTTCCATTATCATTCTGAGCATCATTCCTTTTACCCCTTTCACCTGTAGTGTCTTACATAAAGCCTTAAAATGAACATCATATTATGTATATATTTAGCTGACAGTATCAGACAGTATGTGGGTGGTCTAAGATGTTAATGACGCTGTTAACGCTGCTCTGTCCCTAAATACCTACATGGAATACAGCTGCCATTAGAAGGATTATTGAGAGAAGAAGAAGACACATTCATTTTCCTAGTTTTTTGCTTTCAAGTCACTTGGTTTAACTTGGCTGTGTGGGTATTTACTAGTGTTACGAAAGAGAGAAAGAGAAAGAAAACAAGCAGGCCTGTGTTTGAGCTACGGGGCAAGATGAAATTGGAGTCAATGGTGTTGGTCAACCCTGACCCAGTGTTAGCTAAGGCTTGTTTGGATGAAGTGTAAGTGTGTGTGTGTGCGTGTGTGTGTGTGTGTGTGTGTGTGTTTGTGCGTGTGTGTGTGTGTGTGTGTTGGTGAGTGTGTTTGGACTAAAAGTAACCAGCTTTATTCCCTAACAATGTTCCACCATGCCCTCATTACACACAGGTTAAAGTGGCACTCTGCCCTGTCTAGACAGCTAAAGAGTGTGTACACACACACACACACACACACACACACACACACACACACACACACACACACACACACACACACACACACACACACACACACACACACACACACACACACACACATTTAAACACAGGTTGAGAGTTGACTGTGGCCCAGTTTCCCTGCTGACCAGGCCACAAGCCCTCAATCATGGAACAGTGACATGATGTGTGGGCCAAAAGTGTGTGTTTGCAGTGTTTCTCGATTTGATTTTAATTCTAATCTAAACACCTTGATTTAGGAGTAAAACCTGATGAAAGAGAATGTGTTATTATTGCTGTAGCTTACAATGTAATTATTGCTGCTGTATTAAATGCTCATATTGCTGTAGTAGCCACTGATGTTGCTGTTTGCTTTCATCTTTCATATTGTTGTGGACGTTGCCACTTTTATTCACACACTGGCCTTTTCGTGTCTACAAACCACCACACAGCATTTTTTAGCAGGAAACAGGTGCACTTCTTTAACAACCCACACAGTGCATAACATACCAGTGACACTGTTTCCATTGACAGTTTTTTCCCTTGTCCCCAAACGATCTTTACACACTCATTCATTGTTTCTCACATAGTACACTCAATAGTGAACACCATAGACAGCATTACATTGAGAATATGGCAACTTTACATGACTTTGTGCCTATAAGCTTTATAGAATGCAAGATAATTATTTATTTTACTGGTCAATACATTCCTTCAAATAATCCTGATATTTTCCTTTGTCGTGTCATGGAGAAAAATGTACTTTGTCACAATTATAAGTGAAATTGAGACCATGGTTAGATGGTCGAATTAATTCCTTCATATCAAATTCAAAACTTGCAGAAATGTATCTATAAAAAGCGTAAAATCACACAGTATGCATAATCTATCAGGGTTTGAACAATTATTGTTTTTCCAATCAAAAAATCCACACTGAATTAATATGTACTTGTGTTGATATCTGCAGCATGCTTTCAAACACAACACAATTGACTTGAAGTTCCAGGGGCTTTTGTCATTGTTATGCTTCTAATGATGACAACATTAGAAAATCATGAAATTGTTGGCAACCTTTTTTTTCATGATGCCCTAAATATTTGACTTTCGCATAAAATGGAGTCTCAATGTATTTCAATATGGAGCCAAGTATCTCACTCTCATCGTCCCAACAGTGTTTTCTAACCCCCCAAACTGTTTCTTCTCCTCCCTCCATTGGTCTCTCTCTCTCTCTCTCTCTCTCTCTCTCTCTCTCTCTCTCTCTCTCTCTGTCTCACCCTCAAAAAAACCTCCATTCCCAAAAGACGTGATAATCAGCGTGTACTCAAGCACGGCAGAAAAACATTTAAGTCTAGAGAAGGTGGTGGAAGCGAGGACGGGGGGTGGGGGGGAGGGGGATTGTAGTGGTGAATTGGCTTTGCTCTGCTCCGCCACACTGTCAAATCACACACACACACACACACACACACACACACACACACACACACACACACACACAAAGATTCCTCTAATAGATTCTCGTCCTGACACTCAATTCCGCGGCGAGACGATGCCGCTTTATCCCTAGCCTGCATCAAATATTTAAACACTTGTATTAGTGGCTGTGTCATCCCCTCAAACACCCGCAGCTTAGGGCACCAATCTACCCTCTCTCTCTGTCTCTCTGTCTCTCTTTCTTCTTCTTCTTCTCATTTCTTTTCTGTCTCCCCTCCACACTGCTCCCATCTGCCGCAATTCCACCTCTAATATCCACAATGTTATCACCTGCTTGCCTCCGTTACACCAACCCCATAATTTTTTTTAATACTTTTTCTTTCTTTCTTATGAAGGAGTGTGATAGAGGGAGGGACATAAATGAGGGTGTATGTTTCTTCTTTTTCCTTTTTCTTTTTACTCCCCTGTTATTTTCAGGCTTTTTTCTGTCGTGAACCGAGGACCCCTTTTCAATCCCAAGAGGCGAAGCTCTACAGATTTCAACACATAGTAGTGGGAGATGGAATGGAGAAAGCGGGATAAAGGAAAAGAGGGGGAAGGAGAGAGAGAGAGGGAGAGGGGATAGGTGGCGGCTGTGCGCTTCAACGCTGCCTTTCAAGGGGAGCAGTCTAGCTTGTCAAATCGCCCGGCACTGCGAAATGAATTGGCATATCTGTTGAGGCCTCGGCGCGGGGATGTCGCACCGTGCCGTTTCATATTCCTCGATAAGGCCAAATAACGCAATTGTCAGAGAGGCAGCGAGGGAGGGATTGTGACAGAGAATGAGAGAGTCGAGCCAGTTAGAAGAGAGCTGTGGTGGTGGTGGAAAGGGGGGATAGAGGGGAGTGCAACTGGCAACAATGGAGTGTGTATGATAGACAGAAAGAGCTTTTCCACCTGATATGCCAACCTGTCTGTATGTGGTTTGTGTCACAGCAAGGCTAAAGTAAACCATTTTTTTTAAAGACCAGCTTTAATGCATGAATCTGCTGGCTTAAATCTGATTGCCTGCCATTGAAGTCGGAGGGGCTAACACCACGGTCCATGACCTGCCTATTTTTTGCAAGATTATTACAGGGTATAGCTGCTTTAGAGAGAGCACAATGAGAAAAACATACTGAGAATGATGAGAGAAGCAGAAAGGCCAGCGATAAAGGTCGAGAGCTATACACCATGTCAGTAAAGACAGCTTGGCCTCCTCACTCAAGACACTGTTAGGGCCCCGTAGCTCTGATATGATCCACTTCCCTCTATTTCCGACACACTGACACTTTGTGTTCACTTCTACATTGCACACAGAACAGTCCTGCATGTGTTTTTCTATTTGTCAAAATCCCAAAAAATGTCATCTACACCTAAGTATCTACCAAATATTATATTCTAACAGATTATGAATCTTGCTAAAAGGGATTGTTGGCCATTGTTGCACAGATCAGTAGTAGGAGTAACATTTGATCTGTGGTTGCATAATGTCCTTCATCTGGCTATTTGGTGATTTTACAAGCTTGTGACATTTTTCTCCATACGACCCCTTCCCTGGCTAATTTTGCCACATTTCCAGATCCCAGCAGTTACCTTGACAGAACTGATCCAAATGTACAACAATAACAATAAGAGGTATTCTTATGAAACACCTGAACCTGGGGCAAAATGTTATACCTTTTGCATTTGTATATATATATACATTTTTTCACCAGGCCTTCTACCCTTTGTGTGTACATGTGTGAGTGTGCGTCACTGTGTGGTTCGGAGGTTGTGCTGTCCAACACTAGACTGTGGTTTGGTTTTTTGGGTCTGACAAACTGAGACTTGTTTGTTCAGTACAGTAGCACCGAGTCCAACAGTGGGAGAGTATCGTTAGGGAGACCACTGTCTCCAGAGATGAGGGGTGTGAGGAGACATACGGTAATATGCGCACACACACACGCACACGCACGCACACACACACACACGCACACACACACACACACACACACACACACACACACACACACACACACACACATACATTGTGCAGCGGTGGGCTAAAGTCAGGGGTAGTGGTTGAGTATGTGACAAACTCTGAGGATGGTTTTTCAAAGCTGTAGTCCAGTTGGAGAGAAGAGGAGAGGGACAGGACAGAGTTGTCTTGTGAATTACAACTGCAGGTTTTCTTTCTTTGTGTGTGTGTGTGTGTGTGTGTGTGTGTGTGTGTGTGTGTGTGTGTGTTTTTTGGGGACCACAGGGAGGATGGCAGATAGATGCTTCACTGGTTCAGGGTTACTAAGAAATATGCAAAAGAAACAAGAAATGCTGTCAGACTCTGGCAGTGTCTTTTACATTTACAGCAAGGGAACACATGGTCATACACAAATGCACACACACACACACACGCACACACACACACACACAGGGACACACCAACCACCACCACATCCACCTATGATAAAGTATCCTTCTGCTATTTGTGCTATTTTCTATAAGTAAAATGTATTGCTAATAAATAATCATACATAATTCGAACACTTTTCAGAGGGAGATTAATGAAAAAATTCTAGCTTTTTTTTCTTCTTTTTTAGTCTTTACCAACACTTTCCTCCATGCCATCCATCTGTCAGAGCCTGCCCCTCTCCCCCTCTGTGGTGGGCCCATTAGCTGGGTGACCATCGGACTATGACAGGGCGGCCTGGTCACGGCAACACACAGCTGTAACATGGATGCTGGCTTTCACATTAGTGCGCTGAACAAGGGGAACAGGAGCGGGGAGCTTTTCCATTAGCACCGCCCACGATCTGCCAACATCCTGACAGGGAGAGAGAGAAAGAGAGACAGAGAGAGAGAGAGAGAGAGACAGACATAGAGAGAGAGAGAGACAGAGAGAGCTATATTGACCACGTTTTCAAATGGCTGCCTCTTAACAGTATGGCAGTGACCCCAACCACACTTTGGGCAGCACCATCACTCCATATTCATACACTGAGCGAGCGAGTGAGATAGAAAGCGAGGGGATGCTGTAGAAACAGGCAGGGAGTAAACATAGGGGGGTTATGTACATGAAGAGATTGACTTTATAATGCTTCAAATGTTCTTGATTTAGAGTTAAATTACGTTGTGAAAATCATAGTTATTTTGTGGCAAGTGTATGTTTTGTGTGTTTTGAATTTTTATATTACACACAAATTGTGATGGTTGTATTGTGTTTATTTTCCTCTTTTGCTGCGCCTGTTGGTCTGGACACTCTCCATTGAAGCTTTTTCAAAAAGTCCAGAAATTCGGACTCACATTTCAATTGGTTCTATCTAATATGGGTGGGCCAGAGCCCTTTGTATGGTGCTGTGGGGCGGACGTAACTGGATGATGACAGTGACGTGCATGCGACGTCGAAGCCGTGATAGTAAACATCAAAGATGGCTGCAGATATGTTGTTTGAGTTTGAGACTGCGTTGGCCTTGACCCTTTACGATTTGGAAGACGGCACTCAAATCTTTCATTAGCAAGTAAGTGGAATGTTCTGTTTTGCCGACCGACCACGGCAAACTTTTAATTTAACAGTTTAACAGCTGTTCGCTAAACAAACGGGGCTTAATATGTCACCTTGTGCATCGCTCTGATTGGTTGTAGTGCTATCCAACTGCGTGCAGTGGCATATGAAATGAACGAGTAGGAGCCGCCCCTTGAGTTGGAAATTACTATTGATCGTGGCCAGACCCTCTATCGTTCAAGATATCAGGGTCTGGATTTCCAGGCTATAACAATGTAGTCTTTTGTCTCAGTTTCTTGTACAAAATAGCTGAACGCTAGGACCAAAGGCTACATTTATAAGAGCCTCAAGTGACACCTGTATTTGGCAAGTTTAAAAGGTCTGTTGTACCAAATAACTACGATTTAAATAAGTTGTTGTAGGCCTATATGTGGAGAAATGTTATTATTAATTCAATTGTTGTAAATGTTGAACATGTAGATAACTATACTCATATTTGCACTATGAAATACCATTTCTTGTCTGTTTTTTCATAAAAAAAAATAAAAAAAGATTGTTGGCAGTTTACAGAGGGATCCATTAAACGTACTGAACATATTTTGTTTTAACCAGATCAAATCACACAAATACTTTTACACATACATTTTCATTTAACATCCCCATCTATTGAATACACCTAGCGTATCAAAACTATCTATATAAATAACTATATTAAATTAGCTGCTAGCTATCTGGAAAATCTGCCTCTTAAAACTGTTCTCTGGCAATTAAACTGCCATGAGGTTGGAAGACTTGCAGGATACAAAACAAAATCGAAGTCAAAATGAAACAGCAGAGGCCGAGATATCCCACTACTAGCAATTTTGGCCTAAGTTCCAAAAAACACTAGGGCTGTGTTCGGAAAGCCATACTAACGTCCTACTCGTACTCATTTTGACTTCAATTTGAGTATGTGACGGTTGGGTATGCGAGTTTGGGTATGCAAGAAATTCCCGGATGAGTACTAACTTCCGGGAAGATTTGGGGTATGGATCGATTGGAAACTTTTCATACTCAACCTCTCCACAATGCATCGCGTCTTTTCAAACGACAAGGAAGGTTTTTTAAAATTCTTTATTTACAATTCTGCATTTCCTGCACAACACAGGACCGTATGTAAAAATCTAGTTCTAAATCTAACCTGTGGAGGGCGGCAATACGCTAAACAGCGTCTAAACGGCCGGAATCTTATAAGAAGAAGAAGAAATTCTTTATTGCTTGAGTATACTTCAACTGAAAACGTTTCGACGCACCTCACATACACAATCGATCTTTGAGTAGACAGTATGTAGTATATAGATGTTGAGTATGTAGGATGTAGGACGTTATATGGCTTTCCGAAAACAGCCGGAATCCTTCAATTCCCATAATGCACCTGGACATTGACTCTTTGTTACTTCATGTATGTCTGACGTAGAGCCACTTCCTTTGGAACACAGGCTTTTCTGTTATTATTCCTAGTCTACAAGCCACAACTGAGTCATCCCTGATGATGTCATCTTTCTTCTCAGACTAGAATACAAAATCTTGTGGTTTAAAATGAGGCGCCCTCGATGGAGAAGTAAAATATTGCATATTTACTTTCTGACTGTATTCCAATGATACAGAACACAATTTAAACAAAGCCTACATTTATTTTTGAGGTGTATGTAATCTCCTGGAACTCAACTTCTTCTCTTTTGTCTCTTTTCTAAAGCCTTGAGATCTAATTACAACAGAGCTAATGAAATGGATTGCGTAGCATTTCATCAGTGGTTTGCTTTTTTAAAAAAATGTCTTTGTTTCTTCTTCTCCCCTTCCAAAGGCAGCGGTGACGTTTTCTTTTGATAAATTGATCAAACGACAAGGGTCTCATTTGCAGTGATCACAGGGACCGTACGTTTCCCACCTCTATGAGTCTATTGACTTCTTTTTATTTTATTTTATCTTTTTTTGTTTTGTGTTTCTGCGTCTCCTTCTTCTTTTTCTTCTTCTTCTTCTTCTTTTTTTTTGACGTGGAGATGCTCGTTACTGCAGATCAAAGGCAAGCCATCTGTGCTCTGTCAACTTCCCTTCAGACAGAGTGGGAGGTGAGACGAGATGGTCCACAACATGCATTATCAGAGAGAAAGACAGTGAGAGAGAGAGAGAGAGAAATAGAGAGTCAGGGAGAAATGACCTGGAGAGAGGTCACAAAATGAGACATCACTGTACATTGTGATGCAAAGCATATTGCGATACTCCACACAGCTCACTTAAGTAGAATAGCTCAAATACAAGTTGCTGTGTACAATCTGGGTGGTCTTAATAACATAGCATTATATAATGATAATTCAGCAGACACATTGAGTCAAAACTATGTAATTCAGAACATTGATTACAGTTCAAAACCTGGCAATTCAAGGCAACTGGCCAGCATGCGACATTTACACAACCAAAATGTGTAGTTCACAACCCGCTTAAAACTTTTTGGAACTGATTATACAGATAACACTAAGATAAATATCATGACATCTTGCGGTATCGATTTTATAGCACAGCCTTACCTCACATATTCTTGACTTTGGGAACAGTGTTGGTCAAAATGACCTCAACTCAGCGGTACGCACTCAGGTTTGAGTTTTCCCCACATTTTGCTTTTTTCATCAGCGAAACAGCACAGTGTCATCATCATAGTGCATCATCACGTGTCACCAAATGTGCAGCAGTGCACTTATAATTAAAGTCAAGTACAGTATATACTTTGGCATCTTCTTTTCCCCTCTGTTCTCTGCATGACGCCGGTGCAGTGATGGCTTTGATCTTCACACAATCAAATAAGCCAAGTCAGGAAAGTTCTACCTGATGTCACAACACGATTGAGCTGGGCTTCAGTGTTGTACAGCTCAGCATCAACTCTTTCCCCTCATTCACTCAGTCTTTGTCAGGTTAAGCCTTGCTGCCGTTCTCAAAGTGCTAGTGTACTCTGGTCCACATAGTTACAGACACAGACAGTGTGTACAATGGCAAAATGGGTTTGTTTTAAATGGTTGCATCTGACATAAATTTACGAAACCATTTAGATTAGTGAACATTTTTCAAAAACAAATCCCCCACTTTTATTGTGCCCCTCCTTGCTTTTGGTACTTTTTCAAAGGAGACATTTTGGATGGTCAGAGAGTAGGACGTCCATGTTGTCTGACTTTTGTTGTCATTGTTCTATCTGTTTAGCCGTGTGGTGTCTCTCCGTACAGTGGCACAGTACTGGCACAGTTTTGGGTTGCTTTTATGATTCCCTCTATGGGACATGGGAGATAAAAAGAAAACTGATTTTTTCAGTGAGACCTTGAATGCTCAGTATTCGTTCTTTTCATAAAAAAATGTGTTGCAAAGTTTGTTAAAGTTTATATTAACTTTCATCAGTCTTACGTTTATCGAATATATTGGGTATCTTTCAAAACTTGTGGCCTTTTAAGTACAGAGTTCCCTGTTTTTTTCCGGGCTGTGTAGTTGGCAATGGAACACAAGTATGGAATTTGGTATTAAAAAGACTATTAAAAAGACTCAGACAGCTGGAGCCTCTTATACAAGTTCCAGATAAACTTTGGAATGTATTGTAGCTATGCTAGGGGCCCTAATACTGTATTTACACAAGCTGCTGCTGACTGACACAACTAAATGGGATGGAGCCTTTATTAACATTAATAGTGACAGCCGTGTTTTCCTGCTATGAAAAGTAATTATGTCAGCTGTGGAAAAGGCCTTGTGAAATGCAGTTTAATATGACTGCGGTTTTCTCTGTTAGCGGCATTGGGGTTACTATCTGCAGTGAAAATGCATGCCAGATCTAGGGTTAGCGTTCCTTACTGAACCGAACCAAACCAAACCGAACTGTGCTGCTGAGTGGAAACAAGGCATACATAATCAGTGGCTTTCTTTCTAAGTGTGTATAATGGTGACCATCCAATAAGTGCTTATCTGATAAGTGTACAAGATGTAGCATGACAAGACAATAGCCGCCCAATGATAAAGGGCACACATTACATGGAGGGAGACACGGATATGGCTGGCACAGGACACTGTAGGTATGTAATGGTACAAGACCCTCATTACGCAGGACAAGACACCGCAGAGGACAGGACATAAAGTCTCCAGAGAGATAAAAGAGATGAGAATGGCCGAGCGAGGGACAGGGGAAATGAGAGAGTCGAGGAGAGGACGAGAAGAATGTGCGAAAGGCGGGATGAAATAGGAGGACAAGTCCGCTCGAGAGAGACCCTATCCCTCAAAGTAATGATGATGTCTTAGTTGGTTAAAAAGCGAGTGTTAAGTATTGGCCGTGTTGAATATCAGGCAGAGCTGGCTCACAGAGATGGATGGCATCTTAAGTAACCGCGGCCTGATAGATATGTTGGCACAGGAGCCAAGTGTGACGCGTATATACTGTAAGGAGAGGAGGGTGTGAAATATGACAGGGGGGAGGGAAGAAAGAGAAAAAGAGACAAGCTAATATTAATGTTTAAGATGGAAATAAATATTCATGAAAAAGTGGAATTTTTGTCTTATTTTTACATGGAGAAAGTAAAATATTCAAACTCAGGAGAGATCGGTCAGTGACTGATGGCATCAGTTAACTTAAAGTAATCATGTAGGTTTTAATATTTTAATAGTCTGTTCCCAACTTAAAGTAATACTTTGATAAGGTCCAGCTATTTTAGTGACACATTGACCAAGACATAATCTGGTTTACTGAATGTAGATTGTTGAGATTTTTGAGAAAATGTTCGTTCGTAAAAGTCCTACCCTTCCTTTTCCCGGCTTTAACGTTCTCAACATCCCCCTAAATACAGGAAACAACTTGCAAGGCCTACCACCGTCATTAGTTGGTGTGGATTTTAGCGCATCTGTTAACTCTGTCAATGGAATGCACGTTTGATATTGATTTGAGCAATGGCTGAATCTGATCAATTTCACTACAGCACCTGTTATACTTGTTCAACAGTGTTCTACAACAACTACCCCAGCATTATTTTGCCATATTATTTCTATTTTTGATTGGAGATGTGTTTTCCCCTTTGCAGAAATTATGCAATACTACCAGCAGTAGTGGTTTAACACAAGGAAAGCATCAAGAAAGTCCTAAATTATATTGTGACTTATTTTTTAAAAAAAGGCCCGTCTTATAAAGTAAGTTCAAGTGGAGCTAGTATGTTCTGATATTAAGTTTATCTAAGGCAGTATGAGTTTATGTTGGATATATGAATTAAAGGTCTAGTGATGATGAATTATATTAACCCACTGAAATGTTTAGGCGAGACAAATACGTATATAATAGATAGCCATTTAAGAGTGGAATTTGCTCATTATACATGACATGTATTTATACAGGAATACCTTTTTTTACCACTAAAAGGAAGGTTTATTTGTCATTATAAAGATGATATGTTTCTAATAAGAACAAAAAGGTACAGCCAAACCTGAAGCTTGCCTTTGATAATATGTCCATTTATCATTACCTTTAGACTCTTCTCCTGGAAGGGTTATTTTGTGTGATGGGACTGGAGCAGCCCTCCTCCCCAACCACTCCAATAAGTGTTTTTCAATTACTGCTGTCAGCCGGTAATCATCTAGTGATGAATAGTCTGATATCCAGCCTTTATATTCATCTGCCTTCTTTGTTAGATTGTTCCTAGACAAGGTTGTGCGCTTGTGTGTGTGTGTGTGTGTGTGTGTGTGTGTGTGTGTGTGTTTGAGTACAGAGAGAGGTAATGTATTTTTTTTCCTTCCTATTATTATTTACAAAGTATAGAAGGTGAGATTAAATGAATGGCAAAGTTAATGAATTTTGCCTTGTTAAATTTTTCACAACATAAACAAATATAAATGTTGCTTTTTCTAAACAATGAGCCCATCCGCCGTCATTCCTAAAGGAAGAAGCTGAATATTTTGTTTTTGATCAAATATTTATGATTATCACTCATCCTGGATAATTATTGCCATTTCTTTTTTCTTCTTCTCCGGCTCTTTTGGTACTAATAACAAAAGCACAAGCAAACGTGACCTAATATTGTCATTAGAAGCATTATGTAAATACAGTATTATGCAGAAAGCATGTAATTGCACCAAAGCGGTGGGCCACACAGAACAGATAGGGAAAAATGTTGATTTTATTACTTTTGGGTCATTAGAGCGAGCGCAGAGTGGTCAAATATTAACAGAGGACATATTTGTAAACACTTTATTGTACAGAAAATGGAAATTACTCCCGTTTAAATGCTTATCTTAAGTACATGGAAGAAACAAAAACACTAAAATAGTTATGAAGTAATCTAAAAAATTATATTATCTTACAAAGTTCTAGGTCTGTGCTTGTGGGCCTGTGAAAACCCCAGGCTTACTAGTGATTTTTGCTAATGTATTGGAATTTTGTTTAGGGATATATTCCATTAAAGAACAATGTCGACTGTCGTGATATGGACTTTTTATAGGCCCTGCTTTAATCTGGTATTTTTTTGCAGACGCTCCCTGTCTCAAAATGTTGTTTCAAGACCTCTGTGCTTACATGCTGCATATTGATGAATTAATGCATTTTTAATCATGCTATCGCAAGGCAAATATGGTGCCATTGTAGCAAAAATCACAGCCCAGTATCCCTTGGAATTACACATACAGCTCTGGAAAATATCAAGAGACCACTCCAAATGTTCAGTGTCTCTCGTTTTGCTATAGGCATATGTTTGTGTAGAATGGACATTTTGGTTGTATACTATAAACTACTGACAACATTTCTACCTAATTCCAATACATTTTTTTGTCATTACGAGCATTTTCAATAAGTTATGTCGAGATGAAGATTTAAGAAAAATCCAGACTGGTCTCTTTATTATTTCCGTAGCTGTATATTGGAAGATTTCGTGCCTCATCATTTACCTCCAATGACAGCATTCATTGACAGTGCAGAACAACCTCGTCTCCTAGGAATGACGTTTTATATACAGCGATTTGGCAGGAAACAAAAATGTCGCTGCCAAATTTGGCCAGATTACATATTCTATTAACATAATGAGGAAGTGTTGTTCATTTACATATCTGGCAAGACAAAAAAAAGGTTGACTATAAACAATGTGAAAAGTGTACAGTGACAAAGTGTTTCATTTGTTTGCCAATGACCTTAATTCAGTGCCAATTTGGTAAACAACTGCAGCAATAAATACATGTACATTCTAGGTGACAGTGTGGAGGATGAAGTTGTGTTCATTTCATGTAGCAGGTCAGAAAGTGAGGTTGTTGGTGAATGTGAATTAAAGGAATACTTCACCAATACTGAACCGGCTTTCTATCATTATAAAATCACTATTATAATATAATGAATTAGGTTTTTCTTCCTTCAGTCTTCCCTCAGTCTTCACTTGGCCCAGCTGTCCTGTTAATCCTAACTGTCTAACCCTACATTTTCCCATGTGTGACATCACAGCGAGACCAAAAAACACTCTTTCTGCCTTTTTATCAGGCTAGGATGAACCGATTTCTAAAATGTGTGCGCATTTATACTACATATAGGATCTCAGAGTTCAATCCACCTTCATATTCCCACCGGTGAAGTAGGTCTTTAAGCTGGTCTGACTTTCATGCAGGAGAGTTGTCCTTCTTATACAGACTTTTTAGTGATATTCCTAGCCTTAACCATTTTGTAGTTGCCATATACCAGTAGAAAGCATTGCATTTGAAAACAAAATTGTCATTGAATTTAACCTTTTTTTGTGTGTGTTTGCAGAATTGTACAACATTTGCTTGTAAGTCTGGAGACAGGGTTCAAAACTACACGTTGCACAGAGAGCTTCCTAATCAGGTTAGTCCAGCCTTATACACTACACAATACAGTACATTATAGAAAAAAGCTTCTCCCTATGAGAACCATAAGATTATTTTTCCAGTAGGGTTAATGTGTTTATTTAAGTTCTTGATTCAAGCAGTCGAGAAAGATAATACAATCCTTGTTTGAGGTATTTATGAGTAGAGGATGAAAAAGGCACGACCAGCAACATGCAAATAGACTTGCAAGCTGAAAGGCAGCACTTGAAGTCAAATGAAAGATTATGTTTTTGTCGCTGGGTGTGAGGCCGCAAGTCCAAATGTTTTGCTCCCATGTTTGTGTTAACCCCCTTGCCACATCGACTTACAGTATGTGATGTCATGTTTATGGAAGCAGTGAAGGCATTCAAACAATTAAAACGGTATGTTCAATTCCTTCAAAACGCCTACTGAAACACTACGTCCACCACCAAACCTTACTTTTATAGATATGTGTTTTATTTTTATTTTTTGGCATTTTTATGCTTTGTTGATAGTGTAGAGACAGAGTTGAAATGGGGCAGAGAGGGGAGTAACATGCAGAGAACGACTGAGAGCGGGCTGGAATCGAACCCGGGTCCACTGCTGGCCGAGGCCCATGGGGGGAACGCCCTACCAACTGAGCTAAGGGCGCCCCTAAACCATACTTTTATGTGAGGTTTAAAGTATAGAGATGTGGGGACCAAGGGAAATGGGGACCAAGCTAAGGGGGATAGAGATATATTTCTTATTGTATTACATCTTGATCAAAAACAGCGGACATGTACACCCTTTCTTCTTCTACCTTACTTACATGGTAGAAAAATGCTACAAAGTCATTTCCTAGAAAACAATAAAATCAAATAAAATCCAATATGCAGCAGTAGAAAAGCGTTCCCTCCCTCCGTCCCTCCCTCCCTCTGTCCCTCTGTCCCTCCCTCCTCCTCCCCCTCTCCTCTCCTCTCTCCATCCATCACATCCAGCAGGTAGCACAGGCCACTGACCAAGCCTGTCCTCCCGTCATTAGCCCCGCGTTCTCCGGCGCCCGCGCTCCGTGTGGCTACCCCTGTCTCCTCTCTCCAGCCCGACACCCCATAATAATATCTCTTTCAACCTTCACACCGTGATAAATAGGAGTGCACAGAACAAAAGGGGGGCGGGAGGGGTGAAGTGTAAGGGAATTAAGGGGGGTAAAAGGAAAATGAAAAACAGGGGAAAGTCTGATTTGGTGCCTGTGTGTGTGTGTGTATGTGTATGTGTGTACGTGCGGGTGTATGTGCGCGTGTGTGTGTGTGTGTGTTTTCTATTGTGTACTACTGTGTGAAAGAAGTCGCATTATCAGAATGTGATATGAAAAGTTATCATAGGATATGGACAATCTTGTCATAGTAGATTTTGTATATGTTTCCTTTTGTTTATTTGACTTGAATGAACACTATCAGAAGCACAGCATTAAATCACACAGTCCTGCTCACATCATACTGTCAACAAGCCAATACAATTATTACCCGAATTATAATCACAAAAAGTATAATACTGACACCACACAGCATTAAACTGAATGTAAATGGTTTTCTTTGAAAAGTAAGAAGTGTTTCACTTCATTTATGGTTAATACACACATTCACATTTTCTACCACTTTTCATTCAGCTACATGTAAAAATAAGCCATTAAACAGAAATGCTAGGTAGACCACTATATAATGCTAAGAGAACAAAGGCTTCTAGGAGCAACAGTGGAGGAAGTGTGAGCACAGAGGGAGGTAGAACAGGAAATATGCATCATCCCTATGATAAACGGCCAACCAACTTCCCTATGCCTTACACCTATAGTATACGTGGTTAACTGCAGAATGCAAACTTTAATTACATTTTAACATTTCTCAATACCTTTTTTTTACTGCTGTGCTATTAAGTGTGTGAAATTAGCTATTGGTATTTTTGTAAAAAATAAGTAATAGGCGCAGGTTTATGAATGCAAATATAAGGAAAGGATGGCTTTGGTTGGTCTCGACCATTATGTTTTTCTTAATTTATCTTTATTTTTCGCGTTATGTTTAAGCTTAATGCTAACACAACTTGCCTTTGTGAGCATGTATGAAAACATACACGTTTTTAGAACCCCCCAATAAAAAATAAGTCACAGAATTTTATGGATATGCATTTTCCTATGAACAAAAATTACAATAAACATGACGACTTGAGGTAGAACTTTACATCATGAGGCATTTAAATGTGGAATTACAATAACATGTATTTCTTTCTGTGTCCGGATGTGAACTTAGCTGAATCTCAGGCTGATTTTCTCCTCCACTGACTGTTGTAGCGTCTGCCATTGTCTTTGTCTTGTTGATTTATTTAATCCAATGACGATTCAAAAAAATAAAAAATCCATATCCCCACCAATACAAAAAGAGGGAGCTGAAATCATTATGCAGACTCCCCTGTGACCTGTTTGCAGTTGGATGTTTAAGTCATAATTAAAAAGTCTCTCTCCTCTCCTCCGTCTCAATTCCTGCTCTCACAATATCTCTATGATTTATTAGCCCCCCGCCAACAAATTACACATTCTCTCTTGTTTCCCCCCCCCTCCTCTTGAGATACCTACTGTAATATTACATTGCCACAGTTAAGCTGAATAATGGTGTGTGTGTGTATGTCTGTGTGTGGACCGCTGCTCTATCTGTACATTGGCTTCAATCATTGTTGTGCTTTTTCCATGTCCCTTGAAGGACTATGGATAACAAGCAGTTATCATATCATTAACACTTACTGAGAGGAAATCCCACAAGTTATCAATGGGACACTTTGGTTGCTGTGTTACCCAGTAGGTTGGCAGGTTTCAGGGTTACTTTTAATATCACTTTTAAGTTAGAGTGTTAGTAGAAGAATATGCCAACTGATGTCAAGCGAGTAAGGGTCATTAATTAATGTTTCTTATTTTGTAGCATAGATAGATATTGCTGGTACTCCCCCCACCCCATCTTTCCATCTATGCTTCTACCTCAAATCCCTCTATATTTCACTCTATCCTTCCTTCCTTCTTTCTGATTTTTCTATCCATCCTTGCCACCCTCTGTCTCTCCCCAACTTGATTTAAGAGTTGTCCTCATGGCTTTGACACATTGGTATTTCTATCAGAGAGGATTAGAACTGTGTGTGTGTGTGTGTGTGTGTGTGTGTGTGTGTGTGTGTGTGTGTGTGTGAGTGCGCGCGTGTGTGTGCATGCGTGCGTGTGCGTCCATTCACTGTGGTGTGTGGGGCAGCATGTAGAAATGTGTGGCTCACACATTATAGCCCAGACAGTAATATCTGCCATGCATACATTATCCACCCTCCCTATTATCCAGGAATCACGGGCAGCAGAATTAGAGTGCGGCTCCTCTCAGTCTTGTCTTGTTGGGTGTCTCTCGACTGGACCAGACTACTGTGCCCCCCCTTCCCCTTCTCTCTCCTCCCCACAGTCAGAGGTTAAAATAGCAATCAGGACGGGCCCCGCATATGGAGGCAGACATTTTAATATTATTTTAATATTCACAGCGGCTGGTAATTGTTAAAGGACAGTCCAGTCCTCTCAGCTCTCCCTCAAAGTCTACTAGTAATTGCACCAAAAGACTGCAAAGCATGCTGGCTATATACAGAGCAGTGAACACAAAGGAAGGGAGAGTGTAGGAGACAAAGATGGTGATGGTTTAAGGAATGCAGCTTAAAATACTTCAAGTGAAGTAGATTTTGTTTGTTTCCTTCGTTTTGGGACGTATAGGTTGCATTGAGTTACACTGTGATGTGTTCAAACGCTGTTCAGTAAAAATGAGTATTTTGGTTAAGGTCATTTCCTGGTGATAAGTTCAATGTAAGCGAGAAACTGAAACAAATAGGCTGAAGTTTAATTAGGAATAGATACAACTGGTCATCATTTTGGGAATGTTTAAAAAAGTATCTAACATTTGATACGTCCAACCCACCTACATTCAGGTTTAGTTAGGATGGGACTTCTAGGTCAGGACCTGCAAACTGTAGGAGATGAGACTAGTATTGAACCAGTAATACATGTCACTAAATACTTGTGCTGTTGAGTAATTAGCAAAGTATGTTCCTTTACAGTGAGGAACTAAATAGTAACCAACTACATTTGTCAAGTAACTAATTCACCTCTGTTGTCTTGGGGTGGTGGCATATACTGTATGCGAAAGCTTTTTTTCATGACTTTGTGATCAGGGAGATATTTGTGTGTAGGGAAATCACACCTTTTACTTTTTACCTTAAACAAGCAGAGCTACAAAATAAAATGTCATCCCCCTACTGCCAGGCATTTTTGACACATGCAGAATGCAATTTTGATCAAGGTCATTTGGCTAGCCTCAAAGCCCTGTATCGCATCTACATCTACAGCATCTGAAAACAAGGGGCCAACTGGAAAGTAAAGGGAGTTGACACCCAAATAGCCTAGCCTGCTCTGCATGCTCCTTGCTGTTATGCATCAATCTATCAGCCGGGCCTTCTTACTATTCAAATTACACACTGCGCACACACACACACACACACACACACACACACACACACACACACACACACACACACACACACACACACACACACACACACACTATTCAGATGAGAGGCTGCGTTAGACAGCAGAGACATGGGCGACCTTTTCAATCTTTGCCGGACGCTTTGAGTTGGGTAGTGAATCCATCTCAGTGGACTGGTGTGATAGGCCATTTCTTGAAGCCTGTCCAATGTTCTTCAGATCTACTACCGGGGCCTATTGTAATGTATTCACATTACATTGTTCTGTGCTGCTTTGCTGCACTTGTTCTCCTTTTTCTACATGTGCTGTGCTGTGTTGGGTTAGCTTACTAGACCTCTGTAGGCCACTTGCCCTACCCACCCGAATCTCTTATTAGAATTGTTGGTGGTTGAGTTGCATTTTGGGTAAAGTAGGCACCAGGTTTTGACATGGAAAAGTAATGTGCAGTATGAAAAATAGGATATCTCTGATACTACATCATCTATTTTGATCCTTTCTTTAGTTTAAACAGTCCACCGTGAGTCCGATTAAGGGTTATAGGAGTGTCTTACTAAATTGGTTCAATATCCTTTTAAGTTAAGCCCATCAGGCAACCGCAATTGCAGATTCCATGTCAGCTGAAACTTCCTTCGATGAGGATGACTTGTCAAAAATGGCAATATACCTGAATCAGTCTTTTCAAAATCACAACAAACAAGCAGCCCCGAACACGCACGCACATACACACGCACGCACACGCACGCACGCACGCACGCACACACACACACACACACGGCCACTACGGTATGATTGTTGATTGAGTTTCCTAATGGTGGCTGGTGCTCCCTCATGCATCTCTAGCTTCACTCCTGGTTAATTATACACACCATTAATTTATTGCTTTGTGTGTTAGCTGCTTATTAGCTCTCCAATGAGAGAGACAACACATGGGCACACTCCAGCTTTCTCTCCTTGTCTCACAGACACACACACATGGGCACTTGTACCTATGTAGATTTTAATTACACTGTAGTGTAACCAGCCCAGCAGTTACCGAGTGTGTAGGGGGGATGGTGAATAGGGGCACATGAACACAGAAGCAACCACACACTACAGGGTTAGATGGTATACTTTAAGTGTTAGCATCCCATGTGAAAATCAGCAATGGGTTTGAATGAAACTGATTGTTAATAATAGTCAAACATTGGATGGCCATAACGTTTTCAAATCAATGCAGTTAGTGAGTTTAAGCATTCATATGTCGTCAGATTGTTTCACATTAAACCAATAATCTTGTTTTCACCTAAACCCAGCTATGTATATAAATCTTTTTTAGACGAGGCGAAACATTTTTAAATGCACATGTTGTGGTCACTAATTTCCAAACAGTATATTGTTTGTACTCATTTGTGTAGGGTTAAAATAATGAACACTGTTTAAATAGGGTTTGTTGAAATGTATTATTGCATTTTGAATATTACTGCAAAATAATAATCAGGTAAACATTTTTATTAAACAATTGTTTCTTAGCTAAATCTCTCTGTCTTAGGTTAAATTTTTTTGCAATCAAAAAGTAAAAGTTGAAAATCAAGATTCTCCATGTTGAAAAGTCTGAAAAAGGGGAATATGTTTCAGTAGGACACATGCATCATTTGATCTCTTATGCCTAGAATAAGACCAAGTTGTGAAATAATCATCTTTGTGGTTGTGTAGGAAACAGAACTGAAATAACAATAACTGTAAAGCCTGTCTGTGATCCTGCGCCATTCATACTGCTTTTCTGCTATTTTCTTTCTTCATTTTTTTCTTCTTCTTATTCCCACGTGGTTCCATGAGTGACACATGTAGCTTCCCTTGTACCAGATCAATCAGAAACCATTGAAATCCTGTCTCTCTGTACCAAATAATAACCTCCGTAAAAGGCCTATACAACAGACAGACAGACGGACGGACAGAAAAAAAACTGCAGACACCATCACAAAGAACATGGGAGGGGAACGCGAGCGACGGATAACTTAATAGAGGGATCGGGGCCTGGGCTAAAAAGGAAGAGTGAAATCATTAGGATGCAAATGAGAGGGGAACGATTAGCATGTCTGTGTGTGTGTGTGTGTGTGTGTGTGTGTGTGTGAGTGAGAGAGATTGAAAGAGATACTGTATGAAAGGCAGAGGGAGAGATTGAGTCGTCTCTGTGCTTTCACTGGGGTCCCACTTGCGCTGAAAAGCAACAACTGTCACACGTTGGCTGTCAAAGATCGTGCTCGACGGGTGCAATTAATTTTTACAGTGATGACTGTTTTATCGGTTACAGGGATTTGTTTTACAATGCCGTGACTCATCTCTCTGTCCGATAGATTTTCACGCAGCATGTTGCAGGACACATTAAGGACAAGGACTGGAGTGGAGCTTAACAAATACACAATTCAGAAACCTTAGAAGTGTGTGCCATTTAATTTAGGTTTCCCCTGTTTTTAGGGCCTTCTTTAAGACTTCATCATTTGGCTTAAATGTTAAGAAAATGTGTGCATATGCCAAACATGTGAAGTTCTCAGCTGTTATATATATGATTTGGAGTCCCCTTTTACATAAGGGCTACATCTTAGGCCATGTTTTGTGTTAACACGTGTACTATTTTTGGTTTTAAGGGGTAAAACTGATGATATTTTTCTGATTTTCAGTCAATCATGTGGATTGATCCTAACAAGCATTGTGTGTCTATTAAAGCCTAGTATATCATACCATACATATCTTATTCCTTCTTAGGCTCAACATATAAAATGATCATTGTCAGTATGATGGTTTTCAAGTATCAGACATATGAGTAAGTTAAGTCATGAACATTTGCAGTAACTACATTTAAATATATATAACACTTGTTGACAAACATTGCAGAGGTTTAAACAGTACAATTAAATAATCGTGAGCAGAATAAAAACATAAACTCATTAAATGGGACTCTAAAACAATTTTTCATAGGAAGTGAAACAGAGCCAGAACTGTCTTAAGTGGTCACTTGTTCCACAGCTTCAGCAGCAATTGTGAACTTGAATATTTTAATTGAGAGCATGTAATGGAGAACCCTCATTGGTCAGAAGATCTGACATGCCTTGAGATGGAGTAGTACAAAGTGGAAGCCTGATACACTTGTGTGGGTGTTATACACCAAATGCCAAAGGTAATAGACTGTCCTTTAAACATCCGAGCACAACTTCTCTGCTTTAGTGATTATGAATGTTTGTGTGTGTGTGTGTGTGTGTGTGTGTGTGTGTGTGTGTAAACCTGTTTTTGAGTGTTGTTGGGTGAAAGTGGAGAATATGCTCGTCCATATTTTTCAGGACAGCGGCCATAGGTGCACACTGTAAACCGTTCATCCAGCTGCTTTTATGTCTCACGTAAATTGAGCCGCTGTCCTCTTTTACACTTTCTTTTCTCCACCATTCACCTGCTTTTTTTCTCCATCCCCTCCTCCTGTCTCCCTCCACCAATCCAAACGAGGTGAGAGGGTTCGCACACACACTCGGTTAGCCGCTGTCTTAGCCGTTGAGTCTCTTCATAAAACAGAAATATGTACTGGCTCGGGCCAAAGCCACGACCAAATAAAATCCAGCCAAGTGTCTTCCAGGGAACCCATCCATTCACATCATAAAAATGGCTCTTTATTTGTGTTTTCAGTCCGTCAGACTTGTTGTTGGCCATTTGGCATCGTCTTAGGCACTGGGATATCCCCACCGTCCATAAATCCCGCCTCTCAGCTCCATCCCTCTCTCTTTCTCCCTAACTCTTGGTCGAGTGTTTCATGGTGCATCATGTGAGATTTATTTCCAAATATACTGTTGCGGAATGTACTGTGTGTCTTCTTGTTTTGAGGAGGGATTTACTCCCCGTTAAGAAGAGTTATGTACGCCGAGGCGTTTTACATCCTGACTCTTGGTAACAGCGTGTTCTCGCGCCGACATATTTCACCCGGGCCTTTCGCCTAATCCACATATCAATCCACCGCCTGCTGTTGAAACACTTTCACACACATTTACAGGAGAAGAGAGAGAGAGATCTCATGGGGGCCAGGCACTTGACAGCAATGTCTCCCACTGTAAGATTGTACTCGTTTTTACTTTTTACATTACAGCCTTTAAATGGGATAAGTCCAATGGGAAAATTGGGAACATTTCTTATTTTGCTGATTATAGGAAAGAATGCACTTTGATGATTTTAGTTTTTATGTCGGTGTACATTTGCAGTGGAATTGAGTAGTAGCAAGTATCCTGCTGTTTATCTGCAACTGGATCACATATCCTCAAGCTCCAGACACTGATGCCCATATGCAACACAATCCCATTCACCCTTATGAATAAGACCTATGTTGGTGACCACTCGCCATCTTCAATCTTATCCCCAAACTTCCCTTTCCTGAGCCACATTTACCAGCTCTGGCTGGGGGATCCAGAGGCGTTCCCAGTGGGGTCATATAATCTCTCCACCTAGTCCTGGGTCTTCCCCGAGGCCTCTTGGACGCTCCTGAAACACCTTTCTGGGGAGGTGCACAGGGGGCATCCTTACCAGATGCCCGAACCACCTCAACTGGCTCCGTTCACGCAAAGGAGCAGCTGGTCTACTCCGAACTCCTCAGGAATGACTTAGCTTCTCACCTTATCTCTTTAGGTAGATACCAGCCACCCTCCTGAGAAAACCCATTCTTGTTCTTCAGGTCTTTTCCCAGCCTTCATGACCATAGCTGATGGTAGGATCGAAAATTGACCGGTGGATCCAAAGCTTTGTCATCCGGCTCAGCTCTCTTCTGGTCACAACATTCCAGTAAAGCAAATGCAATGCTGTCCCCGCTGCTCCGATTCTTTGGCAAATCTCACGCTCCATTGTTCCCTTCCTCGCGAACAAAACCCTTTAGGTACCTGTACTCCTTCATGTTGGTGACCAATTACAGATTGTACAGACAGACAAGTGCACTGGGTAACATGTACCCGCATGTTTCTTCAAGTACTGTTTGAAAAAAAGAGCTATAACTCCAGAAGGACAGTTTGAATGAAATATCATTGACTTTAAAGGCCTATCTGATGCCTGAAGCACTGAGGAAGTATTTAACAACTCTACAAAGTCACGGTGACTATCACTTATCATCGGGAGGTTTCACAATGTCCAGGTAAACTTGCAAACAAAAGGGATTCACATGAAATGATGCACACACAAACTAGACCTAGATGATGCAGCATATAAAGGTGGGCGCATGAAGATAACATTTGATCATGAGTTCATTGTTTCTGTCAAACGTCAGTGTTAACTACCTTTGGAAGTCTTGATTAAAACAATACCAACAATAACTCTGTTGCATTTCTGACAGAATAGCTGTTGGAGGAATGATGATGGTGGACTTATTTGTCATTTTATTACAAACGGGTACTACTAAAACGTCCTTGCTGTTACTACATGCTACCAAAGGTGTCGCCAAATGAACCTGAATTACAATGTTCAGGATTATCATTTTAAAGTTGCTTTTTAAAGGTTTGCATTCATTGCCTGACTACCACTGTCCTTGACATGTATGTCAGATATAACAGAGAGTAATCATGCATCTACGCACATACATTCACACAAGCAGTGCTCTCGTCCATGACCTTTGGTATTTTGCTGTTCCAGAGTGGAATTGACACATTAGCAAAGAGGTGACTTCTGGGGCATTTTTTTTTTCTCAAGGCCTAGGGCCACACGCGCAGATGAGCATAACATGACTGTGAAGGTTTAAAACTGCAAATTGCAATAGGCGTTATGCCGATAGCAAAGCGGAACAAAACATTACTGCCTTGTATAGTAATATTTTCGATTTTTCCCACATTTGTTATAGTCACATTAATGACCATATAACCACAGGGATTTCTTTATAATTACTGAGGTCATTTGTTCATTTTCCCCCCTCAACCTACCTATTTTTATGTCTATTATCTCAGCTCTTTATCTTGTCCTGTCTCCTAACCTTAATTTCTTCGCCTTCCAATCTCCTCAATGTCTCCCTGTGATAGTTCCTCTGCAAATATACCATTCAGAACCATTTCAACTGGAGAAACCTGACCATGCGGATGAAATGATTCCAGTTAACTCATGATCTTTAAGACTCAATTTCTACATCAACTGACTTTTTAAGATCATTTTGGTGGTGTCCCTTTGTAGTTTGGGTCTTCTCCTTTTCTCTTCCCATTTCACTCTCTCCCTCTCCTTCTCTCTCCTCGGGCGGTGTATCAGCGCTCTGTGTTAATGACAGTTGACAGATAGTTGAAGGGCACGGGCTGCTCCCTGTCAGCCCTGTTTTGGACTCATAATTATTTCACCAGTGTCACGTCACTGTCACCCTCGCCTGCTTAACACTGTCACACACACGCGCGCACACACACACACACACACACACACACACACACACACATACAAACCTTCCCCACCCACACACCCACCCTGCCTGCCTGCTGAGCCTTGAGCAGAGAGAGACCTAGAGTGTGTGTGTGTGTGTGTGTGTTTGTGCGTCTGGCTGTCACTCGACCTCAGCGTTGGCCGTTTCCCTGCCAAGACAAGCATCGCTGCCAAACACAGCAACCGTCGCTCTGCGTTGCTCGTCTCCGTGGTAACACACCATAGCCACAGCCTTGTGGCAGTGTGTCGGCGGTGGTGGAAGGTGACTCTTCAGGCGGAGACCGAAATAATGTTTGGCCCGATATGTTCTACAACTAGGCAACAGATGTGCTGAGAACCGCACGAGTGGAATACTACAACAAGGAAGGTCGTATGACTGAGGCAAATCATTAAAAAGTGGTGTAATGATCAAAGTGACAGTGTCATTCAAAGCTACCATTCAGTATTTGTTTACTCTTCGTGTTTTGTTGACATCAGTTTTACATCCCGTGTTAATCGTCTCATGTTGTTCGTAGCTCGTGTCAGCTACACATACATATTTATTTTACCTTTAGGTTGTAATGGCAGTGCCACATTAAGTACTGTTAGCACCAATCACAAATTCAAGTCCAGTCATGTGAATTTTATTTATGCCACCCAATATCACAAAACACATTCTGTATTTGCCTCAGGATTTATAATCGGCCTCAGAAAAACTCCCTTTGAACAGAGAAAACAAAACAGACGAAACCTCAGAATTTTTCGGTCGCGCGCCTGCCCCTAGTTTTAAAAAGTACTCGCACTGTCTCAAAAAATGGTCACAAAATGCGAGCATTTGGTCGCAGTCTGGACAATGGACAATCAGGGTGGCAGAAGTGTAGATGGACTGCGAACATACTGTATATGAGGAAGATGGTGGAAGTTGAGCCACTTCATGTGTTGGTCGAAAGACCTGAGCCTCTTGTCCACCAATGAGACCTGGACAGATGGACATGCCAAACCTATGCCCTCCATTCGCATAGATAGGAGAAAGGAAACAAACTCACAGAGGGAGAGAGACAGATAAAGAGGAGGTCGAGAAATGTTTCAAATCATCTACATCTTAATTTTATTTCTATATTTTATCTGAGGCCTTAACAATACAGTGTATACATTTTTCATTTTCTGAGGTGGTCTTCTGATATATGTCATATTTCATTTCTGATAAACTTAGGGAAAAGATCATACTGAAAAAAAAAATGGTCCGGAATATCAAACTAATCCTCACCATCATTTTGAGCTTTATGTCATTCAGGGTTTCACTTCACTACTGTACATGTTACTGTCTGTTTCCACTCATGCATTTGATCAATACTTACCATTTACCTTTCACTATCATCATTCAATATTACCCGAAAAATATGACATCCATTAATGTCCACTACAGTTTTTACAGTCGCATTATATCCTTTTCAGCCACGTATTAGTGCCATAAAGATCTGGTTAATGATTTTGGCATTAGAGCTGGTCTAAAGCTGACACAACATGGCTGTAAATCAATAGCCCACGCAGCAGACCCGACAAGACATGACAATTCACGTGTTTGAATACCATGTCATACATTTAACTGCAGATGTGTTAACAGCGGAAATACATAACAGTGGAACCCTCTGGGTAATTAAGCCAACGGTAAGTTTCCATGTAAATTTAGAAAGTTTAAGAACAAATTTACAGAAAATCAGAGGAAGAAAAAATGAATTCATGTCCATTTCCATCCTTTACTGTAATGTGAATATCAGTCTTGAGATCTTGTCAAGGACATAACCTGGTGATGGTCCTAATCCTCTGGTCAGATCCCATTAAACTATTGCAGAACAGAAGGACGCAACATCTTTTGATATATTGACTTTTTTTTTAAATTTTATTTCCAGCATCAATGTTATTTAAAGTGGCTACGAGGAACTTTTTTTTATTCTAGCGTCCCCTTTGGACAAAAGCGGTTATGTTTTTATGAAACCAGCGCCTGCTGTCCTAAAGATCTTTGCTAGCGCATGCTGGCGGGGTGTGCATTTGTTTAGGAAGCAAGTGAAAGAGAGACGGCAGGATGCATAGCGATGCATTTATATGTGACTTGGTCAGATTAATAATTTTAAAATGGTGAAGCACAGTACACTTTGATTTAGTACCGTTCATTAACACAGGA